>BSBM01000316.1:22190000-22742500 GCA_027924585.1 Larix kaempferi | reverse complement strand
TTTAAAAAAAAATATTGATATTTTCTATTTATATCCTAATTTTCTTGTGTCATCACTCCGTTGGAAAAAAAACATATTGTTAGTGTTTATTCCGTAACTTTTTCATTTCACAACCATTTAAAAAAAAACTTGTATGCTACACTAGAGGACACCGACTTCTACATCCTGTAAAAAATCCAAGTCAAAACAACTACATTAAGACCTTCAAAGGCTGCACCCACATTTGACATACCGTTCTCGAGGTTTGACCACTTACCTAATTAAAAAAATAAAAATTAAACATTTAATTTTGGAAAAATAGCGTTGCACTAGTGCTACGGGTTCTATACATGTATACCAGATTTTGTAGCATGAAACCGTCATTTAGGTAGTGAAAGGTTGCACGCACAAAAACATATACCTTATCATTTGCCAAAAAAAAAAAGTGATTGTTAGAAGAAAAAAACATTTGACATAGTTATGTAAATTTTCATTACTTAAAACTTATATATTCGGAAACGTGACTCAATTTCCTACGTTTCATATTTTTTACTCGATGCAAGATATCTTGTGTAAGTATCTCAAAAAAACCAAGTAAGTTGATGGATGCCTGATTTTTCAGTTTTTTATTGCATCTAATGTGCCAAAAGTGACCCTCATTAGCTTGTACATGCCCACATATTAAAATTGTTGGTTTATTTGTATACATATTATTTACAATCAAAATTACTATTTAAAAACAAAAATATAAAATCTCAATGTACTGAGTGTGAGAGATAACAATTAATTAGTAATAATTATTTTATAAGAAAGCATGAAATTGAATGTTATTTACATTTTATAGTGATTAAATAATTAAAATGTGGTAATTCAAAATTGGTTTTTCAAAATTCAATTTTCCAATGTATTTGCATTTTACCTACACCGAATATTCTACAAATTCTATGAAAAAAAAACTATTTTTAAGTTTAACAAATTTATGTAGTATTTTCTCACCATTAATTCAACAACCCAATAAAATCCCGATTTAAACTTTCTATTCATTAACTATGGACTTTTGTTAGGCTTAACACTAAATGGTCAAAGGAAACAACATCACAACCATAATGTGTCAACCTGTGAGTGATACAATAATATATATATATATATATATATATATATATATCTTTTCTTTACCCTTAACAAACTTAACATCCATTTTCTTCACACTTAAAATTTTGAAAATGGAGAGACCACTATATATTGAGAGCAATATGAATAGTTGTAATATCCCTCTTTGTGCCCCTATTATTTTGTAAATTGTAATTGTTTCTAGTGAGGAGCTCAAGGCCAAGGCCCCACCAGTAAACACTGTAAGTCTTGTGGTTTACTTTTCCTAAATTGTAAATTGGAATGTAAGGGTTAGGAGATTGAGGTCATGAATGCAACCTCACGATATGGCAACGAATCCACTAGGGCCTGGAGAAGTGAAGGCTAGAAAACCTTAAATTGATGACATGTGTTCATCTTATATTTCGGGTCATGGGAAGAGATGGAAGCAACGAATATTCGCTCGTTGACCTAAAAAGAAGTTAAGTGTCATCTTAATCATAAAATTCATAACCCACAAGCAAATTTACTAAGCCGCTATAACATCTATATATAGATAAATATATGAAACATAAAGTATATATGTATGTTTTAATATTATAAGTTAAAATAATAACGTATAATATATGTATAACTATTGATGATGAAATTTAGGACGATGGGTTAATTGCATATTAGTGATGAATATGTTTAACTTCTAGATCTTACATGAATAATATTTATTTGCAATGATTTTTAAGTAGGTTAACCCACCCCCTTCTTATATTCTTGTTAGACTAAATATAAAGTAGAGGATGTCCCCTACTTGAGATGATTTTATGTTGTATTTTGGAATGAGTTTCTTATATGCTTATGTGATGCCTTAACTATTAGTTTTTTATTGTATCATTTATGTAAGTTATATGAAATGGAATTGTATTTTTCAACTATACCACGCTTCTCTTATTTTATTAATCTTAAAAATGCATCTTGGGTGATACATTACTCCCTTGAAACATGGATTGCTATATTTGTGGTAGACTAAATTATTTGTTGGACACTCCTATGGAACACAATCTAAAAACATTGAGCCAACATGAATCGAGATTGGATTTGGAGAGAGGGATTTCAACATAATGCTAAGGAATCAAAATTAAGGAGGATAAATGGAATCCAAAATGACAAACACGACCATGACATAATTGGTGAATGAAAAACATTATAAGAGGATAAGTTAAAGATAGAGGATCCTAGGTTTTTCAAGTGGATTGGTTTTTAAGGGACCTAGTGAAGGAAAAGGTAGAGATCAATCTTAACCCCATATCTTCATCACAAAACGTTTTTCAAGTATTTGCATGTAAAAAGGGTTTTCAGCTTAAAGGATTTGATTACTTTCAATATTTAATAAATGCAAGGTTAAAATAAGATCAAATTGGTTTAAGCATACACATTTTAAAAAAAAGTGTTGGATATTATAGCCACAAAAAACATCATGGTATAGGATTACATTGTCATTGGATAGTGTTTGTTTCTTTTCTTGTAGCTAAAATATAACAATCTTCAAATAAGAAATTGGTAAATTCACTTCATGGAAATGATTCACTTATTATTTCCAATATGTTGATGGTTATCAATTAGCTAAACCCAACCCATCATTTAGAGAAAAATGAGTAAATGGTTTCAACAAATGTTAGAAATTCATTGAAATTGTTGATACAATTATGCTTAAGGTAAGATTTTTAGTTTTCTAATGATAGGACCTTTGCAAATGGTAAGGGAAGGCAAGTTTCAAATAGTTTAAAATGAGACAATCATGAATAGAAAGAACATAAACATAAATAATTACTTAATTTTATAAATCTTTTCTATTATTGCTTAAATATATTAAGTTAACCACTTGAAATAAAGCATTGAGTTATTTCTTTTTTAAGTACCCACAAAGATTTAAACTTATAATAACTTTTCATCTCAATTATTCATTACTATTTGCTCTATCCCCTAAACATTGAATTAACCCTTTGACTATACTCAATATTTTAAATATAAACCTAAATTATAATACTAACTATATATTATTTAAATAATATTATAATTTTATTTTATTTTCTAAAATTCCTATGAGTTAACCTCATTACTATTTGCTCAATCCCCTAAAACACTGAATTAACCCTTTTAACTATACTCAATAGATTTTAAATATAAACCTAAATTGCAATACTACCTATACATTATTTAAATAATATTATAATTTACTTTTTTTTCTAAAATTCCTATTACAATATATGAGTTAACCTCTTTAAGTATACTCAATCTTTTAAATATAAACCTAAATTGTAGTGCTAACTCTAGATTATTTAAATGATAAATTATATTATTTAAATGATATTATAATTTTACTTTTATTTTCTAAAATTACTATTATAATATAATATTACAATTTTACTTTTATTTTCTAAAAGTGTTATTATAATATACTATAATAATTTTATTTTTATTTTCTAAAATTGTTATTACAATATAATATTATAATTTTATTTTTATTTTCTAAAATTGTTGAAAAAAATTTAATTTGTTATTTTAAATTAAATATATAATTTTAAACTACGTTCAATTATACTATCAAATTGTTATTATATTACCATGGAATTCAAATTGTTATTATATTATCATGGAATTGAAAAATGAAAAGAAAATTAATTGTTTTCCCATCATATTTAAAACGAATAAAATATCATATGACAATCTATTAATATCAACCTCCCAAACTTCTAGAAGTGGAATGGATTTCGTAGCAAATAAGTTCCATTCCATTGCCATGCAATCGTGATCTCGTAGAAATGAAAAGAAATTGCAAAGGATGCAGCCCAGAACCAGAACCAGCGTAGCAAAGTTGGGTCAGTTTGTGCTCTTATTAAATGTGAACTTGAAGTTTCTAGGGTCGCATGGGCAGAATGGAACATCCCAAACTACGAATGGTTGTTTTCTGTTGTGACTTCCACATCTGTATCTCAGTACGATTCTTCCATTACAGGTAGATCCATTCGAAGTTTGAAGCTGTGTCGTGGGTGGTAGAGGAGGAGGAGGATGAGAAGGATTCCAAGGCTGTTGATAATAATTAGATGGAAATTGTTGTTGTGAATCAAATTGTTGTCCCACTGTCGATTGTTGATAATTAGTTGAAAATTGTTGATTTTGTTGCAAATCAAATTGTTGTTGTTGTTCCCCTGTCGATAGTTGATAATTAGGTGCAAATTGTTGTTCTTGTAAATCAATCTGCTGTTCCCCTGTACTCGGTAGATGATATTTAGCTGCAAATCGTTGTTGTTGCGAATCAAATTGTTGTTCCCCTGTCAATGGTTGATAAATAGATGCAAATTGTGGTTGTTGGTCTAAACCCGACCAAACCCTTGGATCATTAGCTGCTTGATGAATATAAGGAGGGAAATGTTGTTGTTGCTGAGGATGCAAATAATGGAATTGTGGTTGTTCGTGTGGTGGTGGTTCTTGAATAGGAAATTCAGACTGTTGATTTTGCAGGGACTCTACAGATGCATATGGATCATCAATATAACTTGGTTGTTGTGTATTCCCTACAGATGCATCTGGATCATCAGTATAACTTGGTTGTTGTGTATTCCCTACAGATGCATCTGGATCATCAGTATAACTTGGTTGTTGTGTATTCCCTAGATCATCAGTATAACTTGGTTGTTGTGTATTCCCTACAGATGCATCGGGATCATCAGTATCACTTGGTTGTTGTGTATTTAAAGGTGGAAATTGTGGTACTGATTGCTGGTGAGTGTTTTGCGTATCATAATAAACTTGTTGTGCATGGGCTTCTTGTGTCTGGTAAATGGGATAGTTGGGTTGTTGTGGCTGGTAAATTGGATGGTTTGGTTGTTGTTGGTAGATGGCCTGATTGTAAAATCCTGGATTTTGCGTTGGATTTGCATATGCCATGGAATTGTGTAAGTATTGATTGCTGAATGTGTTATTCCTGTCCTCGATTACAATTGGAGGGGGCACTTGACCTTGACCTTGACCTTGATCTTGAGGGGGCACCGGCAACGCAGTCCTCCTCGCCATTGGAAGATTTTCCACATTCGCATTATTGTTAGTTCGGTTGAATTGTGGACGTGGATTTGGCTGAAACTCACCATAATGAGGCTCAGGGTTCTCACCGGGATCCATGAATGAAACAAAAGCGAGGGGAAGTAGATCCTTCAGCAATTTATTACGCGCAACTTGAAACCAAATACCTCTAACTTGTTACAAACTAAAGTAAACTTCTGGATTCGACCCGGACTGCGATGTATTGATCAAAATGGAAAGAGATTCGTCTTCATATATTTAATCCAAGCTTCATATATAGAGCACCTCATGCCATTGGGCACTGAAGCGACGCATCTTCTTAATATACATGCAGCAGTTCAGTATAATTTATCAAAATTTAAGGGGATTTTAAAAACGTATGTTTAATAATTGTGATATAGTTATATTGTGTAGAAAGAAGGCGCATACGCAAATTACGCAAAATGTAAACATTGTTCAACTAGTGAAAAATATAGGTTAACATCAGATGAATCCGAAAGCTAACAATATCAACCCCATAATCTCATCATTGCATCATGGTATGCGTTGTTATTGGTCGTAGGACAGATGCAAACGCCACCAGAATGCAAAAACTCATTGGAATGTGAGTACAAGGCTCACACCGTGGATGCTCTATTTAGTGTTTCAGTTTATTAAAGGATAAACTTATTTGGTATTGATTCTTTTGAATAGCAGGTATGGTCGTATTTCCAAAATAAAAGAAAAAAATAAATAAAGGTCTTTCAACAAAGTGTTTTGCACCACTTTCCATAATCTTTTTGCTTGAGCTTATCTTTATTGTTGATTCTTTCCATCCAACTATCCAATCGGCATGGAGTAAGGTCAACCTTTGACTTTTCTCCATACTCATTAGATAGAAGGAATTAGCAATAGAGGGAATCAGCAATCTAGATAAGGATGACCCTCACAACTAGTGTGGATTTCTTCATTGAGTTGATAGTTGACGTCCACTTGTGATATTAGTTCAACAAAACGCTTATGAATATTATCCAAATCCGCCCAGAAACAGATGCAAAAATGCAAAAACTCATTAGAATGTGAATACAAGACTCACAAAGTGGAGGCTCTATTTAATATTAGTTTATTAAAGAAGATAAACTTATTTGGTCTTGATTCTTGTAAACAGCAGGTATTGCCATATTTCCAACTAAAAAAATAAAATAAAATAAATGTTTTCCAACAAAGTGCTTTGCACCACCCCACAGCTAGTGTGAATTTCTTCATTGAATTGGTAATTGACGTCCAAGTGTGGTATTAGTTCATCAAGACGCTTATGAATATTATCCTAAATCCTCCGAGAGATTGAGCACAATGAGCCTAACCTCATTTTGTTTAGCAAACTCCTACTGCTGAAAAACCCTAGCTAAACTTGTTTTGATAGTGCAGTATAGATTGGTCTGCTCATGAAGAGAGTGCAAAGTTTCGCTCCTTCCTCAGCGCCCTCTCCAGCCCTGTAACTACACGCGCACTGTCTGGGAACCATTAGAATTACCCCCTAGCGGTGTGGGTCCTTACCACCCTTTCCAAACGAACAATACTTCCAACTCTTCCCACAAACCGTTGCCAAGTGAGCTACTTCCTTGCAAACCCAAACTCTACCAACGGGCTTGTAACGGAACCGGCCTGGAAAGCTTTGCAAAATAAACATTGAGACCTAAGAGGCAAGGACTTGAATCAGTAACCTCCATAATTTAGCATGATTTGAGTAATGTAATGACAAAATTTAATACAAATATAAGTAGTTTATTTATATATAATATTTTTAATCAAATATTTATAAATATATATAAACATTTATATAATAAAATCAAATATATATTTAAAAGACAAAAATATAAAATCTCAATTATTTATCAATAATTATTTTAATAAGAAAATATGAAATTAAATTGTATTTTTGTTTTATAATGTTTAAATAATTAAATTTTGGTGTTAGTTAATTGGTTTTCAAAATTTAACTGTCCACTTGAAGAATCCATATCTATTACATCTAAAGAATTTAAATTTGTTTAGAATTTTCATACATGAAATATCAATACTACCAAATTATACTACTATACCCCAAACCAAAAGTTTATAGTCCTTCGAACTCTACTTTGCTTGGAAAGAACGTGCATGACACCAACTTGTGACTCACCCGCTGCACTTTTATTCATGGTGAGACATGGGTTGTTTCCTCTTTTACATGTGTATATAGGGTTAAGATTTGTTGCACCGATACTTGTTTATATCTTAGAATTTGGGATGGACTAACATCTATATCTTTTCTTACATTTATAGTACAAGTTTGTTTATAAAAAAAAAATGTAAAGTTATAATATATATATAGTTCATTATACTGGGTTGGCAGGTGCGGGGGGAGTCCTTCTGGATTCCGAAGGAAGCAAAGTGGAAGATTATGCTTGGGGGTTAGGTAGACAAACCAACAACCAGGCAGAGTGGCTCGCAATGATCAAAGGCATCGATATTGCGCAGAAAAACAACATTCGGAAGCTTGTGGTGATAGGTGACTCTCTCATTGTCATTAAAACCGCCAGGGCTTTAATCAGAAAGCAAAAAACCCCAATCTCAAAATACCATACTCTTCTCGTCAGCTCGATCAACTCATACAACTATGACTCAATTTCTTTCTTTCATATATTAAGAAAGGATAATGTTGCGGCCGATACCATGGCCAATCTCGGGGCTAGACAAAACTGTGGCGTGTTAGCAAGAAATGGAACACATGAAACTATGGAGTGGGTGCCTTAGTGGCATTAGTGGCATGTCTGATCGTGGTAAGATCCCACCTAGGCAAACATTTATTGCCAAATCCCTCCTAGATCTGTTTGAGCATTCCCAAGACAAGATTGGCGGCATGTTTTGTCAGGCCACACCTCTCTCGCATGTGAGAATTAAAATCGACAAGAAGGAAGGGTGGTCATGGTATATGTCCTGGGAAAAGTTGGCGGTCGAGCACATTCCGATTCTCTGGAGAGCCCCTCTATTGTGTTCTGGTAGCTCTGCATTTTTTTGATACAGGATGGATGGAAGGAATGTCGGTAGTGCTGCAGGACTCTATCTCCCGGCTCTCCAGTGCAAGAGATGTATGGCCAATCTACAGGTTTCCACGGGAGGAATTGGGGCGCAACGTTTCCCTTCGGCTCTCGATGCGGTCCAGACAAGTGGGGAGAAAGACTTACAGGGGGCAGTTGGCATTCAGGCCAGGCGTGTTCGTCATCCAAATAGTGAAACAGGAGTTGGCCCTTCGCAGATGGAAGCGGCTCAAAGACAAAGACTGTGGCTCAATGCAGGCTATATCAGCTACGAGTAGGAAAATGATAAGAATTGAAAAATCATGGAAGATAGTCTCGGTCATCAGAATAATGTGGCTCTGCACCTGGTGAGTGATAACCCTGGTGACACAAGGGTTGGAAAACTCTAGAATGGGGGTGTTAGTGGCTCTGGGAATTTCGACTCTCCTCGTGGACCGGAAAGCCCTCCGCTAGGAGTGCTTTCGCATCTGCATGACATCGATGCACAGGTTGGCTAGTTAAGGGGAGAAAGCAATGACATCAAGAAGGTCATTTCCCAGTTGGCTACTTTCGTGCAGATATCTAATTCGGACATTAGAGGCAACAACATCAAAATGCAAGAGTTCTTTGAGGGGCTGGTAGGAAAAATCGACTCTCTGCATAGTGGGTTAAGGATAGTGGAGGCCACGGTTGACTGCATTCGTACCAGTAGGAGCAACAACCCCGCTGTTCTTCTGGGCATGGAAGATAATGAGGATGTTGCGGTCGGAAAGAAGAAAAAGAAGACCCTGTCTCCTTGAAGTTAATGTAGATTCAGTCCTTTGTGAGCTGCTCTGTCATAAGTTATGTTTTTAGAAGTTTTTATGTAGTTGTCTGTATTAAGTTATGAATATTATCGAGGTGCCTATTTCCCTCTTATGTCAAAAACTCTGGTGGGTCGAATTTCTCAGACTGGGACAAAGGTGAACTCTCCGTCATTTTGATGGGTATAGTCTCCCAACATTTTGTAAACTTTTCTTCGATTTTTAATATATAACTCTCAACTGTTACTATAATATATATATATATATTTCATTATTAAAGAGATTGTAACATTGATATTTATATACATATCTATTCAATATAATATTTTATAAATTTAAAAATAAAGTAGTACTACTAATATTAATAATAATATCTTAAAAATATAGTGTTTAAATTTCATATACTTTATTTTATTATTTATTTGTGTGATTTAGAAATGCATTTATGATCTATAACTATGGCTAAAATTTTAATAAATTGATCTCTATAAAATTAAAAACTTAAAATTAAAAAATTAGAAAAAAATTCTATAAATAAATATATAATAATAATTAATGTAAAAAATTCTCTAACTTATTTTAGAAAATCCTTGCAAACACTTAGAAAGACATGGTGCACGAGGATGAACCGAAGAGCTACCAAATGTTGTATGCAACATGTTGACTTTGTTGCATGCCTCTTGGATAGGGAGAATAAGCTCAATACTTTCTTTGGTGACTTCCCTAATGCATTTAAAAAAATTACTTTTTATTCAAAATATATGCAAAGTGAACTTGGTTCCAAAAAGTTACTTTTTATTCAAAATATATGTAAAGTGAAGTTAGGTTCCAAAAACGTACTTTTTATTCAAAATATATGTAAAGTGAAGTAAATTGGTTTTAAGTGTGTGGTTAAGAAGGTTTATAAAGAAGACAATAGAGAAGGGTGAGATAATGTCTCATAATGGGAGTATTTTATTGAATTATTCATTATGAGTTCTTTTGGACGAATGTTATGGTAAGTTTGATATTATCTTTGATGGTTAAATAAAAAATTTCAATATTTTTATTGTTTTTTGGTTTATATTTATATAAACGAATGTAGTATAAATTTTATTAATTTTTTTTTTTTTTTTTATAGGATTTGAGTTTTTTAAATAAAAGATTGATAATTATTTTTAATGGATTAAATTAGTAAAATAAAATAAAAACAAAAACATATTTTTAATATAATACAAATAAAAAGTAAAATAAAGTATATAAAGATTGTGGTCCTTATTGGACATCTTTGGGTAGTTTTGGACTTCTCAACTATAAGAATCTTATCATCGCGGGTGATATGAACTTCAGAAGGAATGCTAGAGAAATCTGGGGTTCACATGCTAGAATGGATGATCTGGCTGGTTTTTTTACAAACTTCTTTGAATATCATGACTTGGTGGATGTTTTCCTAGGTACACTCGCTCCGACTTGGACCAATGGCCGGATCGGGAGTGCTGGTATACATAAGTGGTTGGATAAGTTTATGGTTAAGTTAGAATTATTAAATCTTTGGGCTCGACACAGATTATGGATTGGAGAGTCCAAATTCTCCGATCACTGGGCTGTACATTTTCAGTTTGATGATACTCTCTGCAAATTAAAGTACCCTTTTAAGTTTAACTCTACATGGCTGAGGAATTTGGAGTTTTGCAAGATGGTCAGAGTATATTGGACATGTTGTGACATGGAGTCGGAGTTGAATCCAATGGATTCATTTGTCTAAAGGCTTAAGGAGGTTGTCACGAGGTGGAAATTAAAAACAAACAAAGGTATGATGATTTGGAACTTGAATTTTTAGAAAATCAGATTCAAGAGCTCCTTCTTAAAAATATTAATGGAGCACTGGATGATAATATCAGTATGAATGTAAAGTTGCTTGAACAAAAGAAGGATGATTTATTGGCCCAAGAGGAAATGTACTGGAGGCTTAAGAGCCATGCCATATGAATTGGATTGGGGGATAGAAATACTAAGTTTTTTCACTCTTACACCACACATAGGAAAAACACCAATGCTATTTGGGATCTTTCAGATGTGGATGGGAATAAGGTTACTAGTTTGGACGAGTTGCAAGCTGTTGCTAAAGTTCATTTTGGCATATTATACACTGAACTTGGTTGCAGTAATCTCCACACTCAACTAAAAGTGGTTCAAAATTATCCAGTTTTTGTAGATGAGAATGAAGTTGTGAATTTAGGGAAAGAAGTCACCATGTAGGAAATTGAAGAGACATTGAAGGGGTCTGCCAAGGATAAGAGTCCTGGTCCTGATGGATGGATAGTTGAACTTTTTCTTGAATTTTTTGATGTTATGAAAGAAGATATCTTGAATATCGTAGAGATCTCTAGAGTGGAGGTTTATATTTCCAATGGCCTTAACTCTACTCTCCTAACATTAATACCAAAGACTGGCAAGCCTGCCACATTTGGGGATTTTCGGTCGATTTCTCTTTGCAATATGGCTTACAAAATTATTTCTAAGATTATCTATGTTTGATTGAAGCCTCTCTTGTCTAGATATATCTTTGGTGAGCAGTTTGGGTTCTTGAAGGATTGGAAAATACTGGATGCCATTGGCATTACCCAGGAGGTTATTCATACTATCAAGAAGAGGAATTTGCAAGCTATGTTGCTCAAGATTGACCTTGAAAAATATTATGATAGGGTGGATTGGGGATTTTTACAATTTCAAAATCACTAGAGGGGTTTGACAAGGTTGTCCATTGTCTCCACTCATTTTTCTACTGATCATTGAGGGGCTGAGCAAATTGATCGGGGCTCGGCTAAAGCTACTGGCACTATCAAAGGTATCAAGTTTTGTTCTGAGTTGTCCCATACTCATTGCCTGTTTGTAGAGGATGTGCTCTTAGCTGGTTTAAACTTGGTTGAGGAATGGCAGAACTATAACTATATTATCAGGGAATTTTGTGATGCATCAAGTATGCTGGTAAATAATATGAAGTCGAGTATTTATCATTTTGGGATTGAAAGTTTCAATATTGATGTCTTTAAGAGAATGTTACCATATAATTTTTTCCATTTAGAGGAGGGGTTCAAATACCTGGGATACTTCCTAAAGCCATATATGCATATAGGAGAAATGATTGGTTATGGATTATTAAAAGAGTAGAACATAAGATAAACCATTGGACATACAGGTTATTGTCAATTGGAGGGCATCTGACATTGGTTAAATCTGTTCTTACTGGCATTCCCGTATACTTGTTTTCTCTCCTCTAGATCCCGTGTTATATCATAAATTGTTTGAGAAAGATATTTTTTAACTTTCTTTGGATAGGAGGCATGGAAAAAAACAGTCTGGTTATGACCATATGGGAGAATATTGTGCTGCCAGAATGCAGTGGTGGATGGGGAATCAGGAATTTGTCTTTATTAGCTGTGCACTTAGATTGAAAAGCTTTTGGAGGGGACTATTTGGGCCCACTATTTGGTCCAGGATAATTTTGGTTAAACATATCAAGGGTGATGTGATAAACTGGATAAGGAGACCATTGAAGCAGATCAGGGGAGCATCTCCCATTTGGGTCGGATTGATCAAAGTTTACAATTGGCTGGCTAAATATTTATCCTAGAGAGTCGGGAATGGAAAAGATATATTAGTGGGCATTGATCCTATTTTGGGGATGGATGAAAATTATATGTCCAGTGATATTATCAATACTCTACATTGCTTTGATTATGCTACTCTTAATAAAAATTAAGAGAAATAACCCGGTAGTAAATCAAACATACTGGCTCACTGCGATGGAGATGGGATTCAAAGATAATGCTGCCACAGAATGGGAACGATACATCAACAAACTTAATTATGTTGGATGCCGAATGACTATGGAAAAAGACAAGTTAATCTGGATAAATAACATAGCTACAGGTACGGTGAATGCTAAATTAGCTTACAAAGCTATTATTAATGGTGCATATTTCCAGTAGACTGGTGGTATAAGGTTCTTTAAAAATGGAAGATTCCACTGAAAAATCAGTGTTTTATGTGGCATGCACTCTATGATGGTCATAAAACTTGGGATAAATTATCCAATAGAGGTTGGATTAGCCAAAGCATTTGCTTTCTTTGCAGGAATAGTTTGGAATCCACTAATCATATTCTGGTAGAATGTGAGTTTACTATATCACTTTGGTCTTTGATTACCAAGGAGCTCAAATTAAATGATCATTGGGGCATTGGTTTGTTTGGGATATGTGCACTCAATTGGCACATGAGGTGTAAGAGTCTCCCATTTCTGACTGTGGTGGTTTCTTGGGATATTTGGAGGTCTGTGAATGAAGATTTATTTGAAGATAGGAGTCCTAATTTGGTAAATTCCTGCAACAAAATCCTGATGGTGATTAAAGATTATTGTTCAGTACCTGATAAGGTTTTCTCTAGACATGATAGTACTCTTTGCATTTCACATCATAGGCCGATGGAATTTTTTGATGGATCGGCGGTGGATGGATTTTGTGTTGTGAGGGGAGTGATTTATATAAACAAAGATCATTACTTCACTCTTAAGTTGAACTGTGGAAGAGGAACTAACACAAAAGTTGAATTACTTGGGTTCTGGAGTGTGCTTACTGTTTCTTATGCTTTTGGATTTCATGAATTGACTATTTATGGAGATTCTAGGGCGATGATAAAAATTTGGGCACAAGGTGATTATAATCTAAATGTGATCTCTTTACATCAGTGGTGATGTAGAACTAAGTAGAAAATTAATTTGTTCAGGTATATAACTTTTGAACATATCTTTCGAGAATATAATGCGATGGCAGATGCACTTTCCAAAGATGCACATGAAGGTGATGAAGGCTTTATCAGATGGGAATAATTTCTAGAGGCACAATGTACTGATACATACATTGTGAACATTTTTTAGTATTAGTGTTTTTATGTATCAGATGTAGTCGCTTTGCTAGGAGTATGGTTATTTTTAATTTTCTGTCATAAATGGACTATAGCATGAAAATATTTGAACATAAGTCTTACTTTACGACTTATGCATTTTTGTACTATTTGATTCTCTTAATGAATATAAGTAGTACGGTTTTTTTTTCCGCTGAAAAAAAAGTATATTATAAAAGAAAAATTATTATTAAAATTTTAATATAAATTCTAGAATAACTAAATAAACAATAACCAAATAAATTAAAATTGTGCTTTGTAACACTTTGATTTTAATTGCACCGAGAGGAGCAAGCTGTTTTACACCCTAGTATGGAGAAGAGTTTGACAACCGAGTATGGGGGAGAGTCAAAAGTAAAATCATGTGGCTCATAAAATAAAAATTAAGTCCAAATGAAACGTAATTAAAAAAATCCCCGTAGGATCATAAAACAAAAAAAATAAAACCAATCTTAAATCCGTATCTATCAAGCACAAAGAGGGATCAAATTTCTAGAGGTAAATATTTTTTGGATGTGTAAAAAATTTAAGATAAATAAAATTATATCCCAATAAATTGGATCCCTCTTGGTGTCTATGCCTGGTATATAAATTCATGTATGGTTGGAATCTACTTACATTTACAATTATTAACTAATCTACTCTATTCCACATTTTCACATGATGATGGTAAAATTGAAAATATTTTTTTTTTTAATTGAATGTCAAAAATAATCAACACACTCATAAATAAAAACATAGTATTAAATTACTTGGAAATAGTGTTTCTTATTTTAGGGCTCTCTTAATAAGTTGACTCTTATCTAATATATGTTAAATAAAATGGAGTGAGATAAACTTTAGATGATTTGGACCTTCTTCGGTGGTTTTTGTCAGAATCTAGTGATGGGAAAATCATTGAAATTGCAATTTGGGTTGCTGGAATTGCAAGTTTGATTGTAGGAATGGATTCAACAACCTCAATTACCCATGGGGCACCCCGATTATGCAATTGTAGCAACCCAAAACTACCATTTCAACAATTTTTGCCGTATTTTGGTCGGAAAAACCACCGAAATCTGAGTGCAAATCATCTAGAATTTAGCTTACTCAAAATAAAAGTCCCCTTTATAAGAAGAAAATCATAAAACAAGTAGTTCACATGTTGAAATCTAGAGGACAGTTGGATCTCTACACCTTAATAGACTTTAGGAGTCAAATTGTTACATGGTGAACAAGGGGATTTCATACATCAATTTGGTGTTTGGCTAGAATGTGGCCTTAAAAATTGATTACTATTATTATTATTATTATTATATAAGAGTTCATTCATAGAGTAATCCTATAAGGAGAAAATGATAAGTAGGTAGTTTTTTAACCCATAAAATTTATAGGTTGATAATTTTACTCAAGTAAATGTTGATAGTTTCCTCCACACAATTATAAATGTAATAAACAACCAATGGTAGTGGGGTTGATATTTTTAAGAAAGTGATTATTCCAAAATTCTACAACAAAAGGTGAGTTTTATTGGTTGTTGTGATCCCTTATATTGTGTTTAAGGGTAATGTTGTTGAGCTTGTTGGGATGTATAAACTCATCTTGATGTTCTTAAGAACTAGTCAATGATTAAAGGTCAACAACAATAAATGGGGGCTTGCAAGAAGTTGCTTCCTTTTTTCATTGCAATGGAAACGTGTGCTTGTTAAAAAAATAAAAATGTGTATGCATTATTAACAACGCACATGCATTCCGTTTTAAATAGGTTCGTTCCCTCGCCAAACTTCCACACAACCATGCCATGTTTTTTGTCCTAAAACAAATCAACATAGGAACACACACAGGTTTTATTTGTATAAACAAAAAAATGGTTGATTTTTCATTTGTTTATTCAGCCTCCCGAAATCGAGGACAACCCCCACTTGGAGTAAACATGAGTGTGTTCCAACTAGGATTATTTACCCAACATCCATTGCCAAGGATTCATCGTCATAAAGTGTATGTAAGCCTCATTTTTCTTACCAATTTTATATATTTTACATTTTAGAAATTTGTATTTTTTAATTTTTTTTATTGTTGAATTGCAATTATTATTCCATAAAGATGGAAGAAAACCATGTTTCAAATAAAAACAAAACCCTAACCCCCCACAAGACCCAAATATTGAAAAAAATCATTTCTTAGATGACTCGATAAACTTAATTGGGGAACTTAGAAACACAAGAGAACTATCTCACCTATCACTAGCCACTAAGTTCCCTTGACACCATTGTTGCTTCCATTGGCCATGCCTATGGCCAATTATCCGATATATCTGACTATATGGAAAGGATGAGAGAATTTTACTCAACTAAAATTAATAAGGAAGAGGTTAAAAAATTAAATATAACTAAAGACTTCATTTTTCAGTTGTTCATTGACCCTAGAACCTACCAGACACTTGATCCAAGAAGAGACACCTTTGCATGGATTGGTACACATTCCAACCATGGAGAGACAACTGAATGGATTGATGGTTAATGGTATTTGATTAACTTCCCTGCAATAACAAAGAGGTTCCTTCATATAGTTTTTTCAAAAATTATGGGTTGAGTTGATTCTTGATCTCCATGTCAATTATTTTGACATTGGGGAATCTACGGGTTGGTATTGGCTCAAATCAGGATTGAGAAAATTTTAAATGTAATCTACTGAGAGGGTTTCCTACTCCTAATCATATTACCAACACCCCCACCTCACCCACCTTAGCTCGAAGAACGGATATGAACCACTAGTACTATGATATCATCCTTGACATGGAGTCTAGTGTAGTATGGTGCATTTGTATCAACATCTCATCACGATACATCCTATCATAATTTCAGACCACCTAGTGTTGAGCCAATCTAACTAGGTTGGATTTTATGGTTCCAAGCCAATTGTTCCTCATCAATGCTCGCATTGAAGAATTCCTCATCGATGCTCGCATTGCTTACATACTTGTTATGGCTCGAGAGAGAATCATATTCAAGACAATTTCTTGGACGAGGTTAATATGACATAATTTTTATATATTCATTGTTTTGTATTTAATGTTTTATTTGACAGATATTTGATAGACATTAATTTAAATTGTTTTTTAATGTGTTTTTTTTCATGCACAATTCTTCCAAGATGACACCCCTACATCTAGGTGGTGGGTTTCCTCATCTGTTGGACTTGATGCAGTTGTTGCTACAACTTATTCACTTGGGACTCCTCATACCCAGGTATTTAGGTGACTTTATATTTTTTCCCACTATGTGGTTGTGTATATGTTTTCCTCAACTTTATTTCCATATTAAATAAAAATTGAACATAAACTCTAGTTATTTTATAATTGCTATTAGATGGCCTATTAAGTTGCATAGGGAACATCCACCGAAAATGGTTAATTGAGAGTCTTGTCACTTGAAATAAAAATGTTAAGCAAGATATTTATATGATGTGACAAGGATACAAGTAGATGTAACATCCTATACATCAAGTCATATTACAACTGGTCTTGAGGAAAAGAAATGATAGTTACACAAGGAGTATATTGTTGTGACATAGTAGGTATTGTGTGAAGAGCTGTAGTTGAACCAATGCTTAGTTTTGTACCAATAGAATACATCAATAAAAGCATGGACTAAAGTAGGATAAGTGTGAATCATTAACTGGGTTGAGTTTCTTAGGTTCTTTAGTACCTTAATATGTTTCTTTCCTAGAATTTACTAAAGGTATTAAGGAAATTTGTATGAGAAAAGGTTCAACCTAACTGTCATGTGTTATTCTTGAAATAGTATGTGCAACAATTTTTTTAATAATTACTCATTTGGGTGCATTATGAGTTTTTATAGAGCCTGTCTAGAATATATTGAAGTTACTCAAAAACCTATATCTTCTTGTCTTCTTAGGGAAAACCCAAACCCTAATTCCTTACTTGAATTAATACAGGAACCCTAGCACACTAGACAAGAGTGTAAAGTACAATGAGGAAGAGCTCCAAATGAAATATACAAGTTCACTTAAGCTCTCAAATCTATGAGACAAAATCGATGTGATAATTAATTAATGAAACAAAAGACTCTCTCCTCCATTTATAAAATAGATGAGGGGGGCCAATAATAGTAAAGTGGAGAAGATCCACAAAATAATTTTCTCAAGAAACCTAGATTATCACTAATTACACCCACATGTGAAGTGCTTCAGCTCTAAGGTGAAACATGTCAAAATCAAAGGTAAGCACACTCATTAAGAAAGGGTCACAAGTTGAACTCTCAACAAGACAAGGTCCAATTCTCTCCTCCAAAGGTATCCAACACTCCAACGCTACTTCTTAAACCATGCACTCCAACGGGTTCACCACACCTCCATGAATACTCCTCAAACCAAGTGTCCCCATGTCAAGCACAATCCTCCATGTGAGAAACCAAGTGATCCCATGTTACCCATGGATTAACACTCTCCTCCTAAATTCCCCATTGCTACTCCAAAAAGGTTCTCCTACCAAGCAAGCAAACAAGCAGTCCATGTGCTCCTCATGAAGAATGTTAGCATGTCATATAGGTTTCCAACCTCCAAAGGAACTATACCACATAAGCATAAAGACAACGTATACCAATCCACGAGTAATCTATATTTAATGTGTGTGTTTCCACTAATAGATAACCAAGCATAGGATTCACACCATGCACTCCATATCACATGAAACACCCCCAAGAGTCATGTGAACACTTTCAAAGTAACCCCAAAAGCTATAAATTTTATATGGGCCAAAAAATCCCTAAAATGAAAAATTAATGACGAAAATAGACAAAATATGAGAAGACTAGCCTAGGAGTCACAAAATGAAATTGCTTCTATCCGATCTCTCACAATCAACACCAAAATATTTAGGTCAAGTTTCCTCCACTTACAAATTGCATTGGAAAAATGAATTTTCAAAATTGAGCTTGTGCCCAACCCTATTTATTATTTTGAGCTAGAAATATGATTTCACCTTGTAGATGCGCTCCCTAGATCCATTTTATATGTCATTTTCAAACATATTATACAGCTTGACAAGAGTTCTCATTTTTTATAAGTTGCATTTAGTGGCTATTTTTACCTTGAATCGAAAAGTGGTGCTACCAATAGCGCCTTTTTGCGGGGGGGATAAAAGTGTGACTTATTTGAAACCCCAACTGGTGTCTTTTGTGGGAAAATACACATAAGAGGAGTGCAATGCTTCCCACTTGGGGTAATCCTATGAGTTTGTCAACAAGGCCCAATATTGTAGTACAAAAATCAAATGTGATTGACTCCAAATTGATCCTACAAGCCCTTGTTAGTGGACCAAAGAAAAATAAAAACAAAAGCTTGAAATAACTTGAAATAAAACAAAGAGGGGTGAGAGGATGCAAACCACAACAAAGAGAAAATTCAAGAACCAATTTA
This sequence comes from Larix kaempferi, assembly GCA_027924585.1. Taxonomy (NCBI): domain Eukaryota; kingdom Viridiplantae; phylum Streptophyta; class Pinopsida; order Pinales; family Pinaceae; genus Larix; species Larix kaempferi. The sequence goes on along the minus strand of BSBM01000316.1, from coordinate 22,723,161 downwards.
GATTGCCCAATAGTAAATATTGTTACATGAAGTGTCACGTAGAAGGCATGGGATTCAAAGGGAATCTAACAATATCCCTTAGGGAGGTACTTTTTGTCCACACTAAATGTTGAATAACTTGAAGGAAACAATTGGAGAAACATTTGCCCCTTGGAGGAAGGTGGTAAGGGAGCTTGAAGAATGCTTGGAGGTATGGAAAGAGGTGGAAGAAGTTCCAACAAAATTCCAGTAGCATAACCTTGCTCTAATTTATCCTACTAGATGCATTCCCATGGCCTCCTTTTATAGGCCAAGAAGTGGCCAAGAAAAAACTAGATCCAAATGTGGACTCATTAACTCCATGATTTGGATCCAAAGTACACAAAGAGGCCCATTCAATGAACCTAAGTACATAGGAAGACCAAATTCAAATTCTTGGAGGTGATGGAGTGTTGATTAGCCTTCAATACATCGCGAGTGGTTGTGGTCCCACCATTTTTTACAATTGCACATATTTCGAAGGAAAATCCATGCTAGTATAGCACGAGCACTGAACTGTAATACATGTTGTAGTGTGGTCTATCATGGAGGTAACTGCACTACCTTTGTTTTTTAATGTTTTTGGCATTTTTGTACGCATGCTTCTTTCTAGATATTATGAGGATGTCTTTGGTGGGATGCATGCTATATGTTGATGATGCCTTACTACAAGATTATCCAAAACATCGCATGTGTGTGAAATTTAGGCATTAACATATGACCGCTGATGTATGAGGTTTAGAAGGTACTGTAGAGTCGATAATGCATCATCGTTTTTTTTGTGTTTTTCCATGTTCTCAGAAGTTCTAAAGTGAGTGTGGATGGAAGGTTCCCTTGGGTGAAGATTGTTGGTGATAATTGATGAAGCTGTAACAAAGAATAGTGATTTATACAAACAAATCAGGCATACCCATGATCATGAAAATCTATCAAGATAATTACAATGAGAGGATATTGGGGTCAACTCATACTATTGTTAGTGCATGGATGAAGGCGGATTCAATCCATGTAAGAGTGAATGAAGTTGGAGATGCTAGTACAGGTTCCAAAGATGTGGAATTGGTGGTGATCATGATAACCCACTAGGGTGGGGGACTAGAATACCAGTGAGGTTTCTGGATGGAGGACCTCATTGTACTGCTGCTACCATGACTTGTAAATGTGAACACCGGTACCTTCAAAATGTACAACTCTCCCTGATGCTATAGAGGTGTTGACATCAAGCATAGGAGAGACTACTAAGTTAGGGATCACTGATGACTCTCCCTACTTGGTTCAAGGTGATCCCATATATTGATTGAAAGGGACCCCAAGGTACAATTGCAATGAATACAACTCTCAGAGTATGGTGATTTGATGTCAATAGGAGCTAAATTACATGATAAGATGATGGTCTTATCCTAAGAACCAAGATCATTTTGTAACCAATTGTAAGACTAGCATACCTAACACAAGACTGGTTGGTAAGCGTGGGGCTCATAACTTCCTTTCATCGATGTCAACTTGGGGAGTAATTGACAGTAGCATTATTCAAATAAAGGTATAGAGTGTAACATAGGGAGACAAACTACAGATGAAGGGGTTTGCTGGAGACACGACACTCAGGGTAATGGTGACTGAAAAAACTCATAATGTTGTAGGTAGGGATACTCAATGACATTGATCAAAGGAGACTAGGGGTTGATTCCAAAAGAATGGTTTTGTTCCTATGGTTTTCAGTGGATAGGGGAATTGTTAGTACATAAATACTAGATGGTGGGGTCCCCACAATTTTGAGGGTGTTGGGGGACCAATTTGATGTTGGGTGGGATTCCCATGGTTTTGGGTGATTCAGGGAATCAATTTGATGATGGGAAAATTTCCCATGGTTTTGAGTGAGTTGGGGAACCTTTTCCATGATGATGTGAGGGTTGTTTTGAAAACACAAAAACAGGTGCCCCATGAATCAATGCCATGCAAATTGTTCTTGTAGGAATAACTGAATAGAATTGGTTACTTTGGAGGGTGGGGGCCCCGTTGTTGTCTTCGTGGGGGTGATGATACAAAGAAAATTGCAACAATGCGGTAGATTTCTCATGGAGGTATGAGTGGTCTACTGTGGTTCTTGATCGTAACTTGTGTTGAGGAATTGGATGGCATTGACTACTGAAGGTGGGGGAGTAAATGTGCAGCTATAAAATGATGAACTATGGGTGATTCAGTTCACAATGTATCAAAATCCTCGGAATTGTGGGGGTTCAAAATCATGGGTTCCAAATAATGAAGGGGACGTAATGGTGCGCACACCCATCGAGGAAACATGCTATCCTTAGTAGTGATATTGATGGAATGAGTACTCTATGGTTATTAGTGGGAATATCTAGTAGATGTAATGCAAATAGAGGGAAAGCATTGTCTATATGTCAATTTTAGGATGATACTTGTGATAGGATTTCGATTCCATTGTTGAGGGATGGAGTCTTGTTCTTATAATGTAAAAACAAGAGGTAATTGGATATTTGTCATTATCCTGCACATACGGCATGAATACCCAAGTGTAATAAATATCATGACAAAGGTTTTGACAATACAAAAATAATAACCAAAATTATAGCTCACTTGTGAAGTGTGTGCGAAAACGACGTGTAGAGGACAGTGTTCAGACAAGAATGTGGGTAAGTCCATTATGGAGGTCTCAAAATGTTGATTCTGATGGTGCGAATGGTTCATTAAATGGAGCTACGGTTTGGTCGTACCTCAAGTCGGAAGATTGTTCAAAATGCTATAAAAGGGGCGTGGGCCATTTTTTTGAGGTCAATTATACTTTGTTCATCTTTTGTGATCCGGGGTCATTGGTGGTGATTCCGAGCAATCCAAATAGAAAATTTTTGAGTCGTGAGATCTAGGTAAGCCTAAAAATTATCCTAGTCATTTGTGGGTGGGTTAGAATTTAGGTCAAGAGTCCCTAGGGCTGTATGGCCCCTTTTATGGTCCAAAAGGAGACCGCGTGTGATTTTGGGTTTTCCCACGTGGTTGCGTGGGAAAACTGATTATTTCACGCTACATACCGCATTCAAAACAAAGGGTGGGATTATTCTCAATCAAAGGGATAAAAAATTTGAAGAATAGAGTGCTACATTGTTTATTTTGTTTGTGAATGGGAAATGTAGAGGGTAAAAGATGGTTTTACCCTTATGTCATTGGGGACCTCTTAATGTTGGACCCTCGAGCGATATCTAGGTGGTATTAAGGTCATAAGGATTTCTTACTGGTATCCAATTGACATTTGAAAGGATATCCTCTAGTGTTTTAGGAACCGGGAAATGGGTGTGGAGGATCCAGGTCTTTGTCGGAAGATGATGAATCCTCATTGGTAAGTAGACATTCCAAAAATGATGTGTTATCGATAGTATCTGGTGGAAGGGGAACAAATTATTTGGTGGGTAAGCCTTGTGGTATTGTGCTGAGGTGGGAAAGTTGAACTTGCATCCTCGTAAGTTCACGGTGATCTTATCTTTTGACTCGTAAAATGGGACATTTAACTGAGAAGTGGGAAGCGTCACCACATGATCGACATGGGAAAAGACCTCGGGCATGGATAGGTGTCTGTGCCGAGGGTGAGTTGGCATGATCAAGTATGGCTATGCTGGCCTCAGTGGGAATCATGTGGGTATGATTCCCACAAGATGTGCATCCATCATGATGTGCTTTCCATGCAAAATACGTAGGTGGATGTTCTTGCGGTATAGTAGGATCAATGGTGGGTACCACTATGAGAGTTAGTTTTGAGACAAGCGCAACAGGTGTTTTCGTCGATGCAATGACAACATTTATGGAATTCATTTCTTGGGGTTGAGTTGAAGGGCTCTCAACTAATAGTTGTGTGAGTTGAATGGTTGCCAATTCATCTCGAAATCAATGGATATTGGGACAATGGTGTGTATAATGCCCAAACTGTGAGCAAATTGAACATGCATGATTGGTAGGAAGGGATTTATACTTGGTTGTTGTATTGGGAGAAGATGAGGAGGATGTGCCCCCTACTATTGTATGTGGTGCATGCATCACACTAACTGGGGTGTTAATCAGATTCCTGAGCTCTACCAAGGTGGGGAATCAATTGGTCGCATGGCCTTGTTTCCATGGAAAATTTTAAGAACCCCCCCAAAATTTATATATATAATAAATGGGTGAATCCCCATGATACATGAGAAAGTGTGAAGGCTATTTTATCAATAATATAATATGTATACATAATATTTTGGCGAATCTTTCATGGAATTATAAAATCTTGTAAAATATGGGAGACTATTTCATAAAATTATAAAATCTTGTAAAATCATGGCGAATCTTTCACAAAATTATAAAAATTTGTAAAACAATTGGAGAATCTTTCACAAAAATAGAAAATCTTGCAAAATTTTGGTGAATCTCTCATTAAACTATAAAAACTTGTAAAGTATTGAAAAAATTTGACTTAATAAAATAAGCTTAATTATTTTGTATTTACTTTAGATTTGTCATGTATTGTTGCACTAGAACACCTTGTAAACAAAATCCAACTTCCAATATAATTTGTTGACTTTACTTGAATCACAACTACTTGTATGCTACTAAGTTCAAAACTCCTTAGAGATAAAATGGAGAGATGATTTCATAAATATTTGCAATTTACAATTGAGCACTTTATCAAAGTGTGAAACTCATTTATCCTACTACACTTAGTGTACAATCAATTTTCACAAATTATTGGACCTAATCATCCCCCTCAATCTAAAAATATAGCTACAATAAAAATAGTTCTTTGAAGCACTACCCGAAATACAAGGCTTGACTCAATGCTCTCAAAAAATTCAATGGATGGTTGCATTGCATCCACATTTACATTAGCATCTTTTTAGCATGGATGTCCCCATTTTCTAGCATGGCATGCAATCAAAGTGAATAAGTTATGTAAGAGAAAGATAATAAGTTACATCTCACAAAACATTAAAATGAAATATAACACCTTTTATTTTATTTTATAGCCTTTCCATATAATACAAATGATCCTCTTTATGTATGAATCACAATAGGGAAAATTTTAGAAGCGCATACATCAACATATTCTTTCAAGTTCTACTTCACATGCCTTACAATCAAGGGTGTGTTAGTGACCAATACCACTTTAATTCTAACATTATTATGTGATCAAAGACTGAAGTTTATCAAGGAATTATAAATATAGATAGAATACTAGAGGCTAAATGTAATGATCTTTTAGTCATGAAATTAAAAGTATAATTTCAATAGATGAATGTCGGTCTCATTTCCAATAGGTATCCTACAATGAATGCATATGAACCTAGTAAGATGAATGCATATAAACCTAGCAAGCCAATGCATAGACCATTTTTCTCTTCACTTAACAACTCAGATCTCATTTCCCTTTCTAAATACCAACACATATTTTCAAAGAAAATATAAAATATAAACATAGTAGATTCTAAATGGTGAAGATTCTTAAGTCATGCTACAAAGTGAAAGGAGATATAAGCATCTTTCCTTGAAACATCAAATATTTAAAGAGAACAATAAGTATTTAAAAAAAATATGAATGCTAGAAAGGGCTAAAATCACAGTCAAGTATCAAGGGAATTAAAAAATATAAGAAAAATAAATGCAAACTTCCAAACTTGAAAAAATGCTGCAAATACAAGAAACAAACAAACAAACAATTTATGCAACAAATCAAGCTAGCACAAAGGGATAAAACCGTAGTCAATTATTAAGGGAATAAAAATATATTTAACCAAAATAAATGAAAACTTCCAAACTTGAAAAAATGCTCGAAATGCAAGAAACAAACAAACCATTAATATTTGCCAAGGTATCAAAGCTAGAAATCCAAGCAATTTCATGTACTTGTGTTTTAACTTTTGAATGAGTTGATTCTTGCTAAGCAAAAGTATTGTTAAATTAATTATTTAACCTTTAATACTAGGGTACTATCTATGAATAGATAGGTCCCAACTTCATTTCCTATCACAAAAAATAAAATAAAACAATGCATTAGTTAACTATCAAAACATCCAACTTAAAATAGCTTGTATAAAGGAAATGTAGCTCTAATATTACTAAATTTAATACAAAGTAAGAATATAGAACCTATTTTTACTTGAAATGCAACTTCAAATTTATATATGGTAATCTTTCTCCCATCAATGATTTTCCTTTTCCAACCTACTCCTAAAATAGAGGAACATCGAAGTCAAACTAACAAGAATCACATGATCTATTAAATTGCATTCATTATTTATACACTACCAATGTATATTAATTTAGATTATATCTTGTGGCACATAAAATTCCCAATTCTCATGTCGATCCTCATTTTCTACATTTTGAACATGAAATTCTATAGATTAAATATCATTTATGAGCCTCCAAAACATTATGTTCCATATCAAGTTCATTGAGGACATTTGTTATATTATATTCTCCCCTTCTCTCACAATCTGATTTCCAAAGTGCTAGTGCTCTATTGAATGGAAAATTGGTAATGTCTTACTTTGTTGCATATAATATTAAACAAGTATCCATATTCTTATCAAGTTTGTTCCTCAACTTTGACTCCAAGAATGATAGTGCACTAAAAATTCTCTCATCCTCCATTGATCCCAAAATCATGGTTTGGGATAAATTGACTAATTTGAAATAATCTGACATGTTTTCTTGTACGTATTGACTTTCAACTAAAATAGTCCATAATTTGGTTACTGCACCATATTATATAGGTTTCGGAAAAGCATGATATTTATCTGACATTCTTTGAGCAAAGCAAGAGGCTTGTTGATATAATTTTGATGAATCTAATATACCTCCAATCTCTTCTCCGTGGACCTTAACATTCCTACCAAAGTGGTGCACTAAAGTATTCAATTTTGCTAGAAAGACAACTTTTAAAACATTTATATCTTTTTCGATGTTCCAATAATGAGGGTATACCACAGACATGGCCTCCAATAATTCATCTTGAGGAAATTGTTCTCTTATCTCTAATGATATTGATTGTGCAATTTGTATCAAGTTGCATCTCACTGAAATCACAATATCATTGAATTGGTCTCTTGACACATGACACTCTTTGGTGGTTTGTTCCATATTACTAACATAATAAAAGGGAACCATATACCCATGCACTGTCGTACATAGTCTTCTCCCTTTTCGATCAAACTTCAAATAATTTTTACTATTTTCTGTATCAATGATAGTAGTCCAATCATTAAATGTTTGACCCATAAAAGACTCTAGCATAATATACAAATTATCCAATGCAAGGCATGCCAATTTTCTTGCATTTTTGTACTCTGCAATATACATTGTGCGACTTTGTGCCATTTTCACAAAGACATTCATTTCATGAAGCAAAGGAAGAATTCCTCCCAATGTTAATAATGTCTCTATATCAGTTAGTCAAAAAAGAAGATCTTGATATTTTTCTACACTAAAGTGATGTTCATACATCACCCCTACCAGTGATTGGTACTCACTAAATAGTATTTGAGTTGGTTCATTCAACAAGATCCATCTTGTATTAACATATTTTAATAGTTTTTTTCCATTTGTAACATCGTCAGAAAATTGTTGAAACTCTGTAAATCGCTTGGGAATACGACAAAAGTATGCATGACTGTCACGTACAAGTTATTCAACTTTTGAAACTAGTGGAAACTTGCTTACTATTTTAAATGAAAGATTCATCCTATGAGCCATACAATGAATACTAATCATAAATGGTGAAGCTGATAGTTGTAGTTTGACACAAAGTCCATTCCTTTGTCCTTGAATGATCGATGCTCCATCGTCTCCGACACATACCAGCCTTTTTGTGATCATTAAATTATCCATACCACCAATTTCCTTGAAAATCTTAATAACAAGTTCATACATATTTCCAGTTGTAGAACTCTTCTTCATTTTATGAATCCCAAGTTAATATGAATTCCTAATATGATAATTAACCATATAAGTACTCATGCATATCCATGAAGTATTATCAATGGCTGTAACTTTATCCATAGATAGTGAAAAAAACCTAGCATTTGCAATCTTCTCTTTCAAATCATGATTTTCTACTTGAGCTAGATAGCTTTCCCATTACCAACCACTCCTTATAGACCAGTGCGAAGATGGAAAATTCGATGCTTCAAGAAAATATGCATAGTTCTTGTAATATGGATAATCTGTCATAGGATGACCTCTAGATAATATGTGAAATACAACACTTAATTGCGTCGTCTTGGATAACAAATTTCTCTCGATTTTATTTCCAAATAGAGATGTGATGGTCCCTCCACTTTCCTCGAGTTTACTCTTAAATTGAGTATTTATTATATTTTTCTTGATATTTGACATGTCGACAATCCTCAAAATATTTCCATTTGGGAATATACTTCTCCTCGCCATCTACAATTTCCTTAACATACACCTTTCTTGCATGCTTCTCTATTGTATCTATCTTCATTTGCAATTTTACTATGTTGCCAAGTTTCCAACTATATACAATGCATCTAACTTCTCACGAAGCCTCTTTCTCATTTATTGGAGGTATTGGTTCAATAAATGGAAATTTTGAGTTCCATTCATATTGGAATTGTCTCCCTATGTCCCATTGGCCTTTTTTACTTTTTCGTGATTGTGAATGATTTGTGTTTCCTTCCAAGGAAAAACCTTCAACATTGTCATTTCCAATTTCTAGTTGAATTTCATTTATCTCACTTTGTTCATTAGAGGAACCCATTCTATCATCCGTTATATGGATATTAGATGCATTCTCAGAATAGTTGACATCTCTCTCACTGATGGATTGCTCAAAAGAGATTGAATCATGAAGAAAATCTGGATTCTTGGATTGAGGTTTCTAAAAGTATGATAATACATCCCTCTATTTTAATTCTTTCTTTCCACGACCATTGTTTGACATTTCATTTAATATTCCACAATTAAAATATCAAATCAATCTAGAAATCCAAAGTGAAACCTACATGAGAAAAAAGATATAAAATTAGTACAATTTGTAAGCTATCCATGATGACGTGAATTCTAGAGGCTAGAAAATTTGAACCTAGTAACCTAAACCCATCCATGATTAACTTAAAAATTAGACATAAATCCATCAAGTTAAATATGAGTTTTGATTTCTTATGTGTTAAAAACCTAATTTTTTATTTACAATTTTCATTACCAAAATACCTAGTAGAAAAAGTGACATTCATAAGAATCAAGATTCAAAATATACAATAGCATCACTTGCTTGGTGGCCATCACCTCTAAAATTTAAATTTATAATATGTAATGGTGTCCACAAAGTCATGAAAAGAAAGAATTAAAAACCATGTGAAATAATATCAATAATTTATTTTAAATAGTCATTCTTATCCTGATACTTATTCCCTAACAAAAAGAAGACCTCATTCCCTAACAAAAACAATATCTCATGTGCACATGTAAAGTGTATGATCTTATGATGAGATAAATTGTAAAATGTGATCAACATAACCATGGCTAAACATTCTCATTCAAGGGTAAAAATCTCACACAAAAGAATAAGAACATATAAAACAATCAAATTCAAGCATCAAAACATACACTACAGTAGATAATAAGAGCACAAAGGAAAAACTCATTGTGTATTATATGAAGGATGTTATTTCAAATTTTATTTGATTTGAACACTTTTATTTACAAGTAGTGTAGACAACTAGTATGGCTGGAAGATAAAAATGATTGAAGAATCCTCATTTGAAACAAAAAATATAGCGATTAAGTTAACAATAAGGCCTCTTAATGGAGAAGGGACTCCAACACAAGATGGAGGACTAAGTTACACATTCAACACCTATCCATGCAACCAAATGGAAACATATGGAATATCCATTGGTTGCTTTGTTGAATAGTCCTCCAATTGCAAATGTTTTTTCTCTTGAATACATGATTTATTTTTAGCTTCAAATGTCCATCCTTTCCCATATATTCTTCTCAACATGATAGTTATTGGTAAAAATGCTTTGACGAATGTTGTCTAATATTTTTTAATTTCAAAAGTATTCTCAAGCCACTTAATGCCAAGATCTAAGTTGTAGATTTTCTCCTTCCTCTTCTGAATTTGAAGTCCCCATACTCTATTTTTACATAATCATGTTTTGAAGCCTTCTTATTCATTTGAAGTTGGAAATTATGGTTTGTAATCACCTTTTGAAATGTCCCCTTGACATATATCTAGACATGACATTTACTCCAACATCTTATTTGTATGGCCTTAAAAATTCACATTCATCATAATATATTGAACTTTTTAAAGGCCTGCTCTATAGCAAACCTTGTGAGATTTTAGTTTGATTTTCACATGTATGTATTGAACTAAGGAGAAGCTCTCTTAACATGAGTGCAACTCAATCCTTAGTATTTCTTGTAGTAGGAAATAACAGGGCTTTAAAAATGTAAAAATGAAAATACAAGCTATTCAAACTACAAACAAAAACTAAATGCTTGCAACATAATTCCTACCAAAAGTATTTAATAACTTATTCCAAGGTGTATTTAATGGAAATCCTTCATGTCCAACCCCCAACTTACAAGGCTAGAAATTTAATAAGATAGCAGATATTCCTAGTCATCTTAGCACCTAAATCCTTCACTTGTTTGAGTAGGTGTTTTAGGACAAAGGAATGGCCTTAACCATCTCCAATTCAAACCCAATCTCTAAGTCATACTCAAAATAATATTTATTTTATTATCCATTTATTATAAAAATTAAAACTTAGCGTAAACTTCTTTTATTATCCATTTATTATAAAACTTAGGGTAAATAAAAAATTACTCCAAAAAATCTTTATTTTATTATTCATTTATTATAAAATTGGGTAGATTTATTTTATTATTCATTTATTATAAAACTTAAAACTTTAGGGTGGATTTCTTTTATTATTCATTTATTACATTATATAACTTAGGGTATTATATTATAAAACTTAGGGTATTTGATGCAAGTCTCCTTACAGGAATAAGGTTCTTGCTTAACAATACACACGACACATACCAAAATGCATACACAAACAAGGTGTAAAACAGGATGCCAGAAGTGGCTTATATTGCTTCTCTGAATTGGGTTACAATGTGGAATAACTGAAAATAAATAGCTAACTACAGTCGGCCTCAGCCGTTACAACTTCAAAGTAACTGTGGTGTGTTCTCCCTGTGTGTCGACCTCACCCTCTCCCGGTTCACCTCAGAACTCTGAGCTATGGCTCGATCTCAACTCGTTGATCCCAGTCTGTGTGACTCTCTCTTTTCTCTTCACTCCAGATGCTGCACTCTCTGATCATGCTGATCAAAGATGGAATCCCCTTCAAATGAGTCCTCTCCTTCGTCTTCTACCCTGCTGCTGCCATTTCCGAGACTATTGCACTCCCCGAGACATGCATCCTCTTGCCTGCCGATTCTTCCAAATCCTACAGACCTGCAACTGTCAGCTCCCAGCCGTGCTGCACAGCCTCTATCCATGATGACACTTTTCATGTCCTTCACCTACTCGCAATAACTGTATTAACTTCCTCAACAACCCCAAACGGCTACCAAGTACAGTCCCTTGTCTTTTCGGCTCTTCCGACCCTGCTACAGCAATCGATCATATCTCGACCTCGCTGTCGTCTCAATCTCTTGACGTCTGCGGTTCTCCAGTCCTCCCCTTCCTCCGTGCTTGGCTCCGATAAACCTATCGCATTGTGGTTCGACCACTTGTCGACTACTCGACATCTTACTCCACTTGTCGTCTATCGACCATAACCTGTTGATTCTTGACCTAACACAACATTCGTTTCGCTTCTCCAGTCGGTCGCATATCGAGTGCTTCTGCTCGACTTGTTGACTTCGACAAGTCAACCTGCTCTCTGCACCAATGGTGATCGGTAGTCCTGCTGGTCGTCTCCCTTATGTCGATCAACTTAGACTGATCTGCCCAAGTCCCGATGCTCCTGCATCAGTATTATTATATTATAAAAGTGATGATCTATTGGAATCTAAGTACTCCACTTGTCTATTAATGATCAATAAAAGCTAAAAAAGAATACATGTTTAGATCTTCTCCTCTTCCCTAAGTTTTGGCATACATTCCATGTTTCTTTTTGAAACCTCAAGATCTCTCTCATTAACCTCCCCATTCATGGGATTTTAGTCCCAAAAATATCCAACTTGAAGATAAGAGATATACAATTTAGATTCACTTGTTGTCTCCTCTACATCATGTTGTTTTCTTTTCTAGCACACTTTCTATCCCTAGCAGTCAGCTTGCATATATTCTATTCATGCTTGAAGAAAAAAAAATTTGTAGCATATTTCCTTGAGCAATTGTTTCCCTTTGGTCTACAAGTATGGAAATATCTTATTTCCACTTAACCATAACCCCCCAAAATTTTATGTTTACGTGAAATTCCTGAGATTTAGTTTTAGATGAAGGATCCAACACTTGGTTTCCCAATGTCCAATTAACTTGCAATGCTAGCAAAAATGGGTTGTTTAACATTTTCTCCTTGTTTTTGTTCTTCCTTTTGTTAACAACTTGCTTCTTCTAATAGGTAGTTTCTCAATGTCTTTAGATACCACAAAAGGAACATGCACCAAGGTGCCAACAATCATCAACCTTGTGGCCTTTCTTCTTACATTGGAAATAAATAAGATTTGGTTTGAAATATATATTTGGTTTCTCCTTGTGCTTGCTAGTTTGTTTTCTTGGTCATCCAAGTGGGTGCAAATTTTGGGATGGTGAAATCATCCCTTGGCTTCCCTCATTCAAGCTACTACAAGCATGTTGGAGTAATGGTTTTTTGTAAACTACTTTTTATGTTACGTGTTCTTCAATCTATATTGCCTTGACAAAGGTTGTCTTGGTGTTCATAGCAATAGCCAAAATTTTAAGAGATGAGTTGTATTCACTCACTTCCTCTTGAACACTAAAATCCAAGCCTCCATGCTTGACCCTATGTTCAAATATAATGGGGTTTACAATCCCTTGACTTCTCTTGCATAGTCCCTAGCCATTGTATTCCATGTGTATTGTTAGCTTGGAACCTATGCCTCTAATATGATTTAAAAATTACCAAAGGACTCTTCCAAAATAGATTGAGAAAATATCTTGGAGGGTGACCTTACCATGCTTTTCTTCATCATGGTATCGACTTTTGCAGTAGAAATGGAATATTCTTGCACTTCCTTGGTCTCTTGGATAACTAGTTGTAACTTGACTAATGCCTTCTCCTTTTCTACCAATTCCTAGTACAATTGAGGCATCACCTAATTGATCCTCCCTTCTAATTGATCATTTAGCTATATTACATTATCTCCCAATTGCAAGAGTTGAACTTTAAACTCCTGTTCCAATTTTCTATAATAATGGTGGAAGAGTCGTGGTGCTCGGCGAGCGGTTTCTTCAACAAGGGAAACAATTAGGAAAAAGTATCAAGGTCCTCTTGCAGGTCTACAATACTCTTGTCAAACCTTTTCATTTTCTCCTTCAAGTGTCAATTCTCATCTTAGATATGCACATTGATGGTCCATATTTCTTCGAAACTTTATTTTTTGAATGTTTTTCCCATACTGGGTTTTATTTTCTCCTTAATGTATTGGTGGCTTCTTCAAGGTTACATATTCAACTTGGATCTAATACCATATGTGATCCATAAATAATAGGATTATGGTATGTATGTATTATCAACATGGATTCTCTATATAATTAAAAATAATTTCTTGTTTTTGTAATCGTGATCACGATATAATATTGGGATTCATCAATGCACATCTTTGTTCATATTTGTTTCAAGGCTTGGATTTAATGGTTTTGGATTTCCAACTTAGACCAATTCACATCAATGGAAAACAAGTTCAATTTTTTCTCTAGCAATATATACACACTATTCTTGTGTAAAAGATCATGTGTCCAATGACATTTATTAATGTTGAGTTCAATTTCTTTTTATTAAAATAGTTAAACTCATTGCTTCATTCTACCACACCTCTACCCATTCAAGAGATATATCCATATGTTAAAGTGATGTAGCATAGCCAATGTTACTCCTCATCACTATCACTATAATCCATACTATAGATGTATTTTACCATTTATTTATAATGTGTGGCTAAGTAATTGCTTGGTTGTAGCATGCACCTTGATGTATAGTGTCAAGGAAGAAAATCGAGTAACAATGATCTGGGTCACACATTCCAACAATCCAATCAAAGGGGAATTGTAGGGATGGTTGTAGTTGAAAATCCCAATTTTTAATCAATAAGATAAGATAAGATAAGATAATTTTATTAATGTCCAACGAATGACCACAAAAGTAGGTCATTGGGATTGGTTGGTACCATTGTTGTTCGGGATTTCTACCCTATAGTGAGGAGATGGACACTACCAACTGGGCGGGGTTGACAGGTAAACACATTGATTATACTGCATTTGGTTACCGCAAAAGAACTAGATTGGGATTGAAGGACATACCTCTTTTCGATGTTTGATCCTAGCTTTTGCTTGGTCCTTCACTTGATCTCCCACTCGAGTTTCTGCTTGACAAACCTGCAATACAAGAGATACCTTCCTTAGCGTATCTTGACCATATAACATATGATGAAATTACAAAGTAATCTAACATCAACTATAATCAAGAATTAAACCAAATAGACATGCAATCCAATAGATATCATATTTGGGACAGGAAGGGTGTTTCGACCTTTTATTGTCAAAGAAACATGAAATCAGTACAATATACCTGACGTGTAGAGATGTTTCTGCAACCGGATCCTGGGATCCTGCTCTTCACTCTGACTTGAAACTTTCCTCCAGCGTAACAATACTTCAAGCCTTCTCTCAAGATTATTTCTTTTGTTTTCTAAGTATTATGAGTGTAACCCCTCTCATGGGTCCTCCTTGTATTTATGGGACAAGGTAGGCAGTTAAGATCGAGAGGTGGTTGGATTGGGAGGTTGGGGAAGTTGCAGAACCAACTTCAACTAATCCCAATTCGTCAAATTAATATATTTTTTATTTCATCTTAAGATGTACGCGAGTTTCATACAACAAGAGCAGCGTACAAGAAGCAACTTTTATGCTTTACAACATGTGTTTACAACTTTTTTGGAGGTGTACGTTGGTTTCCCTTGAGGAGAGTAGGGTATAGTACGTAGGTATTGTGTACAGAGAGGGACGTACAGGTGGCAAAATCAGAAGAAAATGTTAAATTCTCAGGTGAGAAATCTACTTCTGGCAACAAGTCATCTAAGGCAATCATGCTCTTCAATCCTTTGTGTCCTTTTGTGTTATCTACAAGGCAAGGTGATCATGGGATGGAGAAGTGTAGATTTGAACTATAACATATGCCCCATAATGTGTGAGGTCAGAGGGAAATGATGGCCGAAATACATTATAAGTCCAAGTCAAAGGAGGAGCAAGAAACTGCAGAACCAAGTCACAAAAACACCTAAAACAACAATCAAGGTCAGTGAACAATTACAATCTTGACATCATATAGATGTGTAACATGATCTCCGATACATAACTAGGAGATGTATATATAGAGCATGGCCACTAAAATACAAGCGTGGATCCATGTCAACAGAGAGATCATAGCCATAACATCAAGCTGGATCTATGTCTCATAAAGAGCCAAAATGAGTGAGGCTCAGTCTTGCGCAGCTTGGGGATAACATAAATATGGTGATGCTATCATAGTCCCAAGGTCTTCATCCAATACAACCCAAGGTACAAACCCTAACCATGCAAATAAATGAGCTGAAGTCGAACATGGGGGGTATCGTTTGATTACCGGTCATTAATGTATACCGTTAACAAACGCGAGGACTTCCATTGATAATGATAATGGGGTCCAAGGTACCTAGTACGATCCAACAAGTGTGAATAAGAGGACTTGAAGTCGAACACTTGAGGAAACTGTTGAATAAGAGGCATTGATGTATTCCCATTTATTCAACAACATGGGAAACTTCCACTGATGACTACAATCCCCAAGGTACTAACCGAAACTCTAAACTTCATTCCTAGAGCATAATGAGCTGAGCTCGATGGGAAGAAGTCCGTTGGAAGGGAGGCATTAAAGCATCCTCCATCATCCAACACGAGGAACACTCATAGGTATGAGTCGATGTGGAGTAGGATGAGTAACAAGATGAAACAAACTGACACCAGGATGGCCGGCACATGAAGTCAAGGTAAACTGCAGAATGGCCGACACAGGCTGTATTCTTGAATAGTGAGCACGACACAAAGTGACTTAGGCAGTTTTCAACATAACGGGGAAAATGATATAAGTCTGCGATGTAGGAGACATAATAGACCCTCCATATGGTTTGAAGAATAACCAAAAGGGGGAGTAAAACTCAGAGATTATGTTTACCCTAGGGTCAAAAACTAAAACCCAACTGACATGAAAAACTCAAGCAGGTGCTGTGTTCAAAGATATGACTGACATAACTGCCTTTAAAACTGGAAAAGATACGATACACCCTTCTTATCCCATATTATTTTTGATAAAAGAATGTTCTTCTTGTTTATTTAATGAGTCGAATAAAAATAGAAAACTCAATAGATCCAACCATGTAAAAAGTTTAATGAGCCCATGGGAGGAAGACTCGGGACCTTCTTCATTGTTTACAGAGTTCGAAGAAGAGATAGAAGAATAATCTATAGTACTGATCTCTAGATTTTAATATCGAGCCGAGATCTGTTCTTGCTCGCCGATGTTTTCAATTTTAAGGAGTCTGAAAAACTTAAACAATAACTCCATACACCTACTCATGGATTTTAATATCGAGCCCAAGTAAGTGAATGCTCGTCGGTGTTTTCTTGTTTATAGAGTCTGAAAAACTTAAACAATCCTGTATTTACCTTCTCATGTATTTCGCATCGAGCCCGAGTAGGTGAACGCTCGTTTGGTGTTTTCATATTTAGAGAGCCTAAAAACCCTAAAGAGAGGCTCCAAAAGGCCTTTTTCATATAGTTAGTCCTCTCCCCCTAAAAAGTATAAAACAATGAGAGGAGAACTCTTCTAGCCATGCATGATTAGAGTATTCCTTTTTCGTAAGTAATTCGCAAAGGTCTGGAAAAGGGTTAAACTTATACCTAAGCGGATGGACCTTCAAATCCTTTAACGAGCTTGAAGAGGTCAAGTTTGCTCGGAAATCTTGTTTAGTTTTTCATAGTAAAAAAAAGAGCTTAAAATGACTTAAAAGACAGCTACTAAGATCATATGTTCATGACTTGCCAAAATGTGATCTCAATAATCTAGTTAGTAAGTGGCGACAAAATTTCTCAATGACATAATAAATGATCAATACAACATCTATATTGGTCTATCAATAAAGAAACTAAGTCATAACGGTTCAATGCTTTGAGAATCTAGTGAAAATTTGAAATATCTAGGGTAGAATTACTTCACCAAGACCTGCAAGTATTAGTGATTGAATAGAGCCCATTAAGAATAATTCGAAACTATAGACTTTTTCAAAAAGTGGGTAAAAATTAAACTCACTTTTATATAACTAGTTTCAAAAAATAGAAAAAAAATATCACAATTGAGAATTTGAGAGCAAGAATTGGAGCAAACCCTTGATCTTCTTCCGCTCCTTACGATCAAACCGGAGTACCAATCAACCTTCCGCTTCCACCAAGTAAGTTCATTCCTCCCAAACTTGCATTTTCATGTCTTTTTTGTCAATTTTTATGGTAAAAAACTTTGTTTTGGCAATTCTCATAACGTGCTCTGCATGTACGCTACTCTTCATGAAGAACAATAGCGTTCTAAACGTGCATGTCTAGTGTGAAGAGCAACGTACACCCCTGAAAGTGGCCAAAAACTTGAAAAAATGCTAAAAATTGACTGTTTTTTAGGCAAGATGGTGTTCGTATGGAGGGAAAGAGAACATGAAGATATGGATTGAGAAGCATTGCAAGATCCAACGAATCTTCATACCCTCAGAAGGTGCGGATTACTAAAATTCTATAAAACAGTCAACATGCGGGCCCAAATTCGCTTGCTAGAAAGACTTGTCCGATACTGGGATGCAGATGCCATGGTTTTTTATATTTGAGGTGAGATACTAGAGCTCACCATTGATGACATTTAATTCATCATGGGTCTCTCTCGTAGAGGAGATTCGGTGAATCTAAAAGGGTCTTCTAGCAAAGTGGGTGCATTAACAGTGCAAGAATATATCAATGCATACTATGTACCAGGAAGTACGAAATGTGGTAGTCAAGTTCTCATCTCTACCGTTATGAGCTTCCCTCTTCGAGTTATCCTGAGTGTTCTCAACCAAATGGGGGGAAGTGCCTCACAACATCTTGCCTCAAGGCACTATATGCATATAGGTGTTGAATTCTTGCAAGGGCATGTTTATGACTGGTGTTTTAGTCTGTTGGAGAACATGAAACTTCAACTCTCGGGGTGTAAGACTGGGAGAATGAAGAATTTCGGATATGGAAGCATACTTTTCACCTTCATCTTTGAGAGGATGCCTGCTATTAGTTTGGGCATGGCACTTCCCCCTATAAACCCTCGTGAGCCTATGCTGGCTTGTTGGGGTGAGATCTTCCTCCGCCAAGGTGGTGGCGAAAGCAACCTGTGTTACCAAGAGGATGACTTCTGGGGTTGGTGGGAACGGAAGGTGCCAGCTCTTGAGCAGTTTGGATATGCAAGCCTAGATTTTTGTCATAGTCCAGAGTTGATACTTCCTCCAGGAGCAACTTGGGGAGATATGGGTATGTTTATGCTTTTGAAAAATTATTTAATTTTTTCAAATTTATGCATATATGATTTTTATGATCAGTTCGAAATACTGAAACAAAGTTTCAAATGCAGATTTTGGACCAGTGTGCCCTGAAGGACACCCATATACTTTCGTGAGACCAGTAGAAGTGGGTGCAGTTGATGCCACTCTGGGGGCCATAGAGAGGAAGATGGGTCGGTTGACCCATGACATTCCTACATACCGTATTGAGTGGATGCCAGTTGATATGCAGGAGGATGTAGTAGGTGTGCCCCCATCCTGGATTAGGTTGCTGCAGAAAGTAGCTAGGATGGTCATATGCTACCGAGAGGCAGGAGAGGCTGGAGGCAGATGAGGCCCCACCTTCTCCATAGGAGAAGGAAATTTGATGTATATTTTTGAGGCCATCAAGCCCAATTTTGTATTTTGTGAGATGACTTTGTGACAGATTTGTGATCCAAACTCATATTATTTTTTGATACAGTATCGGATATATAAAGTATCGGTTATCTACATGTGTGTTATTGTGTGTTATGAATGAAATACTTATGTGTGTGAATGATACAAATGCCAATCTAAAACATAGTTTTCAAATGAATCAACTAATGCATTCAAGTTCCTTGGAATATGATGATATGTGATAAAATCAAACTGTCTCTCAAGTAACCTAACTCGCATGAACTGACATAGCAAAGTAGGATCTCTAACCCAATAAACACCCAGTAACTGAAAAACAACTAACTGTGAGTCGAGCCGTACCTCCAAACATGAAATGCCATTAAACAGAGCATCTTGGAGTAGCTCTATGACTGCATTGTATTCAGCCACATTGTTCGTTGTGGGACCTAGACAAGCCCCTCCCGAAGATACCAATTGACCAGCTAGTGATTAAATAACCCAAGCTGTTGCATCCAACTGACGGATGTGGCGGCTAGTGCCACCAACAAATCCTATAAAATTTTCAATTGACATCTGAAACACAGAGCAATAAATGCATAAGACTACAACAGTTGTAAACAAAATTAACTTTGCAGAAATGTACAGCTAAAATACATGAAAAATCACAATAGCACTTCTTCAAGTAGGGTCAGTGCCTGGGATCTCATCATGAGATCGGGCAAAGATGTCATGGAAATCATTAAATAGATTGGTGTACGGAATGATCTGATCAAGATAACAGTCCGCTCCAATAAAGATGTTTTCGATGACCCCTGGTTCAGTGGAAATGTTGATCAGGATGGTTCTTGTTGTAGTCATCCTATTCCCTTCGGCAAGAACAGCTTGTGAAGTGGAAGGGACAAAGGACCAATCAACATTCTCACTGGGTCTCGGAGAGAACTCACCTCTCTCTATCAAGTTTAGAATGGGAATTAAATAGGACCTAGGGTATAATTGTTCCCTAGGGTGGTCCAAGCCTATCATGGCTTCCAAAAATGTTTCATCAGAAGGAAAAACCATGTCTAAACAATCAGGAGAGCAGGTGGACTCTGGCGACCGTGCAGGAGCACACTCCATATCTGACTTGGCAGAGACAAACGGAGTCATGATATGTTCTATTGCAGTTTGTTGTGAATCTCAGTAGATTACCTTTGTAATAGATACAGGCATAGATGGTTATGATTCAGTGGGGAGACTCCATGTATCTGTCGTTGAATAGACGGTGGAGGTCTCAGAAGGTGAACATTCTTTAGAACCAACGAAGAAGGTAGGAGCAGGTAGGTCAAAAGTGCCTATTAAGGACCCATAGAGCCCTGCTCCTAAACTCTTAGTGACGGGGCCATATTAATCAATCAACGGAATGGATGAGTCCGATGAAGCTTGGTTTTTCTTTCGGGTAAAGGAAAGTTGATCAACTGTGATGATCTTTCCTTCGTGTGGGAACATTATGACCCGGAAAACAGCTGATGGCACTGCCTGCATGGAATATGTCCAGATCCTACTCAACAACAAGTTGTAATCGAGTGGGGCATCCAGAACTTCGACCTCTACTGATACTAGCTTGCCTACAAGTTCTATATCGAAGGATGGTAAGACTGCGTGTGGATATAAGGATATTCCATTGAAGGCAGTGAGTATCGTGTTCGAGGGAGCTAGCTCAGGTTCACCCAAGGCTCTCTAGCAGGAAATAGACATTACACACGTAGATGCGCCCTCATCCACTACAGCTCATCTGATGGTCTTAGGGCCATGGATGAATTCGATCTAGAGAGAAACATGATACAGAAACCGGTACTTGATATCTTTCATATCAAAGTGTGTAAGCATGTTGGACGAATCAACACTCCCAATCGCTACAAGAAGAGCACTGTGTTGCAATGGGAAACTTTGCAGTACCTCCAAGCTGGACATGGCACAGGGGGTTTGGGCTAAGTCCTCCACAACATTGTAGTTGGGAGTAGCCCGCTAGTTAGGGTTGTGTACAGCTCATTTGTAGACACGTTTTGGTATCTTCGGCAGTGTCTCCACAGGTATGTGAAGAGGATTGGAAGATTCAGGAGTGTCCTTTTGCTGTGGGTCCGGGGTATAAGTCCTGGCTCGAGTTTGCAATAGAGCATCTGAATTAACCATGTTAATTAAAGACTGATCAACTGGGGTGCCCCCAGCACTAGAGTTGCCAAAAGATGAACTCTGTCCATGAGGAAAATGATCTTTCAAGACATCCGGTTTCTTCTCACAGATCAGCTTCTGGGCTTCTTCCATAAGAGGGCACTGGTGGGTAAGGTGGTCCCCTTGACACGGTTTGCAAGGGAACTTAGCCTTCCGTTTCTTTTTTTTCCCTCCTCGGCATTTTGCTTATTGTTGGGATTTTGTTGGTTTCCCTCCCCTTTCTTTCCCTTTCTTTTGGGCTGCCGAGAGCCCTTTTGGTTTGTCTGCACCTGTTGAACAGATTCAATTGTGGAAGGGGAGGATGCAACAAAAGTTGCTTCTACAGCAGTTTGTTTGACTGACAAGGCATGCACCTGCTTTCTTAAGGCGTCAAACGCTGCAGAATCGACTGAACCTACTATGCCATCGGCATGTGGTCCAGGTTTAGGCTTACGTAGGTCTATATTAGACCTTGGTGCATCAGGAATAATTTCATACAATAGCCCAGACTGAGCATAAACTAAGTTGAGCTGCTGAGTTCTCAAAATGGCCTCCTCCTTGGAAGACACCCCTGAAGTGGAAAATTCCTTAGAAACATAAGGAAGAAGAGACTTAAGGTACCATTCTAACAAGTATGCTGGGGGAATGTTGGCCTTTATGAGCCTCTTTCACCTACACCACTCCTGAATATGATCAGATAGATGAGTGGCCTTGTTTTGCTGAAATGTCAACAAAAGGTCTGTACCGGCATCATACCAGACAGGAAGCTGAAAGTGGTTCAGAAACACAATGGCGATATCCTGGAAGGTGCTAAAGGCGGCCGCAAGTAGTTCAATATACCACTTGGCTGAAACACTCGTCAAGGTTCTTTGGAAGAGCCTCAACCTTATGGAATCGTTGTTCAGTGAGTTGGAGGAAGACCAGAATTCCCTTATGGAATGGTCTCCAGGGTCCTCACCAGAATTCCCTTCAAAATTTGGTATGTCTAAGGGTAGTTTGGTGGGAACGGGTGGCAATGCAGCATCATGACGCCTGGGGTCGTTTGTTAGTTTTGAAATATTTTGCAAGTTTAAATTTTCCAGAAACGGTAAGCGTGGTTGAGCCGATGGCATTTGGTAAATAGGAACCTGGTATTGGGGACCACCCATGGCCTGGTTCATGTACTGTTGGTTGGGGTTGCCCCCAGCCACCGGTTGTGAAATGAAAGGATTGAAATTGTTCCATCTGAAAGTAAGTGGATTAAATCCTTGGGAAACAGTCCATTGTGTCTGGGGGTTAACCCCACCGAACTGCGGGTTAATGATATTACCCCCTCCTCCAAAAAACAAAGAGAAAGGGACACTCCCTATAGGTATGTTTGACGGATTAACGTTATAACCTTGATAGGGATTGAAACCTAGTGTGGTAGTAGTGGATGCTGTTGTCATCATACCCATGGTGGGCATGGATGGAGAAGGGATGGATCCAACCATGGATGAAGAAGAAATATTCTAAGTCACACCTTGCAATGATTGTGTGGCAGAATACTGACTAAAACTCACTGTGGGTACCGTCAATAAAGGTACATTATTGGGTCCAAAAGTAGGTGTGGAGGATGAGGTAGATGTCGAGGATAATGAGCTCGAAATGCCTAAAGTGCCAACATTGAAACTGAAGGACAGGGTCGAGGCTGAAGCATTCTGCGATGAACTCGATTGTGCAATGTTTGAGAAAGAAGGATTAAGAATCCTTGCTTCCATAGCAGTTGTGGGAGTATGTGGAACTCCCTGCTCGTCTCTTGGGTTGACCATGGTATAACCCGGTGTAAAAAGATAAGCACTAAACTTAGGTTGCTAGAAACCAATAGGTACCAAAAGTGGATCGTGAGTTCCTGTAAGCGGAGGGTTGAAAGGAGTACTAAACTCTATAGCAGTTAGATCCTCAGCCTCGACAGTGTACAAGACTGGTCGATCCAGTGTTCTAGGCTGTGGTTCTCCAAGAACCTCTGTCTCACCCGTAAGTTCAAAAGAACCACATGAATCAGTTCTCCTACATCGCGGTGGTGGTGGAGGCTCCACTATAAGTGGGGGAAGGTTTTGAAACCTTTGAGACCGACGAAGATCTAGGTCCTCCACAACTAAAATAAAATAAAACTAAGTAAAAACCTAGTGGCCACTACAACTAAGGAGCAAACAAAAAACCACTAAAACATTTCCTAAGTAATCAAACCAATCAAACGGATATCAAATACTCTCGAAGGAAAGTCTGGGATGATCAAGGCCCATAACAGACTAATAGAGCATCGATGGTTAGTTTCGTGGCGTCCACTGGAGGTCCTCTAGGTGCAAGCGCTTGAATCACCAAACCGCTTTCCTAGGATTACTGCCAGAGGGTTACCTTCCACGCTTGTCCGAGGTGAAGTGGGAATAACCGCCCACTCTACCTGTGTAGAATCCTAAATGTCTGATACTAAGGCTACCATCAATACGAAATAACCTGGGGGGATAGTCATCAGCCTAGTCAAAACACATGGGCAGGGCAGCAAAGCCCAAAATCTAAAAGGATCCCCATATGCAAATCGACTATGGTTTATGGTCAAAAGGAAAGTGAGGGGATATCCTCAGCAATTCCAGTCTCCCACGGCATCGTGCTTAGCTCTGGTTTAAGTAGATTTTCCTAGGACTATTTGATATAGATGGATTTACCTAAATGAAAGTCTTACTACGATTTTTGAGTAATGAAGCCATTTCCAAGCAGTTTAAGGTGATTTAAGCTCGAAACTCTAGCCTAAGCTAGTTGATGTCATGTATTCCTAAAAAGAAAATGTTGCTAATAAATTTTATTAATAATTTCTTTTTAAGGGTTACTTGTTACTCAAAGGTTGTAGTGCAGTGTGTGGAATGATCTGTTATGAAAGAAAAGTACTTGAAAAGATAACGCTTTCAAATTCACAAAATTTTCTCTTTTCATTTACAATTCTTTCAAAAACTTGAAACCTAAGAAATCCTAAAACATCTTCTTGTATTTTCTTTTTGAATATTTCAAAGCAAATAAGCTACCTCGAAATAAAGCAAGATCTTACTACTGAGCTATTGAAACAATTTTTTTGTCTTTTTCTGATAAATATAAAAGAAAGAGAACTTTGTACAATGGAAAGCAAGATCTAACTATAAAACGTGTGCAAGGAAAACACGTAAATGGCTCAAAGAAAACGAATCGAAAGACTCAATGAAGACTTGACTTACCAAGTTTTTGCAAAAGAAAAAATTGAGGCTTGGAAACAAAGTGAAAATAAAACAGGGGAAAGAGACACTTGTGATGGAAAGGAAAACCTAAACAGGCTGCTCCTAAGCATCAAAACCCTAAGAAACACTAAGCCAAACAAAAGTAAGCAAGTGAACCAAGAATGACCTAAACAACACACAGACTCAACAACAAGAAGACTAAGAGGTTTTGAATTACTTGAATAAACTGAAAGAACAATCAGCAAGTGATTGAACCAAGCAACCTTCAGAAGTAACCCTAAGGACTCAAACTTGACAGTCAAACCCTAAAGAAGGATGAGACCAAGCGAAAGCGTGCTAAATGTTGCAACATAAAACAAATAATCAAAGTGTAGGTCTATAAGACTACAACAGCAACTAGGGTGAAGAGATGCAACTATGTCCAAAAAGAATAGCGCACGAACTTAAACAAAGGGCTCGTAAGTGGAAAAGACACTTAAAAGGGGCTCAAGCAAGCAAAAACAAGCTCAAAGAGATTGGAGAGGCTTACAAGACTCAACAAAGGCATAAGAGGTCTTAAGGGTTGATGAAGAAAACAAAGCAATAGGTTGGAACATCAACCAAAGCTTTAAAAACAAACCCTAACAGCAAAACAGGCCACTACAGGAACATACACCACTATCCAGTGTTACAACCAACATACACCAGGACAAGTAGGCTACTGTGCAGTGCAAGGAGGGGCGTACATCAACTAGCAAATGCTACTGTGTGTAGGGAAGACCAGCGTACATGCCTCAAAAGGGCATAATCAAGCTTTGCAGACCAAAAATAGAGTTGAATCAAGCAAACAGGAAAAATAACACAGACCTACAGGGCCTCTTAGACAATCAAAAACTGAGAAAAGGGATGGAAGAAAACCAGAATTAAGTCTCCTAGAGAAGAACAACTAAGCAGTTACTCCCCAGCGGAGTCTCCAGTCTGTTGTTCGGGATTTCTACCCTATAGTGAGGAGATGGACACTACCAACTGGGCGGGGTTGACATGTAAACACATTGATTATACTGCATTTGGTTACTGCAAAAGAAATAGATTGGGATTGAAGGAAATACCTCTTTTCGATGTTTGATCCTAGCTTTCGCTTGGTCCTTCACTTGATCTCCCACTCGATCTTCTGCTTGACGAACCTGCAATACAAGAGATACCTTGCTCAGTGTATCTTGACCATATAACATATGATGAAATTACAAAGTAATCTAACATCAACCAGAATCAAGAATTAAACCAAATAGACATGCAATCCAATAGATATCATATTTGGGACAAGAAGGGTGTTTCGACCTTTTATTGTCAAAGAAACATGAAATCAATACAATATACCTGACGTGTAGAGATGTTTTTGCAACCGGATCCTGGACTCCTGCTCTTCACTCTAACTTGGAACTTTCCTCCAGCGTAACAATACTTCAAGCCTTCTCTCAAGATTATTTCTTGTGTTTTCTAAGTATTATGAGTGTAACCCCTCTCATGGATCCTCTTTGTATTTATGGGACAAGGTAGGTAGTTAAGATCGAGAGGTGGTTGGATTGGGAGGTTGGGGAAGTTGCAAAACCAACTTCAACTAATCCCAATTCGTCAAATTAATATATTTTTGATTTCATCTTAAGATGTACGTGGGTTTCATACAACAAGAGCAGCATACAGGAAGCAACTTTTATGCTTTACAACATGCATTTACAACTTTTTTGGAGGTGTACGTTGGTTTCCCTTGAGGAGAGTATGGTACAGTACGCAAGTCTTTTGTACAGAGAGGGGCGTATAGGTGGAAAAATCAGAAGAAACTGTTAAATTCTCAGGTGATAAGTGTACTTCTTGCAACAAGTCATCTAAGGCAATCATGCTCTTCAATCCTTTGTGCCCTTTTTTGTGATCTACAAGGAAAGGTGATCACGGGACGGAGAAGTGCAGATTTGACCTATAAACAACCATGATGTCAATACAAAGTGGGAGTGCTAAGGAAACTCCTATAAAAGCAAGATGCATAAAGAAAATTATGGATTTAACCTAAAAACCAGAAGGCGAACTCCAGAGATGGAGAGCCGAACTAGGAAATAGATGTCATGTTTTTTTTATTATGCAAAGTTATTTCCAACTTCACTACTCTAACACAAATTTATTTGAGTTTCCCTTAGCATTATACTTTCAATCCGATGAAGTTTAGCCACGTGTTCATGTGTACTTGTTCTTCTAGTGGAAAAATTTAAATTGATCTTGAGCTTCCATCTAAAGTATAAAAAAAAGGAAAATGATAATAACAAAATAAGTATAAAATTACTTTATTTTAGAATTATTTTATATAGTTTTAAAAGCATGTTTAAATGTATTTTTTTATGAAGTGATATTATAGTTGCTTTTGTGTGATTTTGAAAAATTTTGGTTTTCAATCATCAAGCTCAACACACCAACTTACTGTTGAGCATTGGTTGTCATTAATGTCAACTAAAGATGATGTCAGGTGTTTGGCTTCCAACTAAATTCAAAGAGGATGTCAATTAATTCAGTCCGAGTCATTGATATTAGCTGAATTCAAAGTGGATATAGCATTCCTGCAGAAGTATGAAGAAGTATATGGAAGCCACTTTGAAGTAGTATATGCACAAGATGAAGAAGAAATGAATACCAGAAGTATGTGCAGAAATAATGAAGGTGACAAACATGTTGCAACTTTGGAGTATATCTAGAAGTGCATTCAGTCTAAACATGTGTGTCAAGGATACAACATGCATGACACATTTGAAGAAGTACATAAGAAGATACATCATACATATTCAGTTTGAAAAGGTACTTAAGAGGATACATCATGCAAATCTAGTTCAAGAAAGAACATAAGTAATGTATCCTACAACATTTTGTCCTTGCGTAGAAATCAAGTCCACCAAGTCATACATTCACATAGTAGCAACAATGGAGTTGGTTGGAAAATGGTACAAGTGCTTAAGTAGACAAGGATTTGGTTGAACAAATGATACGAGTATGCAAGTGAACCTGAGTATTGCTTGGTTAAAAGTTGGAAGTGCGCAAATAGTTAATGGTTGGAAAATCCTGAAAGTGTGCAAGCATAGCCAACCAGAAGGTTCTTTCAGTAGGTGGAACGCACACAAGTTCCTAGAAAGGTATAGTGGTTGAATACCATACATGAGAAAATTCCACAGCCGACGATAAAACAAGTGTGCAAAGTCCCACAAGTGATGACGGAGCAAAGGTCAAATACCCACTTAGAAGAAGTTGGAGTATGCATATATCACGCAAAGTATTAACATCAAGGACGCATTACCCATAAGGGTTGGTACAGTACAAGTCATGGACACACCAAGATGAAGTAGAAGATTGTGCACATACAGGAAGGAAGTGGTACATCGAGAGAGCAATTTTACACCACCAAGGTGTGAATTCCCACTAAGTTGTGGACCTTGAGGGTGCTTGATACATCAAATATGACACATGAATAGCGCAGATGATGACATGTGGAATATGCATAATCTGTGAAGTATGGAAGAAGGGATGCTACGACCAACTTGGAAAAGATACAATCTATGCAGGACATGTATAAATAGAGATTCAAGTTGGAGATTGTAAGAAATCTTGATGGCGAGAGCATAAGAGCTTCAAGTAAGTTTCAGTTTGTTTTCAGGGCATCGAGGGGCTCGTGGAAAGAACAAATGATCTAGCGAAGATCTGAATGCACACATGTAGTAGAATGAAGATTTGATGGTGCATAGAATGATGTTGTAGATCTGTGACAAATGCATGGATACTGAAATGAAGAAATATTGAAGTGTGCATAAGTGCTTGCTGTTTCAAAGGATAGTACTACATTCAACACACTGATAGTCATAGATGTTGTAGAGACAAAAGTGCAGAGATAGAACCAAAGTTTATAAGATAATTGCAAATATGTCTAGCTAATGCATATGAATAGAAGTGATAGTGTGTGAAGTTGAGAACTCCATATGATTCGCAACAACAAAACAACAACAAGATCCGATAGGTGCATTATGATGCAAATGATTTGAGACAACTGCGTTAAACTGAGCGAACCAATTATTTGATGCGCAGGGCGTCGAAAATTATTTGAGAGATTGCAACACTTAAATATAATGGACACATCATAAACTGCACATTTCCTTATGTTACTAGTGCTTCATTCTGAACATCAAACTATGAATTGAAAGCAAAATATCAATTGATCATTATAGTCACAAAGAGAAGATTGTTGAGCCATAAACGAATACTGCAGAATCAACAGAGCACACAGTACATGAAGTAAGTCATCAACATAAGTGTGAGTTGAGAAGTTTGAGAAGTCAAGTGATGTATGCAACACATTGAAAAATACATTCTTCATATGAAGGTGCACACAGAAGAATTATCATCAGAAGATCTGAAGGAGTGCGTAGAGTTGAATACTAGGAAAGCAGTAAAATATATTGGACATCAGGGCGGTCGGATGGGGAAAAGAGATAGGGAGTTGCAGCTTCCTTCAGGTTGGTTCCTATAAAACAAAGCAGACAGGCAGCCAACACCTCCTTCCATTTGGTGGTGGAGAAAACATAGGGAGCAGAAGCTTCCTTCAGGTCGGTGCATGTAAAACCAGGGGGTTGGTGCCTCCTTCCAGTTGGTGCTCGTAAATACAGGAAGGCGATTTTTCCTTGAATGTATTGTTTCTCATTATAAAGAATAATTCAGTGATTTTCTCTCCTTTGTGTTTCCACGTAAAATCCAATGTGTTATGTGTTGTTTATGTGGTGCATAAATGTGTGGATGTTTATTTATTGATGCATAACAGAAGATAAATATTAAGTAAAGGATAAATATTAAGTAAAGGCTAATCTGTTAAAGAAGGTAAAAATTGCTAATAACTGTGTCAATACTGATTCACCCCCCCTCTTAGTATTAAATCGATTCCAACAATTGGTATTGGATAAGGTGTCTTCAGTAATAGATTAACATATGGAATATAGATCAATGTGCAAAAATGGATAAGAAAGAAGGCCTTTCTACAAACAGAGCACCAATATTCGACGACACCGATTACATTTTCTGGAAGGTACGTATGGACGTTTATTTGCAAGCATTGGGAGCAGATGTTTGGCAATCTATTGTCGATGGTTATTATGTCGCAGTAGTTGTACCAATCAATCTGGGGCAAAGGAGACTCTATGAAAACAATGCTAGAGACATAAATACTATCCTATGTGGTTTGACAGGTGACGAATTCATCAAGGTTATGCATTGTGCATCATACAAGGAGGTTTGGGACAAACTCAAAGGTAAATACAAAGGTGATGAAAAAGTAAAGAAATAAAAGCTACAAAACTACTCTGGGCAGTTTGAATCTCTGAGAATGAAAGATGAAGATAACATCACATCCTACTTCCTAAAAGTAGATGAGTTAGTTAATCTTATCAATAGTATCGGGGTCACTCTGGATGAAGAATCTGTTAGTTTTTCAGAATTTACTTCAATCTGATCTAGGATCTTAACTGAGACAACAACATGTACAACATATCTACAAAATATCAATCATGGACACAATAATGCAATCACACAAGAGACACAGAGTTTCACCAGGGAAAACCAAGAAGGTGAAAAACCCCGCAACTTCCTCAGATATAGATAGAGCAATGATACAACCCAAGCATAAGAGATAGTCTTCTCCTAGCAGCAGCTTCTCCTCCTCCACTAGTGCGCCACTCTCCAATGAGTGTGTGAGTGAGAAAGTGAAAATGATAAAATAGAGTGCCTCCCGCACTCTATTTATACATGACTTGACTTGCCTAATAATCTTTAGTAGGTCAGCCTCAACTTAACCACATAACATAATGCTAACAGGGCCGACCCCCAATAGGGTGGTCTAATAACCCTTTAACCCACATGACTTATACAGGGCCGACCCCATCAAGTTGGTCTAATAACCCATCAAGTATAAGTTACGACACTTACAATATAAATGACGACACTTCTGTATAGAGGAATAATAACATCTCTGTAGGAATACAATATACATATATGTGAAATACATTCCAAAGTTACAATTACATCAACACTCCCTCTTAACTAAGAAGGTATTTCTCGACACAGATCTTCTAGAACAAGTATTCTTCTCTAGATCATCGTCACTGGATCATCACCATCGAATCATCGTCATCGTCACTGCTGCTGCTATCTCAATCAATCTCCAATCTACTCGTCATAGGAAGTTCTACAGAGCCAGCCCTTTTTCATGCTGGATGTAGGCCCACCACCTATAGGTCTTCATCATCAGTGGCCATACTGTGGAACCTAGGACTGATCATGTGCATTAACAAAACCTAGCATATACTATAGGTTATTTTACATGTTGTCCTTCACAAAACCTACTCAAAGCATCCCAAGATGTTACGAGCACACCGCTCTACCTGTCTAGATCTTGATAGAGCATCCTAGGCTTTTACGAGCACACCGCTCTACCTATTCGGGTTTTAAAGGATCTTTTCTATGCGAAACCGTAGCAAAACCTACTCAGAGCATCCCAGGATGTTATGAGCACACCGCTCTACCTGTCTGAATCTTGATAGATAATCCTAGGCTGTTACGAACACACCACTCTACCTATCTGGATTTTAAAGGGTCTTTTCTATGCTACCTGCACAACCTGTCCATGGCCACAGAGTATCAACCTGATACTCACCATACATCATCCTGATGTACATCATCACATGATCAACCTTATCATCATCACATCATCATCCTAATGCATATCATCTGGAGCAACATCCTGAAGCTCTTCATATGTGATCATCCCGATGACCATCATAGCATCATCTTGATGCATATCATCTGGAGCAACATCCTGAAGCTCATCATCTATGATGATCCTGATCAGCATCATATCATTATCCTGATGCATATCATCTGGAGCAACATCCTGAAGCTCATCATCTGTGATCATCCTGATCAAACAATATATCCATCTGATGCAAACAAAGTATCTACCTAATACATATCATCATACATGATCCACCTGATCATACAATGCATCCACCTGATACATATATAAATACATTATCCACCTGATCATACATAAGTACATGATCCACCTAATCATACAATGCATCCACATGATACATATATAAATATATGATCCACCTAATCATACAATGTATCCACCTGATACATATACAAATACATGATCCAACTGATCATATCAAGCATCCAACATGATGCATATACATATACATGATCCAACTGATCATAACAAGCATCCAACATGATGCATACAGAGCAGTAACTAGAGCATTGTTCTGATGCTCATCATCCAGCGCTTACATCCACAGCCATGGGAACGATCCTCCTCTCACCATGCTTGGAATGGATCCTACAAATGTGTCCATCACTTCTTCCTCGAAGTGTCGTCAATCTGAAGAACACCAATCCTCTCTCTGAAGTACTCAAACTTTACTCTGGCTAGTGGTTTCGTCAACACATATGCAACCTGCTCATCTGTCACAACATACAGGAGCTTCACTGCTCCTCTCTGCACCATATCCCTGATATAGTGATATTTTATCTCAATGTGCTTCGACCTGTCGTGGAACATCGGGTTCTCAGACAACTTCACACAACTCTGGTTGTCACAAAAGATACCAGTAGCATCCAATGGGAGATCAAATAACTAAGACAGTAGCTTCCAGAGCCATACTGCCTCACAACTAGCCGAACAAGCTACAACATACTCTGCCTCGGTTGTGCTCAGTGCTACGCAGGACTGCTTCCTACTAAACCAAGAGATCACACCCGATCCCATACTGAAGCAGCACCCAGATGTGCTCTTCCTATCTACAACACTGCCTGCTCAGTGTGAATCAACATAAACCTACAGGTTAAACTTTTGATTCGCATCATACTTAAGCCCATAATCAATTGTAACCTTCAGGTACCTCAGAATATGCTTTACAGCAACTAGGTGAACACCTCTGGGATCCGTCAGGAACGGGCTCAATGTGTTGACCGCAAAGCAAATATCTGGTCTCATGTTCGTCAGGTACATCAAGGACCCAATCATCTGACGATACACAATGAGATTAACCAAATCAGATGAAGCATCACACAGAAGCTTCAGGTTTGATGCCATAGGTGTGGCCATGACCTTGCAATCCATCATCTCGAACCTCTTCAGGATCTCTACTGCATACTTTCCTTTTCCATGGGAGATTCCATCTGCACTCTGCCACACCTCCATGCCTAGGAAATAGTGCATCATCCCCAAGTCCTTCATCTCGAACTCGGCAGCAAGCTTCCTCTTCGTGCCACAATCAATCTATCCTCTCCTGTTACAAACAGGTCATCCACATACATTAAGAGTATCACAGGATTTCCTTCCTCAAACTTGTAGTAAAGGTTGGAATCTTCTTTACTCTTAGTAAATCCCAAACTGGATAGGAAATTGTCCATCCTACCATACCAAGTCCTAGGAGCTTGCTTCAAGCCATACAAGGCTTTCTTCAACTTGCACACATATGACTTTCTGTCATATGTCTCACAACCGAGTGGCTGCTCCACATACACTTCCTCTTCGACTACACCATTCAAGAAAGATGTCTTGACATCCATCTAGTGTATCTTTCATTTCATTACTGCAGCCAGATAAAGTACTGCTCTGATGGAAGTGTATTTGTCTACAGGAGCAAAAGTCTCTTCTTAGTCTATTCCCTCTTTCTGTTAGAATCCACGAGCTACAAACCTTGCTTTGTATTTCTCTATTTTGTCATATGCATCATGCTTGATCTTATAGATCCACTTGGAAGTCACAACAGACTTCCCTTCAGGTCTTGGGACCACATCCCAAACATCATTCTTCATGATCGATGGATCATGGCATTCTTCCATTACTTCATCCCGGATCCTGGGAACTTCAATATCTTCAATATCTTCAAATAGATAACTTTGTTGTTGGAACAAATTTTGTAGTCCTTCTTTTGTAGGTGATGGTATACGGTATTTCCTACAAAGCAAGTTAAATTGCATGATTAGAAACATCTCATAGTTTTCAGAAAAAATTCTTACACATAAAGAAATATGTCATACAGACATGCAATTATTTTATCCAATGCTTCAATACACCATTTATCCATATCTCGTAAATTTCTAGATGTCTTCCAATCTCTACCAGAACATTGTTAAGAGTGTGCACAACTCCCAACATGTCAGCAAAGAGGTTTCATTCTAGATAAGTAGCAGTGGAATGTTGTACAGTGCCATAGGCCACTTACCCATTACATGCATATTAGTAGTATATTGTTTATTAATGCAATTATTCTAATATGCATAATACACACCCTAAGTCTAGGAACATAAGCATATACATCATTGAGCAATATTATTTAAACAAACAAGTATGCAAGAAATGACAATTCAAATACTTATCTTTGTAGGGTGGACTCCCTCTCAATATTTGCTTCCTTGTAGGAACTACTGGAGTGTGCTCCCTCTTGATCTTTGCTTCCTGGATTACCTATCTTTGAACTTATATCCATCCTCGACCACTGTGAATACTTACTAGTATCATCATGTATTATCCTCAAGGTCTCATACATACATTCATTAGTATAATCTTAATACTATCAAAAACATTATGATTCTAAGTAATCTTAAACATGTATGGTCAAGATCATTTCATACACAGATAATTTATCACAATTCTTTTACTCATGCATATTCCTATTTGTCCATAGGACTTTTCTAGTTAGTCATATCATCAATCAAAGTAAGAAGCATAATATGCCTAAACCCATGATTACTAACTTCAATGAATAATCATTATCAATCATGCCATGTATACTTATAGAAGAGATCCTAACACAAGGTAGGATTCTAACTTGATATAGGAAAAAATACCTGGATTAGCATGTGTAACATACCCGCATGATGTCTTCTTGTTCTCTTCAATGACTTGTGCTAGTAACCTGCATATCTCATAGGTTAACCATTATAGAACCAAGTTATACATACCTCGTAAGTAGATATTCTATGTGATCCATGAAAATGGATGAATCTTTGTCTTCATGTCACCATGGTCATATGTTCTTGAACTAGAACATGATTTGTCTTTCTTGATGTACTTTTCATGTTAGTGGACAACATCAACCTCATACAACACCACAATGCATTAGTACAATCATAAGTGTCAAAACCCTAATCAATGAATATCTTCTATCACGCATTCATATTTTTATTAAGGTGATACGACAAGTCTAAAATTAATCAAGATTGTACTAATCTTAATGAAGACAAACATATCATAAACTTAATCATGAACAGATTTCGAAACATACCCGTAAGTCATACATGTCGATTTTTCTTGCAATCTTCTTATGTAAGGCCTTAGCCTCATCTCCCTCTGAAACTGGAACTTCTTCACTTATGTAGGTGACCAATCCATTCTCTTCTAGGATTAACCCAATCCACTTGATTTGCAGAAACTGGATCTGGAGCTGGATTAGGGTTTTTTAGGGAAACCCTAAAAATTCAAACTTTTGAAAGGATAGGAAGATGCGCCTTGATGAGCTGATCAACCCGGTATACTCGGAATTTGAAAACTGCAAAGTTTCACCCCTCAAATTTGCTTTTCAATCGTCTGAATTCACTTGGGAGGACTTTGAATTAGGGTTTGAGTTTCCTGAAGCTTCACCCAACCAAATAGTTTGATCCAAAGCTCTAAACTTCAATTTTTCCAAGGAGCTTCCAGCTATGGTCACAGATTTAAAAAATTCCCATTTTTGCAGAAGCCCTAATTTTTCACCTTTCCTATCAAAGTCCCAAACTAGGGTTTGATCAAGCCCGGCCTTCTGCCCAACCAAAAAATTTGATCTTGGTCTCTAAATTTCTATTTTGATGAGGATCATCCAGCCGTGGTCTCCGATTACAAAAATTCCAACTTTCTACGAAGCCCTAAATTCCCATAGTCATGAATGAAGGTGCTCAAAATCCAATTTTGTTTTGACATAAATATGCACTTGATTGTTTCTAGTGTAACTCAGATATTTCGGATCTACAAGGTCTTAAACTTCTGCTTGTGGTAATGTGACCTATTAAATTTCCAACCCCATAGGTCTGACCTCAAATGGATTCTCTGAGAGAGATTTATGCCAAGTGTCGCAACGTGACATGTTTATGGGATAAAACAAGAGAGCAAACTTGTACGAAGTGCCACGTGTCACTGGTTCAATTTCGTCCTCTGAAAATTAGACCTGTGAAAGTACAATCTGTTCCCTACCTGCCACTTTTTACAAAATTTCATTTGGATCTTCCTATCCCAAGTTGTGACCTTGTTTCCTAGGTCACCTATTTATGACTGAGATATGGAAGAGGCAGAAACCCTATATTGTACAGATCATAAATCTGAAAGTACAACGAATTAGAGGCTCTCCTTTGGACACAAGGTACATGTGGATCTTATCTTCGACTTGTAAGATTTTCAGATCCTAAAACTTTTCCAAAATGAATTTATAGAGAAATTTCTACGATGACTGGTTTTTTCTATATCAAGCCCTAGCTTTGCAAGTGCAACAAGTGTCATAAATTCCATACCATGCCTTCTTTTAGCCTAGCTCTGATACCATGTTAGTTTTTCAAAATTTAGTTCAATCTGATCTAGGATCTTAACTAAGAGAACAACATGTACAACGTATCTATAGCATATCAATCATGGACACAATAATGCAAGCACACAAGAGACACAGAGTTTCACCGAGGAAAACCAAGAAGGTGAAAAACCCCACAACTTCCTTAGAGATAGATAGAGAAATGATACAACCCAAGCATAAGAGATAGTCTTCTCCTAGCAACAGCTTCTCCTCCTCCACTAGTGCGCCACTCTCCAATGAGTGTGTGAGTGAGAAAGTGAAAATGATCAAATAGAGTGCCTCCCGCACTCCATTTATACATTACTTGACTTGCCTAATAACCTTTACTAGGTCGGCCTCAACTTAACCACATAAAATAATGCTGACAGGGCCGAACCCCAACAAGGTGCTCTAATAACCCTTTAACCCACATGACTTATACAGGGATGACCCCATTAAGGTGGTCTAATAACCCATCAAGTATAAGTTACGACACTTACAATATAAATGACGACACTTCCGTATAGAGGAATAATAATATCTCTATAGGAATGCAATATACATATATGTGAAATACATTCTGAAGTTACAATTACATCAATAGAATCATTTGTACAGAAGATACTGAGAACTTTTCCTCAAAGGTTCAATGCGAAGGTATCTATGTTAGAGGATCGATCTAATCTTGAAGAACTAATAAAGGATGAGCTTCAGGGGATTCTTAATGCATATGAGATGAGAATTGAGAAAGAGACTCCCATCAGAAGGGAAGCTTCCTTTAAAGCCACAGGAAAGGACAAGCATGATCATGACAAAGAATGTTGTGATGTATCAGATGATGAAGAATAAAAAAAATTCAAGAAGCTGAAAAGAGGATGAGGCAAGTACAAGAACAAGTTGCCCTTCAAATGTTTCATATGTGGAGGAGTAGGTCATTATTACTTAAAGTGTCCTTACAAGAAAGAATATAGTGACAGTGATGAGGAATCTAGTTCCCATGATCGAAATAATGCGCGCTCACAACACAAACCTGAGAACAAAAGGAGGATTCCAAAACAAAGGAAGGGTCTATACACCAAAGAAGGAAGCGATGCATCTGAAGAAAGTGACTGCGATGAAGTATCCAAAGAAGTACTTTTCATGGCTCGTGTAGTGGAAGAAAGCAAGAAGAGCAGTTCAAAGAACACTACATTTGTGCAAAGCAAGCCAATATCAATGGAAAAGTATTTTTTCAATGGATCATTCAAAACACATCCAAAGTAAGTCACACCTCCAAAACCAATTGAAGAGGTCAAGACTTACAGTCAATCTGAAGATGAAGATGCTGCAAATAATGACTGGGAAGGTGAACTGATAAGTAGGCTTGGATGAATTAAATAATTCTAAGAAGAAGAATAAGCTATTGCAGGAACAACTGTCAGAGTATGAAGAATAGGATAGGCCATGTTAGGAATCTATTGACGCATATATCCATGAAAGTTTAACCAAATATGAGAGTCAACTGAGTTGTGCAGAAGAAAAGGTTCTAATACTTGAGAAAGAGAAATTTGTATTAAGAACTTCACTGGAGGAATTGGTGCAGGAAATCAGAAAGATGACTAATCAACTTGAGGAAAAGGATAAAGAGATATTCCATCTAGAAGATAAGCTGATTGAGATAAAGGGAAAGAAACAAGTCTGTATTGATCCCATCCGCACACATTCAAGAAGTGACAAGATAGAATCTAAAGAAGAAGTGCATAACAAGTTAAAAAGACAACATGAAAATACTGAAAAGGATTCTAAAGGATAAGAGGCCACCAAAATACAAAATAGATCTTGATTATGTAAAGACACCTAAGAATATTTGCGACAAAGAACATTGCTCAAGTCATGATAAGACTTTCAGGTATGATGGCTCTTTCAGTCATAATTATTTTCGATATACTAACCAATGAAGGATCAATAGAGTGAAGTGCGCAAGATGTAGTCATTTTGGTCACATTGCAAAATAATGTCAAACTATGAGATGCTACGCATGCAACCACTTTGGACACAAAGCTATGTACTATCGAAGAGCATTAAAATATTAGGATGAAGGTTTGTTGTGCAAAGAATATGACACTCAAAGTGACTTCAGTGGAAAATCTCTAGAGAAGAATCAAAACAAAAGAGTGCACACCAAGGCTTGGTTAAGGAAATC
This sequence comes from Larix kaempferi, assembly GCA_027924585.1. Taxonomy (NCBI): domain Eukaryota; kingdom Viridiplantae; phylum Streptophyta; class Pinopsida; order Pinales; family Pinaceae; genus Larix; species Larix kaempferi. The sequence continues at coordinate 22,684,720 of BSBM01000316.1, read as the reverse complement.
TCCTCAGAAGTGCACTGAAGATGCAAACAATCCAGGCACAACAAGCAATTTCTACCTCTCTGGCTAGTCCCATAAGGACTATGGGAGACCCTTGAGTTCAACATGGTGCATCTTAAGGAATTCAAGGGGATGTTAGTTAGGATGTTAGGATTGTGTGATGTGTGGTTATAAGTGTCTGAAGTTAGAGTGTGTTCATTATGTTCGCACATGATTAGTTTATTATGTCGCAGAAAGGGAATTTTGCATGCATACATTAAATGGCCATACATTTATCTTTCATATCATATATTACAAAATAGAGAAGCATCGCATTGAGTGCAGTGGCACACACACAAGCAGAAGATATTTACATGAAGAATTAAATACTGTTGGAAGATATGAAATTGCATAAAACATATATTTTCATTAGATTCAAAAGTTGGGCATGATTACAAAAATTGCATGAGTCAAGACTCCATGTCGAAGCCATGACTGGAATACACAAAAAGCATGATAGTAGAGGAAAATTTGAGAAAAATCTGAAGCATTCTACAACCGTAGTTCGAGGTCGAGTTTAGTTTCTGGCTAGTTCACAAGACACAATTCTATATCCACCGGAACCAAGGCAGTGCGTTCAAAAGAGGGATGTAGAGGAAGAAGCTACAGAGTGGAAAACGATGACGATTCACCATGTTGAGGATGAAGACGGGACAATTAATCAAGAATGTGTTGATTTTGATGGTCCATATTATAACCCGATGAATTAGAAGGTTCAACTATTCAGAATGTCTGTGATTTATCTGATACTGAGAATATTGGTGAAGAATATGGTGATTCTACACTTGTTGTTTCTAGGAATCGATGTTAGAACTCAAGCACAAAAATTCATCTTGACGAGTCTGAACGGTATGTTGCACACTCTCAAGGGATTTGTTCAATTTTTGATAAAATGAGTCCATTTGAAGGAAAGAAAGAACCAGAGGGAGGATCAAACAACAATACGAAACATAAATGAAGGGATACAAGAAGTGATGAGCCAGACACTACTCACAGAGATCTTATCGAATACATTGAAGGATGTTCACATGCATGCAATTAGTTGATGAGAAATGCATTCAATGTCGCACAACATCGAAGAAGGTGGTGGAGTCGCCAAAATTAAATGTTGGACTTAATGAGTTTTGGAAACAGTACAAAAATGTGGAAACTCGATTCATTGCACCGTACGATAAAGAATGTTTCCTCAAAAGGTTTGAGTACGGATTTGACATGTCATTATTGCCACATGAACTGAATGCCATGTCCGATCCTATGTCGAGTTGGCCGATGAATGAAAATCATGCAAAATATTTGGTTGTCTTGGAAAAAGATGTGACAACATTAAATGCGACAAGGTCCTGTGACATCGCAGTAAATGCAACAAGTGAAGCGATCAGGCGGATGAAATATAATGCAAAATCAGTAAAGGACTGAATTAGGCACTGGAAAATGGAAGTAAGGATGATAGCAAGGATCATTGCGCAAGGAAAGTTGAGGTATTGTGACAGGAACATAATATCAAGGTGAAGGAGCAATGTAACATCTTTATCAGAAAAGAAATCAAATATAATTATGAAAGGATCTCAGTACAGGAACTCTACACAACAACGAAGCATGATGATAGGGGAGTTGTCCCTGTATACAGTTGTGATGAATGCTAGCACGAAACAAATGATAAGAACTCATATAGCACAAAATAATGGCACCTCTTTGCCATTGATGTCAAAGGGGGAGAAATGTATGAAGCTGAGGCATGAAATGTAGCCGAAGCTGAGAGATGCATGAAGCTGAGGCATGAGATCTAGCCGAAGCTAATAGATGCATGAAGATGCGACACATATGATGAGGCTAAACATAGAAGCAATGCATGAAGTTAGCAGGACAACACAAAAGGGGTATAATTGCATACATCAAAAGGAACAACATGAAACTACACCAAATGTGAAAGAGTGTGAATATAACTTAACATATGGTCAGAGCAGATGTAACAAAAAGTAGAATGGTTCGCACGGAGAATTGATAGCAGAAGTACTAACAAAAAATGCAATAGCCATAATCCCAAAGAAATCATGGGGAGAATATACATAGGGGGAGCACTTTGACAAAGTACAGATGAAACATACAATTTAAATAAGATAAGGTACAACTTCATAAGGTGTTGACATCAATTCCAAAGGGGGATATTGTTGAGCCTTGGTTCTTATTGATGTTAACTAAAGATGATGTCAGGTGTTTTATTGTCAACTAATGTGAAAGAGGATGTCAACTAATTTAGTATGATCATTGATATCAGCTGAAGTCAAAGTGGATACAACATCCTGTAGAAGTATGGCGAAGTTTATGGAAGCCTCTTTGAAGCATTATATGTGCAAGATGAAGAAGAACATGAATACCATAAGTATATGTGCAGATAGTGAAGGTGAAAGACATGTATGTAACTTTGGAGTATATCTAGAAGTGCATTCAATCTAAAGGTGTGTGTCAAGTATACAACATGCATGACAAGTTTGAATAAGTACATAAGAAGATATATCATGTAGATTCAGTTTGAAAAAGTACATAAGAGGATACATCATGCAAATCCAGTTCAAGAAAGAACACAAGTAATGTATCCTACAAAATTTTGTCCTTGCACAGAAATCAAGTCCACCAAGTCATACACTCACATAGTAGTAATCAAGGAGTTGGTTGGACAATGGTACAATTGTTTAAGCATCCAAGGAGTTGGTTGAAAAAATGGTATGAGTATGCAAGCGAACCTAAGCATTGCTTGGTTAAAAGTTGGAAGTGCACAAACAATTAATGGTTGGACAATCCTGAAAGCATCCAAGCATAGCCAATCAGAATATTCTTTCAGTAAGTGGATCGCACACAAGTTCCTAGAAAGGTACAATGGTTGAAGACCATCTATAAGAAAATTCCATAGCCGATGGTACAACAAGTGCGCAAAGTTCCATAAGTGATGACGAAGAAAAGGTAAAAGACCCACTTAGAAGAATTTGGAGTATGCATAGATCCCACAAAGTATTAACATCAGGGGCTCATTACCCATAAGGGTTGGTACAGTACAAGTCATGGACACACCAAGATGAAGTAGAAGATTGTGCACATATAGTAAGGCAATGGTACATCAAGAGAGAAATGTTACACCACCAAGGTGTGAAGTCTCGCTAAGTTTTGGATCTTGAGGGCGCTTGATACATCGGAGATGACACATCAATAACACAGATGATGACACGTCGCATATGCATAATTCGTGAAGTATGGATGAAAGGATGCCACGACCAACTTGTGAATATAAAATTCGTGCAGGACATGTATAAATAGTGATGCAATTTGGAGATTCTAATCAAGCTTGATGGTGAGAGAATAAGAGATTCAATTAATTTTAAGTTTGTCTTCAGCGCATCAAGGGGCTCATGGTTAGAATAGATGATCTAGAGAAGAGATAAATGTGCACATGTAGTAGAATGAATATTTGATGGTGCGTAGAATGATGTTGTAGATCTGTGACAGATGTGTGGATACTGAAATGAAGAAATATTGAAGTGTGCACAAGTGCTTTATGTTTCAAAGGAAAGTGCTACAATCAACACATCGATAGTCAAAGATGTTGTAGAGACAGAACCGAAGTTTATCAGATATTTGCACAGATGTCTAGCTCATGCATATGAACAGAAGTGATAGTGTGTGAAGTTGAGAACTCCATCTGGTGTGCAACAACAAAACAATAGCAGGATCCGATAGGCGCATTATGATGCAGATGTTCTTATACAAGTGCATTAAACTAAATGGACCAATTATTTGATGCATAGGACATCGTAGATTATCTAAGAAAGTGTATCACTTAAATAGAATAAACACATCAAAAAGTGCACATTCATTCTTTTACTAATGCTTCATTTATGAAGAACAAACTATCAATTGAAAGAACAATATTAGTTGATCATTGTAGTCATGAAGAGTAGATCGTTGAACCAGAAACACAGACTAGAGAATTATCAAAGCACACAGTACATGAAGTAAGTCATCAGCAGAAGTGTGAGTTGAGAATTTTGAGAAGTCAAGTGATGTATGTAGGGCAGTGACAAAATATAGTCTACATATGAAGGTGCGCACAACAAAATTATCATCGGAAGATCTGAAACAATGCATAGCGTTGAAGATCAACAAGGCATTAAAATATATTGGACATCAAGGCGATTAGACGGGGAAAGGAGATAGGGAGTTGCAGCTTCCTTCAAGTTGGTTCCTGTAAAACAAAGAAGACAGGGGGTAAGAGCATCCTTCCAATTGGTGTTGGAGAAAACACAGGGAGCAGAAAATTCCTTCAGGTCAGTGCTTGTAAAACTAGGGGGTTGGTGCCTCCTTCCAGTTGGTGCTTCCTTGAATGTATTCTTTCTCATTATAAAGAAGCATTTAATGGTTTTCTCCTGTTTGGGTTTGCATGTAAAATATTGTGTGTTATTTGTTGTTTATGTTCATATATGTGTGGATTTTTATTTACTGATGCACACAGAAGATAAATATTAATTAAAGGAAAATATGTTAAAGAAGGTAAAAACTGCTAATAACTGCATTAATACTGATTCACCCCCCCTCTCAGTATTAAATTGATTCCAAGAATTGGTACAAAGAGGGTGTCTTCACTAACATATTAACATCTGGAAGATAGATCATTGGGCAGAAATGGATATGCAAGAATTCCTTTCTACAAATAGAGCACTAAGATTCGACGGCACCAATTACATTTTCTGGAATGTATGTATGGAAGTTTATTTGCAATAATTGGGAGAAGATGTTTGGAAATCTATCGTCGATGGTTATGATGTCCCAGTAGTTGTACCAATCAATCTGGTGCAAAGGAGACTCTATGAAAACAATGATAGATCCATAAATGCTCTGCTATGTGGTTTGACAACTGATGAATACATCAAGGTTATGCATTGTTCATCAACTAAGGAGGTTTGGTACAAACTCAAAGGTATATAAGAAGGCGATGACAAAGTAAATAAATTGAAGCTGCAAAACTACTCTGGGTAGGTTGGATCTATAAGAAAGAAAGATGAAGAGAACATCACATCCTACTTCCTAAGAGTAGATGAGATAGTATATGCTATCAAGAGTCTTGGGGTCACTATGGATGAAGAATCTGTTGTACAGAAGATACTGAGAAATTTGCCTCAAAGATTCAATGTGAAGGTATCTATGTTAGAGGATCGAGCTAATCTTGAAGAACTGACAAAGGATGAGCTTCAGGGGATTATCAATGCATATGAGATGAGAATTGAGAAAAAGATTCCCATCAGAAAGGAAGATACCTTTAAAGCCACAGGAAAGGACAAGATTGATCATGACAAAGAAGTCTGTGATGTATCATATGATGAAGAATTAAAATTATCAAGAAGCTAAAAAGAGGATGATGCAAATACAAGAACAAGTTTCCCTTCAAATGTTTCAGGTGTGGAGGAGTAGGTCATTATGCCTCAAAGTGTCATCACAAGAAAGAATATAGTGACAATGATTAGGAATCTAGTTCCCATGACCGAAATACTGTGCGCTCACAACACAAAACGGAGAGTGAAAGGAGGATTCCAAAACAGAGGAAGAGTCTGTACACCAAAGAACAAATAAATGCATCTAAAGAAAGTAACTGTGATAAAGAACCCAAAGAAGTACTTTTCATGGATCATGTAGTGGAAGAAATAAAAAAGAACAATTCAAAGAACACTCTAGTTGCGCAAATCAAGCTAGGATCACTGGACAAGTATTTTTTTAGTAGATAGATCAAAACACCTACAAAACAAGTCACAACTCCAAAATCTGTTGAAGAGGTTAAGACTGACAGTCAACTCGAAGATGAAGGCACTACATACATTGACTGGGAAGGTGATTTGATAAGTGCCTTGAACGAATTAAATAATTCTAAGAAGAAGAATAATCTATTGCAGGAACAACTGTCAAAGTATGAAGAACAGGACAGATCATGTCAGGAATTTGTTGACGCAGATATTCATGAAAGGATAACCAGTTATGAGAGTCAACTAAGTTGTGCACAAGAAACGTTTCTAATACTTGAGAAAGATAAATCTGTATTAAGAACTTCATTGGAGGAATTGGCACAAGAAATCAGAAAGATGAATAATCAACTTGAGGAAAAGAATAAAGAGATATTCCTTCTAGAAGATAAGTTGACTGAGATAAAGGGAAAGAAACAAGTCCATATTGATCCCATTTGCGCACATTCAGGAAGTGACAAGATAGAATCTAAAGAAGAAGTGTGGAACAAGTTAAAAGACAACACAACAATACCGAACAAGATTCTGAAGGATCAGAGGCCACAAGAAGACAAAATAGGTCTTGGTTATGTAAAGACACCTAAGAAGATCTACGACAGAGAACATTGCTCAAGTCATGATAAGAATTTAAGGTATGATGGCCCCTTTAGTCATAATTCTTTTCGATATACTAACCAAATAAGGATCAATAGAGTGAAGTGCACAAGATGCATTCATTTTGGTCACATTGCAAAATAATGTCAAACCATTAGATGTTATGCATGCGACTGCTTTGGACACAAAGCTATATCATGTCAAAGAGCATTAAACTATCCGGATGAAGGTTTGTTGCGCAAATACTATGACACTCAAAGTGACTTCAGTAGAAAATATCCAGATCATAATCAAAATAGAAGAGCACACAACAAGGATTGGGTAAGGAAATATCCTCCGAAGTGCGTTGAAGATGTATACAATTGAGGCACGACAAGCAACTGCTGCCTCTCTGGCTAGTTCCATAAGTACTATGGGAGACCCTTGAGTTCAACATGATGCATCTTAAGGAACTCAAGGGGATGTTAGTTAAGATGTTAGGATTGTGTGATGTGCGTTTAGAAGTGTCTGAAGTTAGAGTGTGTTCATTATGTTCGCACATGATTAGTTTATTATGTCGCAGAAAGGGAAATTTGCATGCATACATTAAATGGTCATACATTTATCATGCATATCATATATTACAGAATAGGGAAGCATCACATTGAGTTCAATGGAACAAACAAAATATATCTTTACATGAATAATTAAATACTGCTGGAAGATATGAAATTGTGCAAAACAGATCTTTTCATTCGATTCAAAAGTTGGGTATGATTACAAAATTGCATGCGTCAAGACTCCATGCCGAAGCAATGACTGGCATACATAATAAGGATGATAGAAGAGGAAAATTTTAGAAAAAGGAGAAGCATTCTACAACTGCAGTTCGAGGTGGAGTTTAGTTTACGGCCGGTTCGCAAGATGCAACTCCAGATCCACAGGAACCAGGGCAATGCGTTCAGAAGCGGGATGTAGAGGAAGAATATGCAAAGTGGAAAATGACGACGATTCAGCATGATGAGGCCGAATATGGGACAATTCATATAGAATATGTTTTTTTCGACTCTCCAAATTATAAACTTGATGAGTCAGAAGGTTCAACTATTCAGAATGTCTATGATTTATCTGAGACTGAGAATACTGGTGAAGAGTCTGGTTATTTTTCACTTGTTGTTGCCAAGAATCCATGTCAAAACTCAAGAACAAAAACTCTTCCTGATGAATCTGAACAGTATGTTGCACACTCTGAAAGGATGTGTTCATTATATGATAAAAGGAGGCCATTGGAAGGAAGGAAAAAACCAAAGGGAGGATCAACCAGCAAAGGATCAGGAAACAATATGATTTGAGACTGATCTGGGCTAGTTCTGAGTTTTTTTGTAAGATCTGGTATAAAATTTTGTAGGATAATATGGGCTAGTTCTAATTTATGTTTTCAATATCTTTGTTCATTGCAGGTACAAAAAATTGAAGAAAAGAGGAGCAGTTTTGTAGGCGTATATCTATCGATATCTAGGAATACTCTCGAGTATATCAGTTTGTATATTGCAGGTCTAGCATACAATAATTAAGGGGCCAGGGCCAAATAATGACAATCTAGCGTGAAAGAAAAGAGCATAAGTTGAGGCCTGAAGAGAGACATTCTAATGAGCTTAAGTAAGGATCTGATCATAATTAAAACTTGGATGATTTGTGTGCCTAATGCAACAAAAATCTCAATGATTTTGAAGAACAAAAATCTGTGGATATTGCAACCGAAAATCTCATTCTGACAAGCCAAGTGAAGGGGATGAGTACGTTAGTCTTTGAAGGTCATCTTGTATATATGTGTGCTATAGTAAGAAGCATTACTTCCCTTTGATGCATCATCACTTTGCTGGAGGTTTTTCAATTCATCTGAGTATTATGGCATTCTTCAGAGATATGGAAGTTGATCCTGGGCTAGTCTGTCAATTCAAATATCCTCTTGGATTTGCAAAGCTCCAACAAAGAGCAGTTTGAACGACCCATAGAGATTGTCCAACAGTTCATCACTCTTCCCATTTACAAAATCCCTGAAAATGGAAACATTGAAGGAATAGTGTGGATCCTTGAGTTGCTTTGTAACTACTTTTATTATTTAACAATGAAGAGTCTAGGAAATAGATTGGAGGGATACCCTAGAGAATGAAATTTCCAGAGGATGAGCATTTAATGAAATCATAAAAGAACTGGAGGTCCATACCTTGACTGTTTTTTGAGAATGGAAACTCTTTGTGGTTCAGTGTCATCAACATGGATTAAGGACTTTATGCAGGTTAAGGGTAGGTGTATAAAATTTGTGTCGAGTTCCAAGGAATCTCTCAAGACATTATCTTGAGTTTGCTTCAGCTATATTGAAATGTTTCTGTCACCTTAGTCAAACATGGTTGCTGATCTTGTGACTGTTAGGGACTTTTTGCTAGACCTAGATATATGCGGAGAAATGTTAAACTATAATCCTGACCAACAAGAGTAGTGTAATCACTTAAACGATAGATGAAAAATTGTGTTATGCATGAGAACATAAGGGTCACATAGATGCCAAAGGAAAAGTCTAGGTAGTTCTATATCAATGGGGTAGTATTGTGGAAATACAGGGGAAAATGATTTGAGTCTAAATCCATATGGTTCAAGTCTAAATCCCATAGCCATGCAACAACATATTGAATACCATGTTTGCATGAGACTTCTTTAGCAAGCTTGGTGTGCCCATCAAGATAACAATTGTTGTTGCTATCTGAGGATTCTCTCGATCGAACAGTGCCTGTTAGGCCACTACCCATTGTGAGGCCTACCGGTGATAAGGTAGAGAAACAAAGGGCACACTATATTGATGTAACTATTACAGAAGATAATCTTGGAGTTGGAATAGTGGTTAGAGTCATTTGACCTTCACAAAGAAAATTCAAAACACCTCGAAAGAACTCATGTTTACAAAAATTTATGTGAATGATCATAGGAGCAACCAAAGCTTAATTATTTTATCCTACAAAGTATCTTGCAGACTTGCTCCTCTCTATCATACACTATATTTGGAACCTTGTGAATACGCATTCGTTCCATTTGAATAATTAAAAATGGATAAATCAGGTATCCCCTACTTGAGTATAAGAACTATTAGCATGATTCTCCAGATACTTATGTCATGAAGGCCCTCCATCACAAGTGGCAATACATGGAAAACACTTGATATGTGTGATTGGTTCTAACATGTGCTACATCTGGAAGCTCATAGTGAAAAACACATGTTACTACACACAAGCAACCAACTAGTCCTTTGCCTTAACAATTACAACGATTTGACATCTAATGTTCCACTTCCTTTCCAACAATCTACACTCCGTGTACTGTGCATATATATCTACGATATGAATGATATATTTGATGATATTCTAACCAAATATGTACATTTTTCACCAATTCCTAAAGGGATTCCTTTTTTCTTTATGCAATGTTATAGTGTTCTCTTTATATTAGTGCTTTTGGTCCACCATCCAAGAGTGATCCACGAACTTACTTGTTGAATTCAAAGTAAAATATATTACTGTATATTTTTGGATTTCAATGAGCCAATGATCATCAATGATCTATCAAATTGTCAATTGATGTAGAAAGTATTAAATTCAATGCTATCATCAATGACCATAATATTAAAGAGACCACTCTAGGATAGGTCTTATGGTGTGTAGCTAATATCATACCACATTGACCATGTTGTATAGTTAGATTAACAACGCAACCTTTTTGTCTGGATACAAAGCATGGAAAAAAATAATAAATGTATTATGAATGTGCCTTGAAGGAGATATATAAGTTGAGATAATCAAATTTGAATATCATACGCATAAATTTCAGTAAATACTATCTAGTTCCATGGAAACTAACCTATGTAAAGACTGGAGACCCCAACTAACTTTGAACAAATGCAGATATTTTCCACTCATCCTCTCAGCCACTATCAAATTGATTTCCACTTAGACATTGCCAAGATTCATGCAAATATTTGATGATTCTTCATGTGGGTTTTGCAGGGTGAATTGGTGACTCTTGCAACATTATATAGAAAAAAAAATGTCCCCATTTTACTAGATAATTCCATGTTTTTATAAATGTGGATTGATTTGGAATAAAATAAATCTTCATCTAGGATTTGAAACCGCCGAATTTTTTATTTACCATGAAATATGGAGTTCATAAACCACCGAATTTCTTATTTACCTTGAAATATGGAGGTCAAAATCCCTATGGTCCATATTTACCTCAGTATGAGGGCGATCTAATTGCACTTTTCCCTACAGTCCACAAATTGGGGGTGATATGAATGCTAATCGCCTCTATGAATGAACAAAAGGGGCGAACCAACTGTTAATAAGCTCCATTAAAAAAAAATCGGGGCGAACCAACTTCTATTCCCCTCTACTATGGTAAAGACGAGGGAAAACTCACCATTTAAGCTATATTTCACATGGATAAATTCATTTTTCCCTCTCTCGCGAGGTTGGCTAATTGATTCACCACCCTTACGGGTTTAATAAATATGGGACTAATTTATTAAAATTCAAAAAATACTTTCTATATTAAAAATTCTCCCAATATTTTTTTTGACCCCTATAATTTCTCCCTTGGGATAAATTTCACCCCTAAAATTTTCCCTGCTTGTTTCGCGCATAGGGCACATTGTGGAGTGACCCTTGTAGTAGGATTAGTGGCGGTCATTACTGGGGATTTTAACCTTTGTGGGTTTATGCCCCCTACTTTATGTTTGGTTCCCTCGATGATGATTTGGGAGTAGGGTTTGGTATGAGGGAGGATTTCAACTTAGGTTGTATCATGCCCCCATTGGTGGGTTTAGTGACAGTTGGTAGTGGCTTAGTCATAGGTGTCATAGGATCAATGCTTGGTACATATGGAATTACCGACCTAGATGGTTGAACGACCAGAAGTTTTGAAGCCATCTCTGGGCATGGTGGTGTAAGGTACCACATGTGTATACCCAAAGTGATCCAGGTAGAGTCAGTTGATCCATAACCGATGTCCATTGCACTCTTGTCGGGGGGTATAAGAATGGTATTTCGAATATTGGAGGAACTGATGGACTCAATGTTTGTTCAATTCCATGGCTTAGTGGAGGTGTTGATGATGATGTCGAGGGGGAGGTGGGCACATAAGGTCATCGGTGGATGTGGGGATTTCAGGCGGAGTACCGGAATATACCCCTAGCGAGTTAGATTCCTTGTATACTACTAGGAAATATCAACGTAAGGGGGTTGACTGGTCTCGACGATAGTGGGTAACACATTGTCAGGGATGGCGTTGGTGTGGGGGTCATATTAGTTAAGCTGGTCAAGGGTGACGATCTTCCCATTAAAGGGAAACATCATAATGCAAAAGGCCGAAGAGGAAACCACCTTCATGGCATACATGTAACTACAAACCGAGAGGATATTGTAGTCGAGTTGTGCATCGACTACTTCGATATCGATCATGACCATTTCCCCCCCTAGCTTGATGGGGGCATTTTGATACAATCCCCTTGATTGTGATGGTTTCCCATCATATGAACAAAGGGAAATCAACAATGGGACTAACTCAGGTGAGCCCAACCGTTTCCAAACGTTAGAGAACATGATGCATGTCGATGCGCCTTTGTCAATGATGCATTGGTGAATCATAGTTTTCTTCACCATAGCTGGAACTTGGAATGCGACTGATGAGGGTAGCCATGGTTCACATTTTTCAAGATAAAAATTCATAAGCCGTGAGTCAGAAGGGTTGACAACACCAAGTGCATTAAGTAATTCCTTTCTTTGGGTTGGGAAAGACCGTAGCACCTCTAGCGTGGACATGATGGTAGCTGGTGACTGAGCCAAGTCATCCACAATACTGTAGTTATGGGTGGATTTCATATGAGGGTTGTTAACACCAAAAAATGACCATGCATCATCATACATACCCTATTCCTATTTTTAGACCCTCAACATGAAAATTAATGCAAAAAAACCCAAAATGTATGATATCCTGAGTCCTAAAACCCACTTTGGGCAAGCTCCCCAAAAAATAGGAAACCTCCACCAAAATAGGGGTTTCCCAAAAAATATGGAAGTCCACCAAAAGTGAAGGATGTCCGTACAAAGTCTAAACTGCCTCCCACATTTGAATTTTACCAGCAATAAACGAAAAGAAACCACCATGGTTTTGTTGGTGGTGGAGCCAGATCTTCCAGTCTCATAGATGATATTGTCTCAGGCGTGCACCTCAGAGGACTGTACACTCATTCCCCAACCTTGGGGTTCGGGGAATCTCCACGAAAAAGAGGGTTCGGGGGAAACGCCCCCGAGTCCTTGTGAATATGCGGGTTTATTCGGGCCCATGGTTTTGGGTAACCCGTGGTATTTCCCCATTGTATTTCCCTTATAAAAGAAATGCATTGTAACACGGATAGGGTTGATGTATTATGTATTATGCATTGTAAATATCTCTGAGATCAGAAGAGAGACTGTGAGACAATGAAGAGGAAGTGCAGCGGTTGTGTTGGAGGTTGTATCCCTTCACTTTGATGGATGGTATAATAATAAGGACTGGTAACTTCAGTGTGGATGTATCCCATCTTGGGTGAACCACGATATATCTGTGTCTCTCTTGTAATGTGTATGTGTGATTATATTTGCATTTTTGTTTATTGTTATTGCTCTGCGATCCTGTTTTTCTAACAATTGGCATCAGAGTTGAAGGTCTATTTGGTAGATAAACCTGTAGGAAACTAGGGTTTCTGGTTCGAGTGGGAGCAATGGAAGAAGAAGGAAAGTTTAACGTTGAGAATTTTGATGGCCAAAACTTCCAGTTATGGAAGATGCAAATGGAGGACTATCTATACCAGAAGGATATATTCCTGCCATTGGGAGGAGGAGCAAAGTAGCTGGCATCCATTAAGGACGAAGAATGGGAGGCTCTTGACAGAAAGGCTCTGGAAACAATACGGCTGAGCCTGGCTTCTTCGGTGGCTTTCAATATCTCAAAAGAAACGACAACGGAGGGTTTGATGTGCGCACTGGGTAAGTTGTATGAAAAACCCTCGGCCTCCAACAAGGTATTTCTAATGAAGCATTTATTTAATATGAAGATGTATGAAGGTGGATCTGTTACTGGTCATTTAAATGAGTTTAATACGGCTACAAATCAACTAAGTTCTGTAATTTTGAACTTTGATGATGAGGTTAGGGCTCTTCTAATCTTGTGTTCATTGCCAGGAAGCTGGAATAGTGTGGTCATGGATGTAAGTAACTCTGTATCTGGTTCAAACACCTTGAAATTTGATGATGTTATTGGTGTTATTCTTAGCGAGGAAATGTGAAGAAAAATCACAGGTGAGACATCAGGTAATGCGTTGACCATGGAGAGCAGGGGAAGACAAAAGGAGAGAGGAAAGAGCTAAGGTAATCATGGCAAGTCTAAAACAGGAAGATCCAATTCTAGACTGGGAAAGATAGAGTGTTGGAACTGTGGAAAGAAAGGACATATGAAGAAAGACTGTAGATCTCTAGAGAAGAAAGGAGATGCACAGCAGGAAACTACCCAGTAAGCAAATGTAGCAGGTGATGTGTTACAAGATGCTTTGATTCTTGCATTAGATAATACTAGTGATTATTGGGTAGTAGATTCAGGGGCTTCATTTCATGCTACACCCCATAGGAAATACTTTCATGATTATGTTCTAGGCGATTTTGGACATGTTTTATTGGGTGATGATGAGCCATGTAAAATTGTTGGAATGGGTAAGGTATGGATAAAAGTTAAGAATGGAACTGATTGGTTGTTGAAAGATGTAAGGCATATTCATGCTGTGAAAATAAATTTGATATCAACAGGGCAGTTGGGAGATGGAGGCTGTCTATCTACATTTGGAGAAAAGTGGTGGAATATCACTAAAGGATCAATGGTGATAGCAAAAGGAGACAGGGTAGGTAAGTTGTATTTATGTCCTCATAATACTAACCATTCTATCTCATTAGCTTCCACAGGAACATATACAACATTGTGGCATCATAGGCTTGGCCACATGAGTGAGAAGGGAATGCAAATTCTCCACTCAAGAAAGTTGCTGCCAGATTTGAAGCAGGTAAGTTTGGAATTCTGTGAAAACTGTGTTTATGGAAAACAGAAGAGAGTCATATTTCTTAGGGTTGGGAAACATAAGAAAAATGAAAATTTAGAGCTTGTGCATGCAGATGTATGAGGACCAGCTCAGGTACAATCTCTTGGTAGCTCTCATTATTATGTTACATTTATTGATGATGCAACTAGGAAAACTTGGGTTTATTGCATTAGATAGAAATCTGATGTGTTTGCTACTTTTAAGAAGTGGAAAGCTTTGGTTGAGAATGAGACAGGAAAAAGGTTGAAGTGTCTCTGATCTGATAATGGAGGTGAGTACTGTGGCAAATATTTTGATAGTTATTGTTCATACCATGGGATTCGTAGAGAGAAGACAGTCCCAGGAACACCACAAGAAAATGATGTGTCTGAAAGAATGAACATAACGATCATGGAGCGTGCAAGGTGTATGAGATTGCATGCAGGGTTGCCCTTATAGTTTTGGGCAGATGCTGTAAATACTATTGTTTATTTAATAAACATAGGGCCTTCAAGTGCTTTGGATGGTGGTATTCCAGAGGAGGCATGGACAGGTAAAAAGGTAAACTGCTCATTTCTGAGAATGTTTAGTTATGAAGCATTTGTCCATATTGATAAAGATAATAGAACAAAGCTTGAATCTAAATCCAAGAAATGTACCTTTATTGGATATGGGGTTGATGATTTTGGTTATAGCTTATGGGATTATGAAAATAACAAAATCATTAGGAGTAGAGATGTGATATTCAATGAAAAGATCATGTATAAAGATTAGTTGCAGGGAAAGTAACAGGAAAAGAAAAACACAGAGTACACAGTACTTGATGAAATTAATGAAAAGGAAGTTCCAAGGGTTCCAGAAAATCAAGAACAACAAGAAGTACCTAAAACTCCTGCAACTGCAAGAAGATATGTCAGGTTAAGCAGACTCCCTGAACGATACTCTACTTCAATGTATTATTTATTGATGACTGATGCTGGTGAAGTAGAGTGTTATGAAGAAGCAATGCAGGTGGAAACTAGAAAGAAGTGGGTGCAAGGCATGAATGAGGAGATGGACTCATTGGTAGGAGACCAGACTTGGGATTTGGTTCAGTTGCCTGCTGGTAAAAGAGCATTGTAGAACAAATGGATTTACAGGTTGAAGGAAGAAGAAAGAGGTAAGAAGCGATACAAGGCCAGACTTGTTGTAAAGTGGTTTGCACAGACGAAAGGTATAGATTTTGATGAAATATTTTCTCCTTTTGTTAAGATGACTTCAATTAGGACTATCTTAAGTCTAGTGGCAGTAGAAGATTTGCATCTTGAACAGTTAGATGTAAAAACAACCTTTCTCCATGGAGATTTGGAAGAAGAGATATATATGGAGTAGCCACAAGGGTATGACGTCAAAGGGAAGGAGGATCTAGTGTGCAGGTTGAAAAAGAGCTTGTATGGCTTGAAGCAAGCTCCAAGGCAGTGGTATTTAAAATTTGACAAGTTTATGACAGAACAAGGTTATAGTAGATGTCATTCTGACCACTGTGTTTATTTCAAGAAGTTATACAATGAAAGATATATTATCTTGTTATTGTATGTGGATGACATGCTTGTTGTAGGGTCTAACATGTAGGATATAAATGTACTGAAAAGGAAGCTAGCTAATTCATTTGTGATGAAGGATTTGGGTGCTACAAAGCAAATCCTTGGTATGAGAATAACGAGAGACAGGAAAAATCGCAAATTCACATTGTCTTAGAGTGAGTACATACAAAAGGTGTTGGAGAGGTTCAGAATGCAGAATGCAAAACCAGTTAGTACACCTTTGGCCATTCATTTCAGTCTAAGTAAGGAAATGTGTCCCAAGACATGGGAAGAGACAGATTACATGTCCAAGATTCACTATCAATCAACAGTTGGCAGCTTGATGTATGCCATGGTGTGCACAAGACCAGATATTGCACATGGAGTGGGAGTTGTGAGAAGATATATGAACAATCCAAGTAAAGAACATTGGAAGGCAGTACAGTGGATTCTCAGGTATTTGAGAGGTACTACCACTCAGGCATTATGTTTTGGAGGTTCAGACACTGTTATACAAGGATATGTTGATGCAGATATGGCAGGTGATAAGTATAGCAAGAGGAGCACCACGGAGTATGTATTTACTGTAGGTGGAACAACAGTAAGTTGGATTTTGAGATTGCAAAAGGTTGTTGCACTTTCAACAACGGAAGCAGAGTATGTTGTTGTTACAGAGGCTAGTAAAGAGATGATTTGGTTGCAGAGGTTTATGGAGGAAGTGGGTAAGAAGCAGAATGATATAAGGTTGTATAGTGACAGCCAGAGTGCCATTCATCTTACAAAGAACTCAACATTCCATTCCAGGACTAAACATATATAGCTCAAGTACCATTTCATACGCTCTGTTCTGGAAGATGAACTGTTGAAGCTGGAAAAGATACATACTAGCCAAAATCCTGCAGACATGTTCACAAAGGTAGTGACCAGAAAAAAACTGAGTTCCTTCTTGGTTTCAGTTGGCCTTCTAGCATGAAGGTGAAGATGAGAAAGTTTCCAAGTCCAAGGTCCAGCAAGTACAGCAGCGATGGAGTTGTTGTGATCAGTCTCCAAGTGGGAGATTGTTGGTTGTGGAGCTAGATATTCCAGTATCATAGATGATATTGTCTCATCAGTGCACCTCATAGGACTGTACACTCATTCCCCAACCTTGGGGTTTGGGGGCAGCACCCACGAGAAAAAAAAAATCGGGTTGTTTTCGCCAACAGTTTTCAGGCCCATGGTTTTGGGTAACCCGTGATATTTTCCCATTGTATTTCCCTTATAAAAGAAAGACATTGTAACATGGATAGGTTTGATGTATTATGTATTATGCATTGTAAAGATCTCTAAGATCTGAAGAGAGACTATGAGACAGTGAAGAGGAAGTGCAACAATTGTGCTGCAGGTTGTATCCCTTCACTTTGTTGGACGGTATAATACGAAGGACTAGAAACTTCAGTGTGGACGTATCCCATCTTGGGTGAACCACGATATATCTGTGTCTCTCTTGTAATGTGTATGTGTGATTATATTTTCATTTCTGTTTATTTTTATTGCTCTGTGATCCTATTTTTCTAACAGGTTTAGGGTTCTCCAAAACCCTAAACCACACTTACATATATTTCATTTTCACCCTCATTTGATATACAAATCATTTTTGCAAACCTCCATCCCTTTGAAGCTACCCTTTGCAAATTATCCTGTGTGAAGGTTGAACACCTATTAGTTCCCTTCACTCCTATCTAGTTGATACTTTTCCCATTCATCCCCTGTGGTGGCTTGTTGGAGAAGAGTTGTTCGGAGAACCAGAGAGTTGCACCAACTTCAAGTAGATGCACGAGCCCTTTTCCCATTGAGGTAATACGAAACTATTGTAAATATTATTCTTTGGAAATACAAAGAAATCAATTATTTTACCTTTGTGCATGAAAGAAATATTATGTATGTGTTTTGGATTTCATTGTGGTAAATGTTGTTTTGAATTAAATAGTTACTTGTTACTATTCACTATTACTGTGTGTACATTTATAAATTGATGTTCGCATTTTGAATTTCCCTCTTTATTTATGGCTCGTAAGCCATCCAACTTTGGTTTTTACTTCAATTTGCATAGTCTAGGTTGCATATTTACTTTTTCTTACTAGTTGTTACCGTACCATTTCACACACAGATTTGTAAAATATATTCTCTTACAGGCTCTATACCTTGGCCTCTTTAAGCCGATAGATCATCCATTTTTTCCTGTTGGAGTGCAAAAGCACTAACAACAGAATTGGTGACCATACCATGTCGATCCCTACAGATCCTCGTTTTTTTTTATCTTTGTTTGACTGTGTTTTATTATGGAGTTTTTTTTTTTGTCAGATCTCTTAGTCTGAGTTTTTTTTAGTACTGTTATCCCCCTAGCTGACTTCTGGCTTGTAAAACCGGACTCATCCAACCCTTAGACCCCCTTCTCAACCATTTTTTGAGTTTTTTTTTAATTTTTTGAAACTTAGTCCTAGAGTGCACCTTTTTGTTGATTAAGTGCACCGTAGAGTGCACATTTTCCCCTATTAAGTGCGCCCTAGAGCGCTTCTATTCCCTCGAAAGGTGTTCCATATCCCAGAAGTTGGTTTTTTCTATGGCGCATTTGTTTCTGCACAATGTGCGCCCTAGAACGCTTTTGTTCCTCAGATAGAAGCACTCTAAGACTAACTTACAACTCTATGAACCCTCTGTTCAACCCCCTTCCTGATATAGATTGACTATTTCATTTCCAGATTCTATTGATTGTAGTACCTGTTTACTGTTTACACCTAGTCTGCGTGTTGATTTTGGCATGTTTGGTCTGTTTGATTGATTTGTAGCAGTAGGTAAAGCTTTAATGCTTGTTACACATAATAGATTTCTTTGCATATCTATGTGCTCTTTGTAATACAAAAGGCTTGCAATTACATTTCATCTTTGAGTTTGAAATAAATATTTTAAGTTCAGTTTCTTTCATTTATTAGTACTGTTAATTTTTTGCTCATTTCGTATAGTGCACCCACTCACACCCTAAAGATCAAAGTGAGACAAAAAAATTACTTAATTCAACATACATCTAACCCAAATTGGGGACCAAAAACAACTTGTTAGATAGGTATGGCATTGGGGGTAGGTATCCAAATAACCCCCCCTTCACCATTTACATCTGAAACTTAGTTGTTGTCTCTTAAGGAACCAAAATCCCCTAGTATTTGTTGGCACGGTCAAAACCAGTTTGTCGAAAATGCCTCTCCCTTAGGAGGGAAAGTTGTGAGACTGGTTCCAGAATAATATGTGAAATGCCTCTCTCCACTTAGTTCTGAAGGACACCTGCTCATAGTCCTCGCTGCATTACAATGCGTCCATACTAGGGGTGCATCAACCCAAGGACTGAAATAATGAATTACCTTTTTGGACATGCCATGAATGAGGTAGCCTATTTTCCATTCTTCTATGCTCTTATACCCGGGAACCCCCTTGGTAGGGGGATATCCCTTAGCCACTTTTGTCTTATGGGCCGTATTATTTGAAAGTGGAGTTCACCACCCTATGGAGGATATGGTTTGTGAGGGATTCAATATCCTTAGTTAGGTGTTTTCATGCTCTCATACCTCATAGGTTAGTGAGTCTCTTTTATTTTTAGCTAGTGTTTCTTGTTTTCATTCTAGTCGTTCTTTGCCACTCGCCTGCTGTGAAGCATGATCGCAGTAGAGTTTTAGAGTTTGTTGTTGGCCTGAGAGCCACTTTGTTGAGGGCTCTCCTTCTACACACACGTCGGCAGTTGGATTTTTTGAGCATTTTATTTATCCACCTCTACACTTACGACATCAATCATCATTAATCCCCCGAGATACTCCCGTATACTACGGGGGAAGTATCCACAACACGATCATTTAGACCCCACTCATCACGCTCCCTTGAGATGCACATCTTCGCCATCGGATCTTCATCCCAACGCCCCTTATTTCACATCTGATTTTGAGCTATAACCACACATACCTACAACACCATCTAGTCCCATGGTCGTCATGAATCCTAACCAGTTTTACAGAGGGATTGTTGGAATTGGAAATGTTATTGGCCTTGTCACCACTTCAACATCTATCTCGGTCGTGGGATCCATGGGACCCTCTATCCCTACTTCTGCAGGACCTACCCCTAGCACCATAGTGCACCCAACCATTGCATCCATACCCATAGGTAGCATTCCCATCTCGAAAATTACATCCCCTCCAGTTATTAGCACTACCCTTGGGGGAACCACCCCTTCCTTTCAGATCCCTCTCCCCCTTATAGGTATTTAATCTATTCCCATTATGACTAACTCCCATGTACCTACATTCGGTGGAGGTGGCCCCCACCATAGTTTCCATGGCTGGAATGCAAGTTGACCCATCCATGTCACATCCTCCTGCAAGTTTTCCATTCATGTCTAGTCTCAACCTCCCTGACCTGGATAGATTGACCAACGCCTCAATTCGATATGATCCCACATGGCCTCCTATGCTCACCAAGATCCCTTCATACATACCCAAGTTCGAGGGGAATGGTGGTGAAGACCCCCAAAATCATATCATGTCCTTCCACTTATGTTGTTCTTGTAACTCCATAGTGGATGACTTGATTCGATTACATCTTTTACAACTGACATTCACTGGCATTGCGGCCAAGTGGTATATTGACCAACCCCATGGGAATCATTCCATCTTTACGTCCCTCGCTTCGACTTTCCTACAATTCTTCTAGTTTTCATTTCATTATGACGATGGTGTGGAGCTTCTCCTTTCTTATAGAAAAACTACGACCACTCATATTATGGATCATATCCATGAGTGGCATAGATGCTAAAGTTTATGCAAGATCAAACTAGACATCCGTATCTTTTTAGATTGGTCCTTGAAATATTTTATACAAGCCATCGCTAAGGATGTGGCATCTGAACAACCCCAAACCGAAGAAGAGGCTACCCTTAAATCCCAGTAGTTTGACCTTATCTACACCCAGTCTGGATACCTCTACACAATATTACCTGATGCCCCTCATGGAGACTCTTTATGGAAGGATGCACTGAGGGCATCGCATGCTGCTGATGGTGTCATTGGTCACATTATGTCCACTGGTAGGCCCTACTTTCCTATTCCCCCTACAAAACCTCCTGTCTATAACCCCACACCTATTCATGTGCAGTCTACCATGAGTTATAGACCCGATATTTTGCACACAATGACTCACTCCAGAGTGACACCTTTGTATGTTCCACCAACTGTAATTTCCCTTTTCTGAGCTTTTATGAAAATAGTGAAAATTTTGATTTTTTTCCCTAGTTCGACCTTTGACTAGTTATGATGTCTTGGTCTCCAAATTGCTCCAATTGCTCCCAAATCTTCTGAGAAGGTGTATGGATGATGTTAGAATATAAATATGAGGTTCAGGGGATGCTTTTGGACCTTTAAAATACTTATGCAAATCCTCTTTTAATTCTGTCCAATGTAGGGAAGTTGACTAGCAATTTGGGGTTCAAACACAGGGTCTTCACTAAGAGGAAATATAATATCACATTCATTCGTATTGCAGTATTAAATATTCATGAAAACCTAGAAATTAAATTGATTATATATTAAGGGGCAAAGGGTTTTTTTTGTTTAATGTAACAATACAAAAATACTTTGGGGTATTTTTTATATGGGCAAGCTGACAAATAACTGCCAAATGGAGATGGCGAGATCACGGCCGGATGAGAAATCGGGTTGAGGCAAGGCTCGGGCTTACCTTTCACATTTCTCCAATTTGACCCTTATTATATTTATTATTTTTTGTAAATATAATTGTAATTATGTAACTAGCCTGGTGAGGAGCTCAAGGCCAAGGCCCCACCAATGGACCTTAAAACTAGTGTTATGTTCATAAGTGTTTGTGATGGCACATCTAAAAGATGACATCTAAAATTCACTAATAAATAATGATGGTGGGTTGTCCTAGTGCTACAAGCACTAGAGCAATGGTAAAACGACTTAACTAGTGCCTTAGGTGATAAGGTCATCACCTAAGTTTGGGGTAACGACTATACGTCGCATTAACTTCAACGACTTACCTATAAGCATAAAGCTACACTTATGAGAGTAAAACTAAGTATTATCGCTAGGTATTAAAAATAACATAAACTCCGACAAGAGTGTTGGGAAAGTATCCTTATTTATGAAGATAAGTTCAGGAAGAGATATATATGCAGTAGGAACAAGGGTATGAGGTCAAAGGGTAAGAGGATCTAGTATGCAGGTTGAAAAAGAGCTTGTATGGATTGAAGCAAGCTCCAAGGCAGTGGTATTTAAAATTTGACAAGTTTATGACAGAACAAGGTTATAGTAGATGTCATTCTGACCACTGTGTTTATTTCAAGAAGTTATACAATAAAAGGTGTATTATCTTGTTATTGTATGTGAATGACATGTTTGTTGCAGGGTCTAACATGCAGGATATAAATGTACTGAAAAGGAAGCTAGCTAATTCATTTGTGATGAAGGATTTGGGTGCTACAAAGCAAATCCTTGATATGAGAATAACGAGAGACACAAAAAATCACAAATTGACATTGTCTTAGAGTGAGTACATACAAAAGGTGTTGGAGAGGTTTAGAATGCAAAATGCAAAACCAGTTAGTACACCTTTGGCCAGCCATTTTAGTCTAAGTAAGGAAATGTGTCCCAAGACACGGGAAGAGACAGATTACATGTCCAAGATTCACTATCAATCAGCAGTTGAGAGCTTGATGTATGCCATGGTGTGCACAAGACCAGATATTGCACATGCAGTGGGAGTTGTGAGAAGATATATGAACAATCCAGGTAAAGAACATTGGAAGACAGTACAGTGGATTCTCAGGTATTTGAGAGGTACTACCACTCAGGCATTATGTTTTGGAGGTTCAGACACTGTTCTACAGGGATATGTTGATGCAGATATGGCAGGTGATAAGTATAGGAAGAGGAGCACCACAGGGTATGTATTTACTGTAGGTGGAACAACAGTAAGTTGGATTTTGAGATTGCAAAAGGTTGTTGCACTTTCAACAACGAAAGCAGAGTATGTTGTTGTTACAGAGGCTAGTAAAGAGATGATTTGGTTGCAGAGGTTTATGGAGGAAGTGGGTAAGAAGCAAAATGATATAAGGTTGTATAGTGACATCCAGAGTGCCATTCATCTTGCAAAGAACTCAACATTCCATTTCAGGACTAAACATATACAGCTCAAGTACCATTTCATATGCTCTGTTCTGGAAGATGAACTGTTGAAGCTGGAAAAGATACATACTAGCTAGAATCCTGCAGACATGTTCACAAAGGTAGTGACCAGAAAAAAACTGAGTTCCTACTCGGTTTCAGTTGGCCTTCTAGCATGAAGGTGAAGATGAGAAAGTTGCCAAGTCTAAGGTCCAGCAAGTACAACAGCGATGGAGTTGTTGTGATCAGTCTCCAAGTGAGAGATTGTTGGTTGTGGATCTAGATCTTCCAATATCATAGATGATATTGTCTCATTAGTGCACCTCATAGGACTGTACACTCATTCCCCAACCTTGGGGTTCAGGGGCAGCGCCCACGAGAAAAAAAAAAATCGGGTTGTTTTCGCCAAAAGTTTTCGGGCCGATGGTTTTGGGTAACCCGTGATATTTTCCCATTGTATTTCCCTTATAAAAGAAAGACATTGTAACACGGATAGGGTTGATGTATTATGTATTATGAATTGTAAAGATCTCTAAGATCGAAAGAGAGACTATGAGACAGTGAAGAGGAAGTGCAGCAGTTGTGCTGCAGGTTGTATCCCTTCACTTTGTTTGACGATATAATACGAAGGAATGGAAACTTCAGTGTTGATGTATCCCATCTTGGGTAAACCACGATATATCTGTGTCTCTCTTGTAATGTGTATGTGTGATTATATTTTCATTTCTGTTTATTTTTATTGCTCCGTGATCCTATTTTTCTAACAGGTTTAGGGTTCTCCAAAACCCTAAACCACACTTACATATATTTCATTTTCACCCTCATTTGATATACGAATCATTTTTGCAAACCTCCATCCCTTTGAAGCTACCCTCTGCAAATTATCCTATGTGAAGATTGAACACCTATTAGTTCCCTTCACTCCTATCTAGTTGATACTTTTCCCATTCATCCCCTATGGTGGCTTGTTGGAGAAGAGTTGTTCGGAGAACCAAAGAGTTTCACCAACTTCAAGTAGATGCACGATCCCTTTTCCCATTGAGGTAATCCGAAACTATTGTAAATAATATTCTTTGGAAATACAAAGAAATCAATTATTTTACCTTTGTGCATGAAAGAAATATTATGTATGTGTTTTCGATTTCATTGTGGTAAATGTTGTTTTGAATTAAATAGTTACTTGTTACTATTCACTATTCACTATTACTGTGTGTACATTTATAAATTGATGTTTGCATTTTGAATTTCCCTCTTTATTTATGGCTCGTAAGACATCCAACTTTGGTTTTTACTTCAATTTGCATAGTCTAGGTTGCATATTTACTTTTTCTTACTAGTTGTTACCGCACCATTTCACACACAGATTCGTAAAATATATTCTCTTACAGGCTCTATACCTTGGCCTCTTTAAGCCGATAGATCATCCATTTTTTCCTGTTGGAGTGCAAAAGCA
Organism: Larix kaempferi; assembly: GCA_027924585.1. NCBI lineage: Eukaryota > Viridiplantae > Streptophyta > Pinopsida > Pinales > Pinaceae > Larix > Larix kaempferi. Next base: position 22,659,956 of record BSBM01000316.1, on the reverse strand, counting down.
CTAACAATAGAATTGGTGACCATACCATGTCGATCCCTACAGATCCTCGGTTGTTTTTTATCTTTGTTTGACTGTGTTTTCTTATAGAGTTTTTTTTTTGTTAGATCTCTTAGTCTGAGTTTTGTTTAGTATTGTTATCCCCCTAGCTGACTTCTGGCTTGTAAAATTGGACTCATCCAACCCTTAGACCCCCTGCTCAACCTTTTTTAAAGTTTTTTTTTTTTTAATTTTTGAAACTCAGTCCTGGAGTGCACCTTTTGTCGATTAAGTGCACTCTAGAGTGCACATTTTCCCCTATTAAGTGCGCCCTAGAGCGCTTCTATTCCCTCGAAAGGTGTTCTATATCCCAGAAGTTGGTTTTTTCTATGGCGCATTTGTTTCTGCACAATGTACGCCCTAGAATGCTTTTTTTCCTCAGATAGAAGCAGTCTAAGACTAACTTACAACTCTATGAACCCTCTATTCAACCCCCTTCCTGATATAGATTGACTGTTTCATTTCCAGATTCGATTGATTGTAGTACCTTTTTACTATTTACACCTAGTTTGCTTGTTGATTTTGGCATGTTTGGTCTGTTTGATTGATTTCTAGCAGTAGGTAAATCTTTAATGCTTGTTACACATAATAGATTTCTTTGCAGATCTATGTACTCTTTGTAATACAAAAGGCTTGCAATTACATTTCATCTTTGAGTTTGAAATAAATATTTTAAGTTCAATTTCTTTCATTTATTAGTACTGTTAAGTTTTTGCTCATTTCGTATAGTGCACCCACTCACACCCTAAAGATCAAAGTGAGACAAAAAAATTACTTAATTCAACATACATCTAACCCAAATTGGGGACCAAAAAAAACTTGTTAGATAGGTATGGCATTGGGGGTAGGTATCCAAATAACCCCCCCTTCACCATTTACATCTGAAACTTAGTTGTTGTCTCTTAAGGAACCAATATCCCCTAGTATTTGTTGGCACGATCAAAACTAGTTTATCGAAAATGCCTCTCCCTTAGGAGGGAATGTTGTGAGACTGGTTCCAGAATAATATGTGAAATACCTCTCTCCACTTAGTTCTGAAGGACACCTACTCGTAGTCCTTGCTGCATTACAATGCGTCCATACTAGGGGTGCATCAACCCAAGGACTGAAACAATGAATTACCTTTTTGGACATGCCATGAATGAGGTAGCCTATTTTCCATTCTTCTAGGGATCTTATACCCGGGAACCCCCTTGGTAGGGGGATATCCCTTGGCCAATTTTGTCTTATGGGTCGTATTATCTGACAGTGGAGTTCACCACCCTGCGGAGGATATGGTTTGTGAGGGATTCAATATCCTTAGTTAGGTGTTTTCATGCTCTCATACCTCATAAGTTAGTGAGTCTCTTTTATTTTTAGGTAGTGTTGCTTGTTTTCATTCTGGTCGTTATTTGCCACTCACCTGCTGTGAAGCATGATCGCAGTAGAGTTTTAGAGTTCGTTGTTGGCCTGAGTGCCACTTTGTTGAGGGCTCTCCTTCTACACACACGTCGGCAGTTGGATTTTTTTAGCGTTTTATTTATCCCCCTCTGCACTTACGACATCAATCATCATTAATCCCCCGAGATACTCCCGTATACTACGGGGGAAGTATCCACAACACGATCGTTTAGACCCCACTCATCACGCTCCCTTGAGATGCACATCTTCGTCATCGGATCTTCATCCCAACGCCCCTTATTTCACATCTGATTTTGAGTTATAACCACACATACCTACAACACCATCTAGTCCCATGGTCCTCATGAATCCTAACCAATTTTACGGAGGGATTGTTGGAAGTGGAAATGTTATTGGCCCTGTCGCCACTTCAACATCTATCTCGGTCATGGGATTCATGGGACCCTCTATCCCTACGTCTGCAGGACCTACCCCTAGCACCATAGTGCACCCAACCATTGCATCCATACCCACAGGTGGCATTCCCGTCTCGAAAATTACATCCCCTCTAGTTATTAGCACTACCCTTGGGGGAACCACCCCTTCCTTTCAGATCCCTCTCCCCCTTATAGGTATTTACTCTATTCCCATTATGACTAACTCCCATGTACCCGCATTCGGTGGAGGTGGCCCCACCATAGTCTCCATGGCTAGAATGCAAGTTGACCCATCCTTGTCACATCCTCCTGCAAGTTTTCCATTCATGTCCAGTCTCAACCTCCCTGACCTCGATAGATTGACCAATGACCCAATCCGACATGATCCCACGTGGCCTCCTATGCTCACCAAGATCCCTTCAGACATACCCAAGTTCAATGGGAATGGTGGTGAAGACCCCCAAAATCATATCATGTCCTTCCACTTATGCTGTTATTGTAACTCCATAGTGGATGACTTGATTCGCTTACGTCTTTTACAACTGACATTCATTTGCATTGCGGCCAAGTGGTATATTGACCAACCCCATGGGAATCATTCCACCTTTACGTCCCTCGCTTCGACTTTCCTACAGTTCTTCCAGTTTTCATTTCATTACGACGATGGTGTGGAGCTTCTCCTTTCTTATAGAAAAACTACGACCACTCATATTATGGATCATATCCATGAGTGGCATAGATGCTGAAGTTTATGCAAGATCAAACTAGACATCCGTATCTTTTTAGATTGGTCCTTGAAATATTTTATACAAGCCATCGTTAAGGATGTGGCATCTGAACAACCCCAAATCGAAGAAGAGGCTATCCTTAAATCCCAGCAGTTCGACCTTATCTTCACCCAGTATGGATACCTCTACACAATATTACCTGATGCCCCTCATGGAGACTCTTTATGGAAGGATGCACCGAGGGCATCGCATGCTACTGATGGTGTCATTGGTCACATTGTGTCCACTGGTAAGCCCTACTTTCCTATTCTCCCTACAAAACCTCATGTCTATAATCCCACACCTATTCATGTGTAGCCTACCATGATTTATAGACCCGATATTTTGCACGCAATGACTCACTCCAGAGCGACACCTTCGTATGTTCCACCAACTGTAATTTCCCTTTTTTGAGCTTTTATGAAAATAGTGAAAATTTCGATTTTTTTCCCTAGTTCGACCTTTGACTAGTTATGATGTCTTGGTCTCCAAATTGCTCCAATTGCTCCCAAATCTTCTAAGAAGGTGTATGGATGATGTTAGAACATAAATATGAGGTTCAAGGATGCTTTTGGACCTTTAAAATACTTATGCAAATCCTCTTTTAATTATGTCCAATGTAGGGAAGCTGACTAGCAATTTGGGGTTCAAACACGGGGTCTTCACTAAGAGGCAATATAATATCACATTCATTCATATTGTGGTATTAAATATTCATGAAAACCTAGAAATTAAATTGATTATATATTAAGGGGCAAAGGGTTTTTTTATTTAATGTAACAATACAAAAATACTTTGGGGTATTTTTTATATGGGAAGGCCGACAAATATCTGCCAAATGGAGGTGGCGAGATCATGGCCGGATGAGAAATCGGGTTGAGGCAAGGCTCGGGCTTACCTTTAATATTTCTCCAATTTGACCCCTATTATATTTATTATTTTTTGTAAATATAATTGTAATTATGTAAATGGCCTGGTGAGGAGCTCAAGGACAAGGCCCCACCAATGGACCTTAAAACTAGTGTTATGTTCATAAGTGTTTGGGATGGCACATCTAAAAGATGACATCTAAAATTCACTAATAAATAATGATGGTGGGTTGTCCTAGTGCTACAAGCACTGGAGCAATGGTAAAATGACTTAACTAGTGCCTTAGGTGATAAGGTCATCACCTAAGTTTGGGGTAACGACTATACGTCGCATTAACTTCAATGACTTACCCATAAGCATAAAGCTACACTTATGAGAGTAAAACTAAGTATTATCGCTAGGTATTAAAAATAACATAAACTCCGACAAGAATGTCGGGAAAGTATCCTTATTTATGAAGATAAGTTCTCCTTATATTTATATAATATATATATATACACCTTGATAATAAGATGGAAAGAAGATATTTAACATCATAAATTATTTATGCAAATATAATCTTGTTAAAAGAGATATTGTTTGTAAATACAATATACCTATAAAAGGGGATTCTCATATAGGAAGGGAAAAAGGGAATGCACACTTTATATATGGAGTTAGAAGTGAATTGGTAAAATTATATATATATTACTTTAAATATAAGACATAATTAAATTTGGTACATAAGTGTTAGATACCTTAGTACCAAGGAGATTATAATTAAGGAAGTTATATCTTAGTGTTTATACTATAGGGATCAAAAGAAAATATGGTTCTTTTTATATATATAAATACATATAGAATTTGCGCATAATTATAGATAAGTGGATTGTTTTGGAGTTAATCCTTTGGATGATATAACTTTGTTAATAAAAACAAATAACCAAAAATAATCAAAGTAAGTATCAACATTCACCTATATTATCTATGGTGGGAAAAGGGAATAAGATTAATAAATAAAACCTTACACATATATATAATATAAGTATTGTATATATATACAAGTAATGCGAATGGATATTTATTTATATAAGTATTAAAGAATTACACACTTATGGTTCTATCAAATATCTAGTTGGATAAATACATAATAAGAAGGATACATTCATATTATATATATAAATTGGAAGATATTTAACGCCTACTTTACTCGACACTAAGACTGAAAAGATCACGCCACTATGGGGGATAAAGGGATAAATACTCTGTATCATGCGATCTAAGATATGGTACAGTGATCTCAGTGTATGCTGTGCTTCCTTACCAGAAATCGTATTGCCTTACTATGCATGTAGTATTGTTGTTATGTTTTTTGAGATAGGGAATGTAGATGGATCTCAACCTTTAGCTTGCATGCAACTTATTCTTTATAATGGAAGCATGATACTAGTCTCTACCGTGGTAATCTCTGTTGAATGATGAAAACTTAGAATTGTCTTGTTGTTCCTCATATCATGCTCATAACCTTGGAGAACTCGGTGAAAGGCTGAAATCGGTTTTAATTATTAAAGTGAGATTTTTCTAATTGATCTATGCCAAAGATATATACATAGTCCGTCAAATTAGTTAATGCCAGAGTAGAATTTTGGTGTAAGTTCTCAAGTTCTTATTATGTTGATTCATTGTATCGAGGTCTAAGATCTCTGTTTGTGTATATTGCGTTGAATTTCTATCTTCAAATACCATCTATATGCCATTGTAGAAGCACGGGTAGTATGTTAATGTGTAGGATAATATATATATATATATATATATATATATTATTGCCATGGACATCTGCCATAAATGTTTCAACGTTGAAATACGTGAGAAAGACTAGGCTAGGTTATATTTACCGGAGATTTGATCTCAGTTTTAGTTGATGTTAATATTGATATGACAGAAATTTACTCTCAAGGAGAGAAGCTAGGAGAAAGTAGAAAAATGAATTTTCGCCAACCGTTGTGTTGCAGATGTAATCCTTGATTTTGGCAAAATATATATATATTGTGACTTTTGTGGACGTAGCCCAAGATGCGGGTGAACCACCTGAATATGGTCTCCTGTGTATGTATCTCTCATGTGTTTAATATTTTGGATGTTATGATGATTTAAACGAGTAATTATGTGATTTGTGGAATATAGTTCGTGGTTATTTCATACTAATTTGTAAAGGTGTTTTTATGTTTTGGCATTTTATTGGGGACTTAAAGTTGTGAAGAATGTTTTCCTTCTAGATTTTGCTAAAAAAAGCTAACACGTTATTTGGGGTACGTTACATTACCAGTACACAGGGAAATCACATCTTGAGGCATGCTTGAGGCCAGGGGTTTCGTGGTGAAGTGGGTTTCCATTTGATCGTAGTCGAGAGATAGTGGTCATTGATAGCCAATTTTTACCAATAACACTCAGTCAGTTGTTACCAATAGCCTTGGGAGGCTCTAAGCCTCCATGGCCTGTTATAGGCCCTCGATAGGCCTTGGGAGCTTGAATACCCAACCACTCGTGCCTCTTACATGCCTTGGGAGGTTTAGTCAGCCTTCTAGAGCTTGTTACAGGCCTTGGGGGCTTGGATACCTAGCCCGCAACAGGATTAGTCAGCAATTTGGGAACTGCAAAACGCAATCTAAATGTTGTATTATGTGCATTGGCTCTAGTGACATACAAGAAGTGATCTCCTATCTCTTCATTAGACCATTAGATGTTGCAAATCATAATGATATGTGGTTGAGTAATTGCATTGTGGGTGAAGTAATGTGCATCCACAATATATATCGATCAAGGTGCATTGTAGAATGAATGTGGGGTGATCATATCAATATACTAGGTAGAAATACAAAGGGGTATAAAAAATGTAAATGAAAAAAGTGATACATACAATATCTAGTGAAAATAGGGTTTTTTTTAATTGGGAAAGCATATTGGGAGGGGGTTAAAAAAATGATTTTGGAAGGTATTTTCCAATATTTATTGAAATTAGGGGTATTATTTCATATGCCATGAACTAACATGCTATGATAGCATTTTATTGAGTGAAGCCCCCATGGGTTCAAATCCCCCCTGGGTAGATGCTGAAAATGGCTCTCCAAGTGATGTTGGATCCTTTCTAATTTCAAGACAGGAGTAAGGGATGTTTAGGGGAAATTATTAAGGTCTCATATGCATCACTATTCAGGTTATTAAGTCCGTTACAACTCTCTTCAAATCAAGTATAAAATCCTAGTTTTGACCTTGGGGGAAATGATAGGAAAACTTATCCAAATGCTATGAAACTAAACCAAATGACTCCAAAATATTAGGCAATGAATATGAAACTTTTAATACACATTATTAATAGTCCATATATCATTATTCCATCAGTGGTTCACTTATTCATTTGAAATTATCATCACAACATTGGCAAACATCAACATAGTGGGGAAAAGGTACCATTTTCTCATTAATGATCGGATTTATACATTTCCACTTGGAATCTCGACCTGAAAATTTATGAAGGTAAATAACAGAGAATTTAAATCATATTTCAAAAGAAACGGGGCATTATAATCTCTCCCAAAGAGAACAATACCTCACCAAGTGCGCAATTCCTCAAGGATCATGAATATGCCAAGAAATAGAAGAATGGTTGCAGAAGCAAGCTAAAAGAGATGTGACCATGAGCTTCCCTGTAGCTTCAACCTGTAGCAAAAGACTCCATTAAATATCCAAATGAAATTTTTGAATGGCCTTTCCAATTACCAACTAGGATGGGAATATTTCACCCTCGAAATTGGTGCTAAGGCAAGTAGAGTAGCACTCCACTGGCTCTCCTCTCTAAATGCAAAATGCAAATTCTAAAATGATAAAAAGATACCATCCTTCTTTTTTATTGTCTTTTATAAAATTCTAAGGTCCTTGGGTCGAATTACTCCCAAGATCTTCATGCCAACTCAAGTTGGGAATAGATTCCCAAGTATGACACTTGTCCTTTCAATTCTAGCCCTCTCCTTCTCCAAATTCGAATTGGTGTCTCTTTGGCTGCCCTAAATCACTTGAACACCCTGTTGGAGGCTATTTTTAGCCCTGACATGTCATATATGTCATATATCAGCCTTCAGGTCTGATTTGTGTCATAGGTGTCATATCATCTTCATCATTGGTGTCATAGAGCTAGGGAATCTAGTCCAAGTGTCTCACTAGCTCCAAAATGCCTCTTCCTCTTCCATGGGAGTTACTCTTCCACTCCAATTCGACATTAATTGATTCATGCCAATTATATTGACCTTCCAACTCATCCTAATAACCTTGTGCTTCTTATGGATTCGAAATGACAAGAGGAGGATGCCATGTGGCATAGAAAATCTAGCTTGTGTGGGTCCCACATCCTCCATGTGTGTTCATGATCAATTTCCACTTTGATTTTCCCTTGTATTTATTTATTTAGCTCCTTTATTAAATATTTATGCCATTATAATGTTCAAACATCATTTATTATCCCCCTTATTTCAAATCCCAAAGCTTCCACCCCCTAACCTAGGGAACTAGTAATTTTCCTCCATGGCAGTTTTGGATGGGTATATTACAACTTTGAATTGGGAATTTCTCTTAATGTGGCCCACCTTGTCCATTTGGATCTAATTCCACATTATTACTAACTTGGACTTCATTTTTGGCATTTATTTGACCCTTAGCATCCATTTGACAAACTATCATGAGTATGACCAAGGGGCTTAGGCCATTGTGACCCAATGCAAAATTTTGGGACATGACAAATCCTCCATTCCCAATATTGCATGTCCTCAAGAAATTTCGACACATGTATGTGGAAGAACCTGCTTTCTTTCCAAAATTTTGCTTCCCAAAACTTCTCTTCTGGAACCTTGAGTAGAGCCACCCATGCACTACAATTATGTGTTTCCAAAAGCAAGGAGATGTAGATTTTCTTTTTCATTTTGATATCCCCTGTAACATCAACACTAAACACCAAAATGTTAATTAAATCCATCAAAACCATGTTTTCACAATTACTCTTTACTTCTTTCATATTTTGGAAACCCTTTCTGATACCACTGTGTAATTCTTTGAAGTTGCCACTAAGTTTCCCAACTTTGAGTCTTCGAGATTCCATGAAGATTTTAGAGAGGAACCAACATGATTGATGTTGTAATACTATGATTAAAATCACTTTATTAAGTGGTAAATCCATTCCCCGTACTACTTGTTTCCCCCAAAAATTGAAACCAATGAGACTAAAAATTATCCTAGGGTCCCATTGCTTGTAGTGCACTCCAACAATTAGGAGTGCTCTCCAACTCATACCATTAGGTAAGAGAATTCCTGGATCCCATTTTTTTGTATGCATTCTTCCAAACATCATGAGTACAAAATATATATCATCAAAGTACATAACAACATAATGAAAATGTACATCAAGGAGATGCTTCATCAAAGAATCATGAAAGTGCTTATACCTCCAAGTAAGTAGACCACCATTTTCCAGGTGCACAAAAGCATCAACTGAAAATTCAAATCTACTCCAATGACATAGGGAATTATCCCATGTCCTATAATGCTGCTCCAAAAATATGTAAGATTCATCAAAACAATCAGCCTTGTTTTCTTTCATCCAAGTAGTTAATGAAGTTTCTCCAACATCAATTCAACTAAGAAAGGAGCAAGGAAAATCATGAGTCTTCAAGTGACTCAAGTGAACATCATAAGTGCATACATGAAGATATGTATCATCATAAGGTCAAAAAACATGTTGCTACAAATGTAAATAATGAGGTGCTCTATTCATGTCATCATCAAAAGGAGAGGTAGGAGTTTCATACCCCTCATGTGGCACCATTAGAAGAAAACCTTTCACCCAATTTTCATCCCCAATTGATGTGGCTGAAAAGGAAGTAGGGAGTGAGGAATTATGAACCAACCTTAAATATTTACAACTCTCACCCATCTAAATATTTAATTCATATTCTCCATAATTGGTTGGTCCAACTATTGTGAGATCATGTGCCTCCTCCAAGGCTTTTCAACTCTCTCCATGAGGAAACTCATAATCCCTCTAAACAAGACAAGTGCTTGTCCTTCTTCTTGTTTGAGTGTAACATATTCAAGCAACTACATATCAACATGTACCTCATGTTCCACCATTACATGAGGTTCCTCCTTTGTGACATAAATTCTTTCATCCATTGCCTTGTTTTCCTCAAAAGGAGAATCACTGCTCCATCCTATTTCCAATTTGCTTCCAAATTGACTAGAAAACAATTCGAACCCTTGCATTATTTGTTTTGTCATATATTCAAATAATGGTTTCAGGAATTTTCTAAACTCCTCATTATCCACCAAGGTTCCCTTCTCATCCTTACTCATGGTTACCAAAGAATGCACTTCTTCTCCTACTTCTTCCCTTTCACCAAAGTACTTCCAGTTTCAGTTTCTAAGGGTGGGGGCTGATTTCTTTGAATTATTGTCCTCATGAATGTTCATCCACATCAGGTGCAAGGACCATGCTATGATACCATTGTAATGCCCATTTTTTTAGCTTTTATGAAAATAGTGAAAATTTCAATTTTTTTCCCTCGTTCGACCTTTGACTAGTTATGATGTCTTGTTCTCCAAATTTCTCCAATTGGTCCCAAATATTATGAGAATGTGTATGGATGATGTTATAACATAAATATTAGTTTCAAGGATGCTTTTGGACCTTTAAAATAATTCTGAAAATCCTCTTTTAATTCTGTCCAATGTAGGGAGCCTGACTAGCAATTTGGGGTTCAAATCCCCCTTGGGTAGATGCTGAAAATGGCTCTCCAAGTGCTGTTGGATCCTTTCAAATTTCAAGACAGGATTAGGGTATTTTTATGGTAAATTATTAAGGTCTCATATGCATCACTATTCAGGTTATTAATTATGTTACAAATCTCTTCAAATCAGGTATAAAATCCTAGTTTTGACCTTGGGGGAAATGATTGGCAAACTTCTCCAAATGCTATGAAACTAAACCAAATGGCTCCAAAAGATTAGGAACTGAACATGAAACTTGTAATACACATTATTAAAATTCCATATATCATTATTCCATCAGTATTTCACTTATTCATTCGAAATTATCATCACAACATTGGCAAACATCAACATAGTGGGGAAAAGGCACCATTTTCTCATTAATGATTACATTTATACATTTCCACTTAAAATATTGACCTACAAATTTTTGAAGGTGAATAAAAGAGAATTTAATTCATATTTCAAAATAAATGGGGCACTATAAGCTACCCTAAAGAGAACAATATCTCACCAAGTGTGCAATTCCTCAAGGATCATGAATATGCCAAGAAATAGAAGAATGGTTGTAGAAGCAAGCTGAAAGAGATGTGACCATGAACTTCCCTATAGCTTCAACCTGTAACAAAAGACTCCATTAAAGCTCCAAATTAAATTTTTGAATGGCCTTTCCAATTATCAACTAGGATGGGAATATTTCACCCTCGAAATTGGTGCTAAGGCAAGTAGAGTAGCACTCCACTAGCTCTCCTCTCCTCTCCAAATGAAAAATGTAAATTCTAAAATGATCAAAAGCTACCATCCTTCTTTTTTATTGTATTTTATAAAATTCCAAGTTCCTCCATGGGTCAAATTCCTCCCAAGAACTTCAGGGCAACTCAAGTTGGGAAGAGATTCCCAAGTATGCCACTTGTCCTTCCAATTCTAGCCCTCTCCTTCTCCAAATTTGAATTGGTGTCTCCATGGCTTCCCTAACTCACTTGAGTGCCCTCTTGTAGGATATTTTTATCCCTGACATGGAATATATGTCAGATGTCGGCCTTCAATTCCGATTTGTGTCATAGGTGTCATAGCATCTTCATCATTGTTGTCATAGAACTAGGGAATCTAGTCCAAGTGTCTCACTAGCTCCAAAATTCCTCTTCTTATTCCATGGGATTTACTCTTCCACTCCAATTCGACCTTAATTGATTCATGCCAAGTATTGACCTTCCAACTCATCCCAAGAACCTTGGGATTCTTATGGATTCTAAATGATAAGAGGAGGATGCCACGTTGCATAGAAAATCTAGCTTATGTGGGTTCCACATCCTCCATGTGTCTTCATGATCAATTGCCACTTTGATTTTCCGTTGTATTTATTTATTTGGCTCCTTTATTAAATATTTATGCCATTCTAATGTTAAAACATCATTTATTATCCCCCTTATTTCAAATCCCAAAGCTTCCACCCCCCAACCTAGGGAACTAGTAATTTTCCTCTATGGCAGTTCATTTGGATGGGTATATTACAACTTTGAATTGGGAATTTCTCTTAATGTGGCCCACCTTGTCCATTTGGATCCAATTTCACATTATTACTAACTTGGAATACATTCTTGGCATTTATTTGACCCTTCGTATCCATTAGACAAACTATCATGATCAAGGGGCTTCAGCCATTGTGACCCAATGCAAAATTTTGGGACATGACACCAACCTAGACTCCCCATGCCTATTTACACCTAGTTATGGTAACAATATGCAAGCATATGCCCCCTATATAGTGTCTCCCTCTTACTACCCTTCCCTCGCCCCACCACTGGTTGCACCCGTACCTACCCAACCTCAAGCTCCTCCCATTCCACAAGGGCAAGTTTATACCCAGCAAAAATAGGCTCAAAAGAAACTCACTCTGCAAAACCAATAAGTACAACCTAATAGGATACAAGGTAGGGACCATGGTAACAACCAATGACATGGTGGGGGTGTGCAATCTCCTAATCTTCCATATAATAATGGCGCAAGTCCTACCAATCAGAACCCTCAATTACGAACAAACCACATTTGTTCTTTTTGTGGAATTTATGGCCATTACACACACCATTCCCCCCACTTGGATAGAGCCAAATAAATTTGGAATGAGGATAACCAATTCCAAGCAAATGCTGCACCACAGGCCCAACCTAACCCACCGTATCCAATGACACAACCCGTGGTTTTACATAACCCCTTACCCACACAAGGGGTCGTTGCCACATAACCACTAGTTACTTACGTTTCTTCCTCAATTCAGGTCCCTAAGTCAAGATTCCACCATCTCTTAATGGTTTCTTCTTTTGATGTCAACCTATAGACTCCTCGCAACCAATATGGGTCATCTACGGAAACCATACCAATAGATAAGGCGAACATGTCAACACTTGTTGACCAGTCATTATTCCTTCCACCACTACCAAACGAAGGAGCCCCTAAAGCCCCAAAATTCCCTATGCACTAAATTACTAATAATCTCAATGCTCTCTATGCCCCTAATTATAACATCGTGGATGACTTGGACCAATCCCCCGCTACCATGTCAGCCTTGGAAGTTCTAAAGAACTTCCCAGAGAAAAAGAAAACGTGTTTTCTTCTTTAGGTGTGATCAACCCTTGTAATTCATGATTGATGGCATTCGATTTGGAACAATGTGAACCTTGCATGACTTCATCCATCGCGTTTCAGATCTCAGTTTCAATTCGAAACTTGATCATACATCGATGCATAGTCGAAGAGGGCACCTCTACATGCGTCATGTCCACGTTCGTGTGGGAGAAGCTTGGATCCCCTCTGATGAAACCATCCACAATGGGCCTATCGTATTATGATGTTCATGCATCTCAACTGCATGGTCTTCTCGCAAATGTCCCTGTCTAGTTAGCCAGTAAAACTATTCTAATCGACATTGAATTCATGAACGCACAACTCGACTACAATATCCTTTTAGGACATAGCTACATATATGTGATGAAGGCCTTCACCTCATCTGTGTTCCGGCTTGTCATGTTTCCCCATGAGGGACGGGTCATCAAAATTGACCAACTCACCTACTATGACCCCAACACACCCTCTACTCCAGATAATGTCCTCCCCATGGTCGACAAACCTGCACTTGGTGTGTCTACCCCTTTTATTTCCACAGTGGGGCCGATTCTTTATGCTAAGGAACCAATGACCTACACATTTATAACCTTACTCCCACATCCTTCAACTGTCGAAATATTGGACCTATGCACCATTTCATCCATGAAATCAGTAACTGAATCACAGCCTGACACTCAACCAACACCCCAACCGCAACCCCGGAGTCTACCCCAACCTCCATTGGTACCCAGCCATGTGAGTTCCACCCTAATACACATGATCCCCTTCTTGTTCCCACCATTAGGAGTTGTAATCATACCATAATGGAAACAATGAACCTCCTGGGACTAACATTAGGGATTCCCATCTTGTACTTACTTGCACCGAATCCCATTCCGATCCCATAGGTCATGCTTTAACTGGTTCAACCAATCACCACCACCAATCATTTGCCTCCTAGTGTGTCAGTAAAAACTTCATCCAACTTGGTCCCTCAGCCGTCCAAGAAGGCTGTGGGAAAATCTATGAATACCAACACGTCGGCAACTGCAAAAAAAGATGTGAACCCGGGTCGCTCCTCCAGCACGAGCACCCACGAAATGTGCTTTATGTGATACCTTGGGTCACACTACCCATAAATGTCCGCACTTGCCTGACATTCACGCCCATATGGAGTCATTAGATGATAATGAGAAAATTTTGGTTGTTCAATTGTCAACCCCCCGTAGGTATGCAGGAAATCATTGCGCACCAATCAATCCTGCACATTTTGTGGCATCTATGGCCATTATTCCCACCACTGCCCCGACTTACCAGAGTACCTATTGGTGCTCCATGAGTTGCGAGAACCATCCTTAGAGTCCTCGATTACTATTATTGAGGAGATACACCCCCTGGAATCCTCGTCGGCTGAGGTAAACACCATTTATACTACTTTAACTGTTGAAACCACAGTCACGTCGTCAACTTCAATTGATTCCTTTGACCTATCTATTCAACCTTTTCGAATCGACGAGGAAATCACAAGTCCACAACATGGGGGCAGGCCCAAAAAATTGCCTACTCATCATCATCACCATTCTCGTGAGTGAACTGGGGGCACACACCCTATAGGGGGGATCCCCAATCATCATATCACCAATTTGGTGTACCACCATGGCCAATAACCTCACGATACACCCCCTTCTAGTAGTTGGTCGATGCCCTGTCCATCCCTCTCCGAGAGAGCGTCCACACCGCATCAACACCTCTAGGATAGGGGGCATAATAGATTACCTAGACCCTGGGATAGGAGGCATGCTCAATCATTTTGATCCTGCTCCATCACATATATATCAGTATTGCAATGATCCCATCACTCAAACCAACACATATGTGATCCACAATCACAAACCCCATGCCCATATCATGGGGGCAGGACCTTAACCCTACTCACTTTTTTCACATGTGTGATCTCAACCATTTCTGAGGTCACACATCACTTGTATATTTAGTTTGATTTCCATATGCACATTTTATGCTTTGGTACTGTTTCCATGTGTACAGGTCCAAGTTGCTTTGAGCTCCACTTGTTTCAGTCGACAACTAATCTCCATAGATATAACCCCTTGAATGGCATATAGGACATCCTTTCCCTCTGAAAAGTTGATGCAATGCCTCTATTTTCTCCCTTGCACCTATAGTACCCCCCTCTGCTCAAGTAGGTGGCCCCACCCAGCCACCCTTGCATTTTCCCCTGCTCGGCAGTAGAGCCTTCCTCCACATGGGTGACCATTTGTTTAGAACCCCTCGCATTTACCACCCATGCCATTCAATTCCCTCTTAGGATTTGGATCCCCTACAATTTGACATATCGAGTTGAAGCCGCATGCATTTCCTCATATTGTTGCTCATTGGCCTTTCCCCGAGCTCCCATCATGGATTTTATGTTAAGCTATTTTCTGACTCAAAGAATGAAAAGATTACTGAGCAATCTTGCTTCCTTTCATGCTTGTTAAAGTATCTGAAAGGATTTTAATTCGATATACGTTTACCCCTTTTTCGGGCCGGATGGAGTAATTACGAAAAACGAATACTCTAGTCCCTTCGACTAGAAGAGTTCTCCACTGCATACTGTTATGCTTTTTTGGAATTTGGGGACTAACCTATGAAAAAGATCACCCTCGGAGTCTTCTTCCTTCTTTCAGAGTATCTAAAATTGAAAGCACCAACGAGCATTTACCGTCCTAGGATTGTCAAAATCTTCATGATGGTACCATATCGAGCACACTTCTATCCCTTCTTAGAGATCCATAGACCATGAAGAAGGCCAAAACGGTGCCTTTTGGTGCCCCTATAGATCACATACAGTCCCATGTTATGGCATAATTTCTAAGTACGGTATCCTTTGTTCAGAGTATTCTGCGATGAGTCATCCCTGAAGTCTCCTGATATCACTAATCAGTCCCCCCTCCCCCGGAGTCTCCCCAATTGAATTCATAGTTCTTGATCCCCTAAGCTATGGTCATCTCACCCCGAGATCGGTTTCATATGCTTCTAGTTTATCCCTACCTTCATACTCTAAAGAAAGGAAGTTTGAGTCCCATCACTCTGCGGCCTTGATATACCCCATCAATGTCTAAATTTCACGTCCAGTAATATCACATCTTGGTTGTATCCCTCGCCCTCCTATCAAGGAAACATCATTTCCTTGGTAGTTGCAAGTATCCCTCTATCGACACCAGCATATCTATTCCATAGGATAGAGCCATAGGTCCCTGTACCTTGGCGACACCTCCATCATTGGTGAGTTCCTACGAATCATCCGAGAGGAGTCATTAGTGCATATTTGGTTGGTTTTTTCTCATGTGATCAACTCCAGCTCCCTCATTGCATCGTTGAGATACGTATAGCGTATTGGTCCCTTCTATTATTGGTCGAAGACCTCAGATGTCCTCCGACTCTAGAAAATTGGTGAGTCTATTCGGAACCCTCGAGTTGTATGTTCCTGCGAATATCCGAGCTACGTTGGAGACATTATTTGGAAGCCCTTCAACCATATGCTTCCTAGAGTATCCAGTTCAGATGCAGTCCATCATATCTACGAGATTTCGACTCTCGGTCGTTGAGTCCATCTAGTTGTTGGACCCCTTCAGATCCAATAGAGCATCAGTTGTTGCGATACCGCATTCGGGAGGAATGCCATTGTTTCCATGTAACAATTCTTCATATCAGTCATGGTTGGACCATAAGTACATTCCAAGTTTATGTCCCCTCTAGACCATTATGATGTACACAACAGTTATTCATGTATTGTTTCAGTCCACCTTGGACCCCACCATTTGTATGTATTGAGACATTTATACAAGCAAGGGAATTCCCGCCTCGTCCATGTATATTTGAGATTATATTTCTCTCGTCCATTATGAGTATTGTATTTGCAGTGCATCGCCCATGTCGTTTCGCTAAAATATACTCTCTTCTCTGAAGTAGTCTCTAATCTAGGTTTCCGCCACCACACCATTGCTCTAAAGGTCCTATGATGTCTATCGGGCATACGATTAGCTCCTAACCTCACACATCAGGGGGAAATCCGTTAACACCCTAAAATTACTATGCATCATCGTACATACCCTATTCCTATGTTTAGACCCTCAACATGAAAATTAATGCAAAAAACCCAAAATGTATCATATCCTAAGTCCTAAAACCAACTTTGGACAAGCTCCCCAAAAATAGGAAACCTTGACCAAAATAAGGGTTTCCTAAAAAATAGGGAAGTCCACCAAAAGTGGAGGATGTCCACACAAATTCTAAACTCCCGCCCACATTTGAATTTTACCGGCAGTAAGGAAAAAGAAACCACCATGGTTTAGGGTTCTCTAAGACCCTAAACCACAATTACATATATTTCATTTTCACCCTCATTTGATATGCAGATCAATTTTGCAAACCTCCATCCCTTTGAAGCTACCCTCTACAAATTATCCTCTGTGAAGGTTGGACACCTATTAGTTCCCTTCACTCCTATATAGTCGAGACTTTTCCCATTCATCCCCTGTGGTGGCTTGTTGGAGAAGAGTTGTTTGAAGAACCAAAGAGCTGCACCAACTTCAAGCAGATGCACGGGCCCTTTTCACATTGAGGTAATCCGAAACTATTGTAAAGCTTATTCTTTGGAAATATAATAAATCAATTATTTTACCTTTGTGCATGAAAGAAATATTATGTATGTGTTTTGGCTTTCATTGCAGTACATGTTGTTTTAAATTAAATAGTTACTTGTTACTATTCACTATTACTGTGTGTACATTTACAAATTGATGTTCACATTTTGAGCTTCCCTCTTTGTTTACAGATAGTAAGCCATCCAAATTTGGTTTATACTTCAATTTGCATAGTCTGGGTTGCATATTTATTGTTTTTTACTAGTTGTTACCACATGATTTCATGCATAGAGCCATAAGAGATATTCTCTTATGGGCTCTCTCCTTGGCCTCTTTAAGCTAGTAGATCATCCATTTTTTCCTATTAGAGTGCGAAATCATTAACATCAAGGGATATGGGAGTGTGCCTAAGCGGTACCTTATGGATTCGTTGGATCTTCTCACCACTTGGGTGTGGAATTTTCAAATCCCCCCCAGAAGGGGTGGGGACATCCTCTGCTTTGGGGGAATCAGGCTTGCCATAGTCTTTGGCTCGAGTCTGGATATTAACGTCTATCATGTTCATGCAGATATTCTGGAAGGATCCATCGCCAAAGGGACAAGGCTCAACCTACTGAGTAACAACCCCTTTATTGGAAAAGGGTTGTTTCCAAAAAATGGTTTGGATTTGTGTAGGATACTAGGCACCTGAGGGGGATTCACACCTGTCTTTTTATTAGCCTCCACCAATTGTTGGCAATTAGGGATAAGTAGATAATGGTGAGTGTAGTGACCATATTCTCCGCAAATGGATCAACAATAATTGGTCCTTATTTTGGCGTTATTCCCTTGTTTGGGGGGGTTATTAGCCCCCACATTTTTGGTTACCCGAGTTCTGGTTCTACTGGGGAAGGGGGTTTCCCCTTGACCCTTCGTTTTTGGTTTTGCTTGTTCTTACCTTTCTTCTTCCCCTGATTCTGAGGATTCTGGGGGTTTGCGGAATTCAACTACTCAAATTTTTGATCTTGTTGTGCTAAAGAGGGTTGAACTAAATTGACCCCCATATGAGGCATGGGGGAAGCACTAGGAGGGCACATAAATGGGTAATAAGAATTATACCCTAGTTATGGGATATATGTGGTTTTTTGTCCATACGCCGTGGATGTAGTAGAAACTTATGCCATTTGCAGTGGAGGTATCGTTGCTGCTTGGATTACATTGGGATAAGTAGGACTATAGAGTCCATACTATAACTGACCAAACAAAGGATTTGGTGCAAGTGCAAGGGGCGTTGATTGTTGAATATTGTAACTTCTAAGAATATTATATTTGTACATTATTCCGGAGATGTTTCATCCCTCCGAGGTGACTCTATTATGTATCTGGAGATGTTTATTCCTCTGATGGTTTGTGGTAACTAGGGTTATTAGACCCACCATGTGGGGGTCGGCCCTGAGTTTATATTTTAGGGGTTATTAGACTTCTCCAGGAGAGGTCGGCTCCATTAGGGATTTTTGGTCAGTCGGGAACTAGTATAAATAGAGGAGGAGAGCTCCTCATTTGACACACTTCCACAACTCAGAAAGTAGCGCACTTGTGTCTGGGAGGTCTGCATGCGAGGTAGAGAAGAATGACAAGTCTTGGAGCACATCTTGTATTTTGGTTGATCATCTTATTGAGGAAAGCTTTGCTGGGTTTTCTACCCCATGAGGGTTTCCTAGGGTAAATTCTGTGTCTATCTTGTGATTATGTTTCTTTCAGTGATCTTGCTAGTTTATTTGGTTTAAACTTAACATGGTATCAGAGCTAGTCTGAATAGAACATCTTTCACAAGGTGAATTTATATTTCTCTCTCTCTCTCCCAAAATTAGGATTTCTGCAAAAGATAGTATTTTTGGATTCTAGTTGCATGGTTGAATAACCATTCTAAAGATCTATCTTTTGAGCCTTGGATCGAGGTTTTTGGTTGGGTAGAACACCGGGAAAGTCAAACCCTAGTTTTACCAAAAGTGCAATAAACCAGAAATTCTATTGCAGATCCGGAAAAGTGAAAAGTTAAAGTTTCCGGGTAAGTACTACTCTATCTCCTATCTCTTGGACTCCCCCAAGATAAGATGGCTCCAAACACTAAGCTTGAAGACAAGCTAGAAGGTATAGAGAATTTTCGGGCATGGAAATACATAATTAGTCTCATTCTTGAAGAAAATGATCTTGCCCATTATATCAAGGATGAAGTTGCAGAACCTAAAGGAGATGAAGCCAAATAGAAGCATAGGAAGGATTTGATTAGGGAAAAGAGAGTCATAGCTAATTCTATTAAAGACCACTTGATTCCCCAAGTGGCTTCCAAGAAGACTCCAAAGGAAATGTATGATGCCCTAGGAAGAATGTATGAAGGAAAGAACATCAATAGGAAGATGAACCTAAGAACTCAGTTAAAGAGTACCAAGATGCACAAAGGAGAATCCATTCAAGACTACTTCTCAAGGGTCTCCCAAATCAAGGAGCAACTAGATGCCATTGGTGATACTCTTGATGAAGATGAACTTGTGATGACAGCTCTAAATGGTCTCACTAGACCTTGGGAATCATTTATTCAAACTATGTGTGCCAGAAAAGAAAGTATGAAGTTTGATATAGTTTGGGAGGATTGTGTACAAGAAGATGCTAGGGTTGCAAACAAAGAAGCCTTGCTCAAAGAATATGACCAAACCTTGGCCACCCACACCAAGAGAATAAGGAATCAATCCTACTCCAAAAGGGATAGTCACAAGGAGTCTCATTCTCCACTTAGATTTCAAAAGAAAAGAGGATATAATCAAAGAAGAGATTACTCCCCATTCCAATGTTTTTCTTGTCACAAAATAGGACACATTGCTAGAGATTGTCCCCTAAAGAATAAAAAGGGATTTCATTACAAAATACATCAAGCACATCTTGCAGAAGATGATAGTGAAGAAGAAGTGGAAGAGGAAGAAAGGCCCCACAATAAAAGACCCAGAAGAGAAGAAAAAGAAGAAGAAAGGACCCTCTTCAAGAGAAGATATAGGATAAATGAAGAAGAAGATGCAGAAGAATATGTTCTATTCTCCGCACTCTCTGGATATATAACTCCTGGAGAAGATACATGGCTTATTGACAGTGGTGCTTCAAAACACATGACAGGTCAGAAAAAGACTCTCTCAAGTCTTGAAGGAAAGACCTCTCCACAAAAGGTATCTCTAGGAGATAACTATCAATATCCCATCAAAGGAATTGGTGAAGCAAGCTACAAGCTTGATTCTGGTACCTCCATGAAAATGAAAGAAATATTATATGTACCATAATTGAAGAAGAACTTGTTATCCATCTTAGCATTGGATAATAAAGGCTATAGGGTTGCATTCATTGATGGACAAGTATTAATGTGGTCCAAAGGAAAATCTATCAAGGATGCAATTATCATTGGTGAAGAAGAAGGAGGTTTGTACAAGCTTAAGGGCCATCCAGAAGATGCACTTGTACATGAAACCATTAGCCCAAGTGAGCTATGGCATAGGAGACTTGCTCACATTAACTACAAGGCACTACCTTATGTAAGCAAGGTAGTTATAGGTTTGCCAGATTTAAAGATTGATCATGATGGCACATGCAAAGGATGTGCAAAAGGGAAGAGTATCAAGAACCCCTTTCCTAGGAGTGAAACAAAGACTAAAAGTACCTTGGAGTTAATATACTCTGATGTATGTGGACCAATGCCCTCCACATATTTGAGTGGATATGAATACTATGCCACATTCATTGATGACTATTCAAGGAAAACTTGGATATTCTTCCTAAAAGGTAAGAATGAAGTTTTTGGGAAATTCAAGGAGTTCAAGGCCTTAATAGAAAATCTCTCAGAAAAGAAAATCAAGATTCTCATAACAGATAATGGCGGAGAATATACTTCAAAGGAATTTGAAGACTTTTGTAGAGAAGCTGGAATCAAGAGGGAATTAACCACTCCCTACAATCCCCAACAAAATGGGGTTTCTGAGAGAAAGAATAGAACTATCATGGAAGCTGTAAAGACTATGATACATGATCAAGATTTTCCCATGTATCTATGGGCTGAAGCAGCCAGGATAGCTGTCTATGTACAAAATAGACTTTCTCATAGTGCTCTTGAATTTAAGACTCCAGGAGAAGTGTTCACAGGAAAGAAGCCTGAGGTAAGTCATCTCAAAATATTTGGATGTCCTGTGTATATTCACATTCCAAAAGAAAAGAGAACCAAGTTGGATCCCTCTGGTAAGAAAGGAATATTTGTTGGATATTGTGAAACATCCAAAGCTTTCAGAATTTACATACCTGGTTTTCATCATATGGAGATAAGTAGAGATGTAACATTTGATGAAGAAGCATATATCAAGAAATCTAGGAAGTGCCAACTTGAAGAAATCTATGAAGAAGATACACCTCCTAGAGTCACAGAAGTTGTTCCCATCCCTGAAGATGATACACCAGAAGACCATGACATGATAGAACCTCAAGAAACCCCCATTACAAATCTATCTAGAAAAAGAAGACCAGCATGGGCTAGAGACATTATTCAAGGAGCTAAAAAATATGGAGCTCCTGAAGGTTCCACTAGAGAAAGGAAGAAACCCAAGTTAGTATCCAACTATGTGGCCTTAGTGTGTGATCTTGTGGATCATCAACCCACCAGCTATGAGGAGGCATCTCAGAAGAAAGAGTGGGTAGAAGCTATGACAGAAGAGTACCAGTCAATAATGAAAAATGATGTTTGGGATATAGTTCCCAAACCAAAGGATAAAAGTGTGGTTTCTTCCAAATGAATATTCAAGATAAAACATGCTACATATGGTAGCATTGAAAAATATAAGGCAAGATTTGTAGCCAGAGGATTCTCTCAAAAGGAGGGAATAGACTATGAAGAAACATTTGCACCAGTGGCTAGGTACACATCAATTAGAACTATCATGGCACTTGCATCTATGATGAAGTGGAAATTACACCAGATGGATGTTAAAACAGCCTTCCTGAATGGTGTCATTGAAGAAGAAGTGTACATAGAACAACCACAAGGATTTGAGGTTAAAAATGGAAGAACACATGTATGCAAGCTGAAAAAGGATTTGTATGGATTGAAGCAAGCTCCCAGAGCTTGGTATGGAAGGATTGACAGTTTCTTAACAAGCATGGGATCTACCCAGAGTAAAGCTGATCCAAATCTTTATCTCAAAGTTATGGATGATGAACCTGTTATATTACTATTGTATGTAGATGATCTATTTCTAATAGGAAATGAGAACCAAATTATCAAATGCAAGAAGAAGCTTTCTTCAGAATTTGAGATGAAGGATCTCGGATTAATGCACTACTTCTTAGGTCTAGAAGTATGGAAAGAACCAAAAGGAATCTTTCTAAATCAAGGTAAGTATGCTGTGGAGATTTTGAAAAGATTTGATATGTTGGAGTGTAAGGCCATGGCCACTCCCATGGACTCAAACTTGAAGTTATTATTTGATGACTCATCAGAATTAGTGGTTGTAACTCTATATAGACAAATCATTGGGTCATTGATGTATTTAACAAATACCAGACCAGATATATGCTTTGCTGTAAATACCCTGAGTCAATATCTAGTAGAACCAAGGAAGGTTCACCTAATAGCCGCAAAGCATGTAATGAGGTATCTAAAAGGTACATTAGATTTTGGTCTTTACTACCGTGGAAATCATGAACTCAGATTACATGGTTACTCAGATTCCGATTGGGAAGGAAGTGTTTCAGACAGGAAGAGTACATTAGGTAGATGTTATCAACTTGGATCTGCCATGATCTCTTGGTTCAGCAAGAAACAATCCAGTGTGGCTCTCAGTACTGTTGAAGCAGAATATATAGTTGCCTGCTCTGCCAATTGTGAAGCAATGTGGCTTCGAAAGCTATTATCTGGAGTGTTTTACTTAGAATTGGATCCCACTGTGATCATGTGTGACAATCAAAGCTGTATCAAGATGATTGAAAATCCAATGTTCCATGATAAGTCAAAACACATAGAGATCTGATATTTCTACATACGAGATATGGTGCAAAGAGGAGCTATTAAGCTCGAGTATGTGAGCAATGAAGAACAAATTGCTGATATATTGACCAAACCTCTGTCTCGGGTGAAATTTGAATACTTCCGAGACAAGCTTGGTGTGGTTCAAAAGGATCCTCCTCGAAGGGGGAGTAGTGTAGTCACTGATAATGAGATTGCCTCATCGACAGTAAGGTTGATGATGTGGATACCTGTTTACTACACTTGGATACTTATATTATTTAGATCTGGGACTCTTATACTTAGAATACTTATTTTACTTGCTTTTATTTTGATGATATATGTATTGATGAGGATACATGTTTTATTGATGTATTGATGAGGATACATGTTTTGTTGATGTATTGATGAGGATACATGTTTTATTGATGTATTGATGAGGATACATGTTCTGTTGATGTATTGATGAGGATACATGTTCTGTTGATGTATTGATGAGGATACATGTTATGTTGATGTATTGATGAGGATACATGTTTTATATTTGTATTGATAAGGATACAGGTGGGGATTGTATCATCCCTAGACTTCGGTCCCTTGAATTGATCCATAGACGTATGGTCTTCGAGAATGAAGTCCTTAGTGGACATGTGGGGATTGTATCATCCCCGGACTTCGGTCCCTTGAATTGATCCGTAGACGTATGGTCTTCGAGAATGAAGTCCTTAGTGGACAGGTGGGGATTGTATCATCCCCGGACTTCGCTCCCTTGAATTGATCCGTAGACATATGGTCTCCGAGAATGAAGTCCTTAGTGGATAGGAGGGGATTGTATCGTCCCCGGACTTCGGTCCCTTGAATTGATCTGTAGACGTATGGTCTCCGAGAAGTGGTCCCTAGTGGACGAGAAGGGATTGTATCGTCCCCGGACTTTGGTCCCTTGAATTGATCCATAGACGTATGGTCTCCGAGAAGTGGTCCCTAGTGTACGAGAGGGGATTGTATCGTCCTTGGACTTTGGTCCCTAAATTGATCCGTAGACATATGGTCTCCGAGAAGTGGTCCCTAGTGGATGAGAGGGTATTGTATCGTCCCCGGACTTCGGTCCCTTGAATTTATCCGTAAATGCATGGTCTCCGAGAAGTGGACGAGGGGGGATTGTATCGTACCCGGACTTTGGTCCCTAAATTGATCCGTAGACATACGTCTCCGAGAAAGTGGTCCTTAGATTTTGTCTAAGTTGACGAGTGGACTATATCGTCCATAGACATGCTATGGTGTCTTAAATGGATCATGTATTGCAGGGTATACTAATGACGATGTTGATGATCGTGTGATGACGATGCTAATGATCGTGTGATGACGATGCTGATGATAGTGTGATGACGATGCTGATGATCGTGTGATGATGATGCTGATGATCGTGTGATGACGATGTTGATGATCGTGTGATGATGATGCTGATGATCGTGTGATGACGATGCTGATGATCGTGTGATGACGATGCTGATGATTGTGTGATGACAATGATGTTGATGTTCCAGTAACTGGTTAAGTTACTGATGATGATGTATTAAAGAAAGCTTCCGATGATATACAAATGTATCATGTGTGATGTAGTCGAAACTATTGTAAAGCTTATTCTTTGGAAATATAATAAATCAATTATTTTACCTTTGTGCATGAAAGAAATATTATGTATGTGTTTTGGCTTTCATGCGGTAAATGTTGTTTTAAATTAAATAGTTACTTGTTACTATTCACTATTACTGTGTGTACATTTACAAATTGATGTTCACATTTTGAGCTTCCCTCTTTGTTTACGGATCATAAGCCATCCAAATTTGGTTTATACTTCAATTTGCATAGTCTGGGTTGCATATTTATTGTTTTTTACTAGTTGTTACCACGTGATTTCACGCATAGAGCCATAAGAGATATTATCTTACGGGCTCTCTACCTTGGCCTCTTTAAGCTAGTAGATCATCCATTTTTTCCTGTTGGAGCGTGAAATCATTAACATCAAGGGATATGGGAGTGCGCCTAAGTGGTACCTTATGGATTCGTTGGATCTGCTCACCAATTGGGTGTGTCATTTTCAAAGCCCCCCCAGAAGGGGTGGGGACATCCTCCACTTTGGGAGAATCACACCC
Source organism: Larix kaempferi (assembly GCA_027924585.1). NCBI lineage: Eukaryota > Viridiplantae > Streptophyta > Pinopsida > Pinales > Pinaceae > Larix > Larix kaempferi. The sequence continues at coordinate 22,634,270 of BSBM01000316.1, read as the reverse complement.
GCCATAGCCTTTGGCTCGAGTCTAGATATTAACGTCTATCATGTTCATGTAGATATTCTGGAAGGATCCATCGCCAAAGGGACAAGGCTCCAACTGCTGAGTAACGACCCCTTTATTGGAAAAGGGTTGTTTCCAAAAAAGGGTTTGGGGTTGTGTAGGATACTAGGCACCTAAGGGGGATTCACACTTGTCTTTTTATTAGCCTCCACCAATTGTTGGAAATTAGGGATAAGTAGATAATGGTGAGTGTAGTGACCATATTCTCCGCAAATGGATCAACACTAATTGGTCCTTAGTTTGGCGTTATTCCCTTGTTTAGGGGGGTTATTAGCCCCCACATTTTGGTTACCCGAGTTCTGGTTCAACTGGGGAAGGGGGTTTCCCCTTGACCCTTCGTTGTTGGTTTTGTTTGTTCTTACCTTTCTTCTTCCCCTGATTCTGAGGATTCTGGGGGTTTGCGAAATTCAACTACTCAAATTTTTGATCTTGTTGTGCTAAAGAGGGTTGAACTAAATTGATCCCCATATGAGGCATGGGGGAAGCACTAGGAGGGCACATAAATGGGTAATAAGAATTATACCCTAGTGATGGGATATATGTGGTTTTTGCTCTATACGACGTGGATGTAGTAGAAACTTATGCCATTTGCAGTGGAGGTATCATTAATGCTTGGATTACATTGGGATAAGTAGGACTATAGGGTCCATACTGTAACTGACCAAACAAAGGATTTGGTGCAAGTGCAAGGGGTGTTGATTGTTGAATATTGTAACTTCTAAGAATATTATATTTGTACTTTATTCCGGAGATGTTTCATCCCTCCGAGGTGACTCTATTATGTATCCGGAGATGTTTATTCCTCCGATGGTTTGTGATAACTAGGGTTATTAGACCCACCATGTGGGGGTCGACCCTGAGTTTATATTTTAGGGGTTATTAGACTTCTCCAGGAGAGGTCGGCCCCATTAGGGATTTTTGGTCAGTCAGGAACTAGTATAAATAGAGGAGGAGAGATCCTCATTCGACACACTTCCACAACTCATAAAGTAGCGCACTTGTGTTTGGGAGGTCTGCATGTGAGGTAGAGAAGAAGGACAAGTCTTGTAGAACATCTTTTATTTTGGTTGATCATCTTATTGAGGAAAGCGTTTCTGTGTTTTCTACCCCATGAGGGTTTCCCAGGGTAAATTATGTGTCTACCTTGTGATTATGTTTATTTCAGTGATCTTGCTAGTTTATTTGGTTTAAAATTAACACTGATATGGGAGGGATGGGTGGGTACTAAGTTTCCATATTGAATGGAATAGGAGTAGGAGGAGGAGGAACCTTTCCTTGTTGGGAAATGGACCCGATAATCCTATCTGCCCAATATGGTGAACCTGCAGGTGTAGATCCAACGACTGATGTCGAGGGGCATCAAGTAGGATGGTGTACAAATATCTAGATTGTGCATAGATAAGATCGAAATGATGGGCTTGTAGAATGGCCTCTTCCTTATTTTGGGTCATGGAGGTTGCCACATCTTTTGCAATGTTCGGTTGGAGTTACTTGATGAACCATTCCAACAGGAACCAAGGTTTTATTTCGATCTTACAAGATGTTTAGAATCTACACCACTCATGGATATGGTCCGTTATGTGTGTAGAGGTATTCTGTCAAAATTCTATGAGAATTTAGAGACCAAGGTCATGGCAAATAGGAAGCTGAAAGTAAGCGAGAAATGCGGTGTCCAATTTCGCAAATGTGGCATAGGTTGTTCTTGGTAAGTTCACGTACAATTTGGTTGTCGTTCCGGTAAGGGTTCGTTGAAAGAGGAAAAGTCTTATTGAGTCTTCCATTGTGTTGTTAGAGGAACACCATAAGTGGAAGGATATGACATGGTTTGTTGGGTCATCTCCTTGCTTCCCTTCAAACTTAGGGATATCAGAAGGGAGTTTATCAAGCATAGCTAGCCATGTTTTATCATGTTCTATAGGTTCATTGATCAATTTATCCAAATCAAAGATATTTAGGATAGCCACGAAAGGTAGGTTGGGAGTAGGTCTAACCATTGTATGTTGTGTGTTGTTTCCATGAGGGGGAGAACAAGGTATATGTGGTAGTGATCTTTGTCTCTGATGGGAAGATGAGGATGTGGGATGCCCTCCTCTTGAAGAGGGAGAAGAAGTAGATGGATTTCAACTGAAGGGTGAAAATAAAGTGTGGCCTCTTCTCTGAGAGGGTAAACCAAATGATTCTAAAGTATATCTGAGGGGATAAAGGGAAGGGTTTCCTCTTCCAAAAGAGGACAAATAAAAAGGATCTACACTTTCTCCAAGGGGATAAAATGAAGAAATCAAGGAGTTGTTGAATTAATGTAACTTCAAAGAATATTCTACTTTTACTTTATTATTGTAACTCCATCGGAGATGTTTTACCTCTGTTTGGGGATCTCATTATTATATTTGGTCATGTAAAATTCATGAGGTAAAACCTCCATTGTAAGTCGGGTCGTTAGTACCCAAAAGAATGTAATATAAATATTAATTGAGTCTTCCTAGAGAAGTCATCCCAATTAATTTATTGGGGCTGACCTAGTTGGGTTAAAGGTCAAGTGAAAAGTAAAGTATAAATAGAGAGTGTCTTCCTCTCATTTGTACCATTCACTCACTCAAGCACTGCGCACTAGAGGAGAGAGGAAGATTGCGAAGGAGGAGGAGGATTGTACTTGGCTCTAGAGTTTGGGTTTTTATCTCTTTTCTTTGTGAGACTTATTTTTGGGCATTGTACTTTTGTAATCTATATTGAGGAAGTTCTTGCTGGGTTTTCTTCCCCTTGAGGGTTTCCCAGGATAAATTGTTGTGTACCTTGTGATTGTGTATCTTTCAGAGATCCTTGTTAAGCTGCTATTGTGAAAATGTATTAAATTCTCATGAAGTTAGAATTTAGTCTTTAGTAGCATATAATCTTAACATGGTATCAGAGCTATACTGAAAAGAGAAACTTTCATAGGGTACATCTCTCTCTCTTTCTCCGAGCATGAAAATTAGGGTTTCTTAATAAAGTGGAATTTTTTAGTGAAAGTGGCATAGGGAAGTACGCCCTCCTAAGCACATCTATTGGCACCAAGATCAAATTTTTTCAGTGGATAAATCTTTCAGAATGTCAAATCCTAGTTTGACTTTGGACCAGAAAAAACAAAAAACCAGAAACTGCAGTCCAAAATTTTGCAAGTCCAATTTCAAGGGTGAAATTTTGGAATCTTAAGAAACAGATTGTACGAGCATACTCGCCTTAGTCAAGCACATCTTTTGGTGAGTTCAGTTTTCACTTTTTATAAATTTTAATTTTTGGTTATTCTCTGCTCTCCGGGATAAGATGGCCCTAAGCACTAAGCTTGATGACAACTTGGAAGTCATAGAAAAATTTTGTTCTTGGAAATACAGGATTGGACTCATTCTAGAAGAGAATGATATTGAAAAGTTTGTTAAAGAAGTTGTGCCAAGACCCGAAGAAGCTGAAGCAAAGGAAAAGCATAAGGACATGAATCAAAAGATGAATTTGAGAACCCAACTCAAAAACACAAAGATGAATCAAGGTGAATCCATCCAAGAATACTTTACAAGGGTTTCTCAATTCAAAGAAAAACTAGAAGCAATTGGAGACAATATTGACAAAGAAGAATTAGTGATGAATGCTCTCAATGGTCTTACTAGACCTTGGGATACTTTAATCCAGACAATGTGTGCAAGAAAGGAAAGTCTACAATTTGAATTTGAATGGGAAGAATGTGTTCAAGAAGAAGTTAGAGTGGAAAATCGAGAAGCACTAATCAGATATGATGATCAATCTCTAGCTACCCATACTAAAAGAGGAAAGGGAAAATATCATTACAAGAAGGAAACCCATAAGGAGTTTCATCCTCCTAAGAAGTTTCAGAAGTACAAGAAGGGAAATTACAAGCAAAAGGACTTCTCTTCTTATCAATGTTATCATTGTGATAAGATGGGACATGTTTCCAAAGATTGTCCAGTGAGAAAAAAAGAATACAAGAAGAAGAGTAACAAAAGACATCATGCTCATTTAGTCGGAGAAGAAGGAAAAGAAGAAGAAGAAGAACCTCCCAAGAATCTAGAAAAGGACTAAGTAGAAGAATATGTTTTATTCTCCGCTCTCTCCGGGTCTGTGACACCTGGAAATGACACATGGATAATTGATAGTGGTGCTTCAAAGCACATGATAGGTCAGAAGAAGACTCTTTCCAGTTTAGAATAAAACAAATCCCCTCAGAAGGTATTACTAGAAGATCATTATCAATACCCCATTAATGGAATACGAGAAGCCACTTAAAAGCTTGATTCAGGAACCCCGATGAAGATGAAGGATGTACTATATGTACCGGGCCTAATGAAGAGCCTACTTTCTATCTCATATTTAGATAAGAAAGGGTTAGGGTTTCCTTTATAGATGGAGAAGTTATCATGTGGCCTAGAAAAAAATCTATAGAAGATGCGATTGTTATTGGAATAGAAGAAGGAGGATTATATAAACTAAAAGGACATTCAGAAGCAACTTTGATTCATGATACTACAAGTCCATGTGAACTATGGCATAGAAGCCTTGCTCAGATAAGCTACAAATCCTTACCACATGTGAGCAAGGTAGTAACGGGGTTACCTGATCTGAAGATTGACCATGAAGGAATATGTAAAGGATGTGCAAAAGGAAAGAACATAAAGAATCCATTTCCAAAGAACGACACAAGGACAAAAGGGATATTGAAACTTATTCACTCAGATGTATGTGGTCCAATTTCTTCAACATATTTAAGTGGGTATGTATATTATGTCACATTCATTGATGACTACTCTCGAAAAAACTTGGATTTACCTTTTGAATCAAAAGATGAAGTATTCGTAAAATTCAAGGTATTCAAGGCCTTGATAGAGAATCTTTCAGAAATAAAAATCAAGACACTCAGGTCAGATAATGGAGGATAATATACCTCAAAATAATTTGAATCCTTTTGCAAATATGTTGGGATTAAGAGGGAGCTTACCACTCCCTATAATCCTCAACAAAATGGTGTTGTTGAAAGAAAGAATCGAACTAGTATGGAAGCAGTGAAGACCATGATCCATAATCAAGATCTTCACATGCACCTATGGGCTGAAGTATCAAGGACAATAGTATATGTACAAAACAAAATATACCATAGTGCACTTGGATTCAAAACCCCTGAAGAGATGTTCATAGGAAAAAAACCAGAGGTAAGCCATCTCAAGATATTTGGTTGTCCATTTTTTGTTCATATTCCAAAAGAGAAAAGAACCAAGTTGGATCCTTCTAGAAAGAAAGGAATATTTGTTGGATACTGTGAGGTCTCCAAGGCCTTCAAAATTTATATACTATGCTATCATCACATGGATATTAGCAGGGATGTAACATTTGATGAAGATTAAACTCTCAAGAAATCCAGAAAGTGCCAGTATGAAGAAGTATATGAAGAAGATGTAGCTCCCAGAGTTACAAAAGCTGCACCCTCTCCCAATGATGAGACTCCAGAAGATCATGATATGTTGGAGCCCCAAGAAACTCCACCCATGAATATCTCTCGCAAGAGAAAGCCATCTTGGGCTCGTGAAATTATTCAAGATGAAGAGAAGTATGGAGCTCCAGAAGGCTCCTCAAGAGAAAGCAAGAATCCAAAGCCATTTTCCAATTATGTGGCTTTGATGTGTGACCTAGTAGACAAAGAGCCCACTTGTTTTGAAGAATCCATTCAAAAGAAAGAATGGGTAGAATCTATGACGAAAGAATACCAATCCACAATGAATAATGATGTATGGGACGTAGTTCCCAAACTAAAAGGTAAAAGCGTGGTATCTTCCAAATGGATATACAAGATAAAACATGCAGCGGATTGAAGTATTCAAAAATACAAAGCTAGATTTGTGGCTCGTGGATTCTCTCAAAAGGAAGGAATCGATTATGAAGAAACATTTACACCTGTAGCAAGGTACACTTCCATTAGAACCATCATGGAAGTTGTAGCCACGATGAAGTGGAAGTTACACTAGATGGATGTGAAAACAACTTTCCTGGATGGTATCATTGAAGAAGAAGTGTACATAGAACAACTGCAAGGATTTGAGGTTGAAAACAAAGAGACACATGTTTTCAAATTGGAGAAGGATCTGTATGCGTTGAAGCAAGCTCCAAGAGATTGGTACGGAAGAATTAATAGTTTTTTTACGAGCTTGGGATTTACCAAAAGTAAATTTGATTCTAACCTTTACTTCAAGGTTATGGATGATGAACATGTCATATTATTGCTATATGTGGATGACTTATTCCTAACAGGTAGTGAAAATCAAATTTCAAAGTGAAAGAAGTAGCTCGCTGCAGAATTCGAGATGAAAGACCTTGGCTTGATGCATTATTTTCTAGGTCTCAAAGTATGGCAGAGCCCAGAAGGAATCTTCCTTAACCAAGGGAAGTATGTGGTAGAAATCTTGAAAAGATTTGATATGTTAGAATGTAAAGCCATGGCCACACCCATGGATACAAATTTGAATTTGTTGTCTGATGCGTCATCAGAATTAGTGGATATGACACTATATAGCCATATTATTGGGTCATTGATGTATCTGACAAATACCAGGCCAGATATATACTTTTTTGTGAACACCTTGAGTCAGTATCTGGTTGAGCCCAGACATGTTCACCTTGTAGCTGCAAAGCATGTGATGAGGTACCTAAAAGGTACGATAGACTATGGTCCCAGTTATACTAGAGATCAGGACTTCAGACTATATGGTTATACAGATTCAGATTGGGAAAGAAGTGTCTCAGACAGAAAGAGCACTTCAGGTGGATGTTACAGTCTGGGGTTAGCCATGATTTCATGGATAAGCAGTAAGCAGTCTAGTGTTTCTCTCAGCATTGCAAAAGAAAAATATATTGCATCCTGTTCTTCCAGTTGTGAAGCTATCTGGATTCAGAAGTTGTTATCAGGTCTAGTTGATCTGGATTTAGATACCACAGTGATTCTATCTTATAACTAGAGCTATATAAAGATGAAAAAGAACCTCGTTTTCCATGATAAGTCAAAACACATAGAAATACGGTATTTCTACATTCGTGATATGGTGCAGAAGGGAGATCTAAATCTCCAATATGTGAGCACCGTTGAGCAGATTGTAGATGTGTTGACTAAGCCTCTGTCTCGTGTGAAGTTTGAGCACTTCCATGACAAGCATGGTGTAGTCTGTAAGGACTTCCCTCGAAAGGGGGGGGTAGTGCTGATGATACTATGGTAGTGCAGTTGGGATTGATCATCCCTAGAAAATCATCTCATAATTCCAAAAGGAAGGATAGTCTTAAATGTTGATCCTTAGACTAAAATCCCATAATTCCAAAATGAAGGATTGTCTAAAGATGTGTGTATTGGAAAATGATCCCGTAATTATGAAAGGAAGGATCGCCCAAAGTGTGTTGTAGTGGTATCTCCGTAAATATTGGGGCCCGTAATTACGAAAGGAAGGATTGCCTGAGCACCACCTGATTTGATGGACTAGAATCCCGTAATTTTGAAAGGAAGGGTTGTCCATGATCCCATAATTCCGAAAGGAAGGATCACCAGAGTTGATGGAATGGGTCCCATAATTCTGAAAGGAATGACTGTCCATGATCCTGTAATTCTGAAAGGAAGGATCACCAGAGTTGATGGAATGGGTCCCGTAATTCCAAAAGGAAGGATTGTCCACGATCCCATAATTCCGAAAGGAAGGAGTGTCCATGATCCCATAATTTCGAAAGGAAGGATCACTAGATTGATGGCCTAGGTCCCGTAATTCCAAAAGGAAGGTCTGTCCATGATCCCGTAATTCTGAAAGGAAGGATCACTCGTGTTGAACTCGATCCCGTAATTTCGAAAGGAAGGATCATTTGTGCTGCAGATGATGATATTCCAGTGTTGCAGATGATGATACTTCAGCTCTCTACTGGATATGATGATGATGTTCCAGTTTCATGTTGCAGATGATGATGTTCCAGCTCTGTGCTACAGATGTTGATGATGTGCCAGAGAGGGGGGAGGGGGGAAGGGGGAAGGGGCAAGGCGGAGGGCGGAGAGGGGGGGGAGGGATGGGAGGGAAGGGTGGCAGAAGGGGGAGGGACGGGAGGGGAGGGAGGAGAGGGGAGCGAGGGGCGCAAGGGGGTGGTGGAAGAGGGAGGACAGGAGGTGGAGGTGGGGTTTGGTTGTTTTTTTTTTAATTTAATTTTTTTAGAAATATTTTTATTTTTATTTTGATTTTTGTTTAAATTTTTTTTATTTTTTAAATTTTGTTTAAAATGTTATTTTTTTATTTTGTTATAAAATTTCATTTTGGTTATAATTTTTTTTATTTGTTTTTTTTTCTAATTTTGTTTTTTTATTTTGTTTTTAAGTCTTTATTTTTTATTTTTAAGTTTCTTGTGGGTTTTGGGTTTTTTTCCATTAAAAAAAAATTAAATTATAAGTTAAATATTTAAAATAATTGAAAATGCCTTAAAATGGTTTACAATGTCTTTTTTTTTCTCATTTTTTACAAATTTGTCCATAAAAATTACACATTTAAGATAAAAGTGTGAAGAAAATACTTTGAAAATGCATATAATTTCCGTTCAAACTAGCTTCTAAATCTTAAAAAAAATAAAAATAAAAAGTGTGTATTTTTACATTATAACTAGGTACTAAATGTAAATTTTTTTATAAACTTTGAAAAAATGCCCTTGTAAATAAAATTTATAGTTTTCTTATGACCAAGAAGTTTGAAAATCACAAAAAATGGCTCAAAATGAAAAATGGTGCTACGAGTATACGCACTTTTTGAAACGAAGGTAAAAACAACTACTAAAATTGACTCCTAAAAAAACAAGAACAATGTCGGGTTCTCGTCAAGTTGTATAACTTGTTTATGGACCTTTTCACATGCACAATACAAACACCTAGAATTATCTATTCAGCAAATAACAACCTAGTTAAAGAAAAATAGAGTGGAGTCACCATAAATAATTTTATGGGAAAATATGGACAAGAGGAGTGCAACACTTCCCACTTGGGGTAAATCTTATGAAGTTGTCAACAAGACCTACTATTGTAGTACATAAAGAAAATGTGATTGACTCCAAATTGATCCTACAAGCCTTTGTTAGTGAACCAAAGAAAAATAAAAAATAAAACTTGAAATAACTTAAAATAAAATATAGAGGGGTGAGAGGATGCAAAACACAACAAAGAGCACATGCAATAACCAATTTAGATTTCCCAATGGTCAATCTTGTTACATGAAGCGTCACTTAGGAGGTGTGGAATTCAAATGGAAGCCAACAATCTTTCTAAGGGACATCCTTTTTATCCACACTAAATGCTAAATAAATTGAGGGAACAATGGAAAAACCACTTGCCCCTTGGAGGAAGGTGGCAAGGGAGATTGAAGAATGTTTGGAAGTATGGGAAGATGTGGAAGAAGTCCCAACACAATTTCAGCAGCATAACCTTCCTCTAATTTCTCCTTACTAGATACATGCCCATGGCCTCCTTTTATAGGCTAAGAAGTGGCCAAGAAACAACTAGATCCAAGTGTGGACTCATTAACTCCATGATTTGGCTCCAAAGTACACAAGGGGGGGGCATTAAATGAACCCAAGTACGTAGGAATACCAAATTCGAATACTTGGAGGTGATGGAGCCTTGATGAGCCTTCAATGCACCATGGGTGGTTGTGGTCCCGCCATTTTTTTATAGTCATGCATATTTCGAAGGAAAATCCGTGCTAGTATAACATGAGCACAAAATTGATAATGTGTTGTAGCGAGGTCTATCACAAGAGTAACCGCACTACCTTTGTTTTTGACTTTTTCTGGCATTTTTGGACTCATGTTGCTTTTTGGATCTAATGAGGATGTCTTCGGTGGGTTGCATGTTATATGTTGATGACGCCTTACTACAATATTAGCCAAAATGTCGCATGCATGTGAAATTTAGGCGCTAACAGTATCAATCCAATCAAAAACCTAAACCAATATCTGAATTAAAAAGTAGTGCTATCGGTAGCACCCTTTTTTCTCAGAGCTAAAATTACAGCTTTTTTGAAACTATAGTGAATGCCAATGCAATTAAAACTCAAAATCAACCCTCGAATTAAAAAGTGGTGCTACTAGGGTCACCCCTTTCTTTTGTCGGGTTACAATTGCATTCATTTCGAAACCATGCATGATGTAAAAAAAATATTTTTTTATTTTATTTTATTTTAAGTGCCTTAAAAAAAGAAAAATTAACCTAACTTTAACTAAGAAAATATAATTTTCTTTAAAATAAAAATTAAATGAATTTGAATTTTTTTTATAAAAATAGAAAAGAAAAAACATTTAAAAAATTAAAATGTTCATTTTTTAAAATAAATTTGATTTCTAAAGAAAAGTAATACGCGAATATTAAAAAAAAAACAAAAACAAAAACAATCTAAAAAGAAAAAGATTAAAAAAACATAACTACTAAAACAAAATTTAAAAACAATAAAAAAAAAACATTTGAGTTAAAAAACAATATAAAAATAAAATAGAACAACATTTTAAAAACCTTAAAAGCACAATTGAAAAAACATTAAAAAATAAAAATAAAAACATTTTAAACCAAATTTAAAAATAAAAATAAAAAACATTTATAAAACAATTAAAAAACATTTTAAAAAAATTAAAAAAACATTTAAAAAACAAGAAAAAACAAATTTAAAAACAATTTAAAAATAACAATACAAAACATTTAAAAAAAAACAAAATCATACCCCCTACCTCCGCGGGTTACCCCCTTTCCTCTCTCCCCACACCCTCCGCTCCTCCCCCCGGGCGCCCAAAGGGTGCCCAATGCATAGCTCAAGGGCTATGTGATGCGTGCCCAAATGGGATCGAGGGTAGGAGCTTAGCTCCTCCTTCGTGCGCCCAAAGGGGCATGCCCTAGGGCTGCCCCTTTGGGTGCATGAGCTCTCGGGCACCAAAATAAAAAAAAAAATTTAAAATTTAGCCAAGTGTTTTGAAAGGGCATGCCCAAGCGCAAACAAAAAAATTAAAAAAAAATTACATCAAACTGTAGAAATTAACAGTATTTTTTTTTAATAGCACTTACGTTACTAAAAAAAAAAATAAGTAACCTTGACAATGTTTGAAGCTCTTCATTGGTCTTGAAATCCTTGTGGATTGCTCAAATGTCTTTGATCATTGTTTGAAAAGGGCTACTATAGAAAACCAAACTGCATTTAATATAGCATAAATTAAGTTTTTTTTACTGCTTTATGAATGTGGGATTAAAAAAACACACGTTAAAAGCACAGAAAAAACATTTCTAAAGAAAATATAAAATAGAAACATTTATTATATAAAAAAACTAACCTTCGAGCCCCAAGAGTTAGCTCGATCGGTTGAGTTCTCGGAAGTTAGGCCTCCCAGCATGCGAGGTCGTGGGATCCATCCTCATATACCCTCTTGGGGTTAGGCACGCAGCGGCCGCAGGGCGGAAACCCCTTCGGGGCGGGTCCGTCGAAAATTATTTCGTGGATGTAGCGGTCGGCTAAGCCGATTAAAGTGAACCACATGGAAAAAAAAAAACCAACAACAACAACTAACCTTCAAAGAACTATTAATTTTCTCAAAATTCAAACGTGAATAGCAGAAGAAAAAAAAATAGTTTATATGGCTAATATTAAATTTAACATTATTCGTTTTACGAATGTGGGATTAAAAGTAATTAGCTAATGCATTATTACTAAATTTAAAGAGGATGTCATTAAATGATATTTGACTAATGTTATGACCGTGGGTTTAAAGAATTTATGTAAATAACTAATATTCTATTACAAAGTTTGTATAGCATTGTTTATATGTCATTTAATTAGTATTATTACAATTTTTTATAGGATAGATTAAATTATTTTTACTAGTGTTATGATTGCGTTAGAAATGTGTGATTTATTTTTGCAAGGAAATTTTCGAGGGAAAATTTTGTTCTTTTAGGTCTAAGATTGTTGGGGGTTGACAATTACACCATTGTACTTTTGGGTGAGGAGTGTGAGAAAATTTCATTCTCTTTTTTTGTTTTGAGTTATCATTATACTTTTTAGTGAGAATTCATGGACTCATCTGAATTAATTTCAATATCTAAAGATGTACATGAAGATGGTGGAAATTTTCCTTAAGTGAGGATTTCAAAGGCACTGATGATGATTTTCCTCCGAGTGGGGATTTTAAAGGCAATAATGATGATGATGACCTTCCTCCATGTGGAGATTTTAAATACACCGAGGAAGATGATGACAATTTTCCTCCAAGGCACTAACAATCATGATTTTGCTCCAAGCGATGATTTTCAAGGCACCAATCATGATTTTGCTCCAAGCGATGATTTTCAAGGCACTAACAATGATTTTCCTCCAAGCCAGGATTTTCAAGGCACAAATGATGATTTTCCTCCAAGAAAGGATTTTCAAGGCACCAACAATGATTTTCCTCCAAGCGAGGATTTACAAAACAACAAACTTGATATTCCTCCAAGCGAGGATTTTGATGGGACCCATGAGAATTTTGGTGAGGATGAAGGCACCAATGATGGTGCAGATGATTTTCCTACAAGCGAGGATTTTAATGGCATCGATGATGGTTTTCCTCCAAGAGAGGATTTTAATGGGATTGATAATGTTTCTCCCCCAAGCAAGGATTTTGATGCCACTGATGATGATTTTCCTCCAAGCGAGGATTTTAATGGGAATGATAATGTTTCTCCTCCAAGAAAGGATTTTGATGGCATCAATGTTGATTTTTCTCCAAGCGAGAATTTTAATGGGACAGATGACGATTTTGACAAGGATAAAGGCAACAATAATGCTAAAGATGGTTTTCCTCCCAGCGAGGATTTTGATGGCTTTAATGATGATTTTCCTCCAAGTGAGGATTTTAATGGGACAAATGATGATTTTGGTGAGGATGAAGGCACCAATAATAGTGAAGATGGTTTTCCTCCAAGCGGGGATTATGATTGCAGCGATGATGATTTTCCTCCAAGCGAGGATTTCAATGAGACAAATGATGATTTTAGTGAGGATGAAGGCACCAATAATGGTGAAGGTGATTTTCCTCCAAGCAAGGATTTTGATGGCATTGATGATGATTTTCCTCTAGGCAAGGATTTTGATGGGATTGTTATCACACAACTTGCAGTTGTCTCTAATGGTATCTTAGCTAGGACGGTAGAGGTGTAGACAACTAAAGAGGTGACCCAAGAGATGTCATGGTTCCCAATGCAAGCTGGGAGTCACGTTAACTGAGGCACTCTTCACTTTAGATCAATCCTAATCAAGACCAAGGGGGATACCCTATCTTAGCCAATGAAGGCTAGCGAACCTAACCTAGACCTCCTAGGGAAATGTGATGATGATAAAATAGGAGACAAAGATGAGTTTAGATATAGATCTAGGATGATAAGTGGACCCAATATGGTTAGGGCTTGGTTGAAGAGGCTTAGGGGAAGGACAAATATTCAACCAAGTATAATATAAGGTCACTTGTGGATTAAGAATAGTAGATCTAGATAGATCTAATGCCAAGAAAGAGTAACCAAGTGGGGCCCACCCTTAAAAAGTGGAAAATGGTCCAAATGGGGCCCACAAGGTCAAAATCAAAATGAAATGGCATTAGGGTGTATGCTATAGCATGGATATATGGATTTGAGAAGAAATTAGCAATACCCACGTATGGATCTAGCAAATGGCCACTTACCCAAGAAGTGCGACTTCCTCAAATGGCCACTTACCTTGCACATAGATGATCCTTGAATTTAGTTACAATTCCAAGCTAGATCCAAGTGATTCCAAGCAAAAATGTCCAAGCCCTAGGAGGAAAAACGTCCCACTCAACCTGTAAAACAAACTACCATAAGTTAGATTTGATCCACATATAAATGAGATCTCAGCTTGGCATATTAAAAGAAGCAAATAAATGGAAAAAGCACAATTGAAAAACTCCCTTCAAGATGAAAAATTCTTTCCCAAGGGGGATGCGAGAAACCCAACAATATTCCCTTCAAGCAATTCACACTCCTTTCCCTAGTCAATTTGGCCTCCCTCTGTAGTTGTCAAAATCACATGTTACAAGCAAAGATGTCTAAAGAAAAAGATGTGTAATCATGTACAAAAGCATCCCAATCAAATCCAAGAAGTAGATCTCCAAAATAGTATTTTATTCCAAGTTTTCCAGATCCCAAAAGGTGCCTTTACAATAGGGGGTCTCCTCCTTAAATAGGATGAAGGAGACCAAAACCCTAAACCACTTTTGAAAACTAGTGGTTGAGATAAAAAGATACAACAATATAATCAACGGTTAAGATGATCTAGTACATAATAACATGGATCACTTACATGAGGGAAGGCACACATCACTAAAAATACCCTAGGGGGATGGCGCACTACACAAGGGAGACTAAAAGACATGTGTGCCACATAATATGACTAGGACAAAAGTCTAGGGGCACATGGTGGGGATAGGAGGTATTATTCCCCTTCACTAGCATCACCCCATGGAACAATAATATAACATGAGACTCAATGACATGTCCAAGTACACAAATGATCAAATCCTGGCCCCCTCAACTGAGAGAAGAATACATCAAATCACATCATGATGACTGTGTGGACACCACTAACTGCTGCAAACTGATCTGGAAGGAGTGGAATACACCATAGATGACCTCGGAGTAGACCTCATGCCAAAACCTTTCCTTAATTTCCCAAATCGAATTCCTTTATGACCTATTTATTCCATTTTTAATCCTCTTGAAAAACCATCAAACTTCCCATAGCTCACTATCAGGTGCCTGTGCTGAGAAACTAGTTGCGCCGTCATGTCTAGAATGGGGGTAATATGGTAAAAACAAGTGGCTGGACCACCCCCTCCCTCAGTAGCGCCCTAGGAAACGACTAGCCTCCAATGCTCTAGCTGGACATGCCACATTAGCATGGCCAAACTGGTCAACAGGTGAAAAACTACTCAAATCATGTCTAGGAGTTCCTGAAACTGAAAAATAAGTGTCTCAATGGATCCGGAAGACCCAAATCCACTAGATATGAGTACTCATACACCTCATGGTAACCTGTAGGATCATCTGTTTCATCCATCATACCCGGACAAGTAAAAATATGATGATCTGGAAATAATAATAATCAATAGAAACTACATCAATCATCATCTCAAGTATGTGCCCATCATATGGAATCATCAAAAGGTATATAAAGGACCATATATCAACATCATACAATAAAATTGGTCCATCTCATCACGGATCCCAAGGTTGACCTTGGTCAAACTAGGTTTGACCAATCAAACTGGTCATAATATGACCCTGGCCAAAGAAGCCATGCTACTACAAGTGCAAATGGTTAAGGCATGCTCTCTAAATAAGTTTCATAGAAAGACTCTAAAGAATTAAGTATTATTTCACTGGCAGTTAATAAATAATAGTAGGTTAGTTAATATTTTACTTTCAAGAAGAACCTCAAGAATATACTCATTTGTAGATATGATCAATTTTCTAGCAGAGGGTGAAGGTTAAAGATACAAGGCTAGGAAACAGGGGATGACTTGACTAACTTTACATAGTGATACTTTGGTTAAGGGAGATGGTGTTACACACTTAAGCATGTGTTGGACAAAGATACACAAGGAATGGATAATTTGTTTAGAGAAGTGTTTATTCAACCTTGGAAAAAAGTATACTACTAGAACCTTGAGGTCCTAGGGGACACTTAGAATTAGCTGTCCCTTACTCCATCTCATATCATAACCCATAGGCTCAACAAGGAAAATTTCACATAAGGCTAGCAGTGTTTAGATTTGGCATATATTTAACCACTGCTTTATTTGATCCTTTCATTTCATTTCCTTGGCCAGCAATCTTTAGATTTAGCATACATCTATCCATTTATTTTTAGGCCATTTAGGACCCCTTTGGGATTTTTCATGTTCTTAGAAGCACAACTAATCATAGCTTACATCCAGGGTGTATTTCATTTCATTAGCATTTCATTGCATTACATTTCACAACCCTTTTCATTGGGATTTACAAAAGATATAACAATAGTTTCCAAGGTAGTACAATTTGCTTCGGGTTTTAGCCAACACAACTCAAGCAACTAGGGGGAATTCCACACAAAACCACACATTGGGGAAACCGACTAGAATGATAGAGGAATAAAATCCAAATCACTAAAGGTAAGTTTTGTTGTCAACTCAGAGCCGAGACACAATACTAACATGGATGCAGTCCAACATAGAGGTGGAAGCGAGGAGGTCCTCCATATCACAATTCAAGGTGTAAGTCAGGGTAAAGATAAAAAATGAGGAAGGATAAATGGATGGATGGAGACAAGTGGAAATGGTGCCTAAGATTGCAAGTCAAAAAGACAATAGGGATCATGTCCACATTCCTAGGAAGGTAAATACCAACGAGTATAAAACAAGAGTTTCCAGATGTAAGTAATAAAATCATGCATATAATCCATAACAACCAATTTCATTTTAATGTTAATATACTACCAAATCATAATTACTATATTCCAAGTCAATGCTATCAAAATTACCTAAATAGCAAGATAATAACATCAAATGCACATCATATATATACTAGGTCATATATGAATATCTATAATCTGGACCAACTAAAACCACTGAGAAAACTGTTGCTGAAATATTGAACACTGCCCTGTATCTGTATGGAACAAAAGGTCATATCGGTCATCAAATATGAGGTCTTAAGGCTCATCCTTGGCATAAGGTCTACTAAATGTCTGATATAAGGATGCTCTGATGTGTGAGTGATAACAAATAATACTGCTCATCATAGCTGATCTCACTGAATATATGCAAAGGCAAAGCTCAGAAAAGTGCATATATCTGCTCTGCAAACATGGTAGCCTAGCTACTATGCATGTGATAACAGGGACAAATGATGATTTTGGTGATGATGAACCTGCCAATTATGTTGATTTAACCTCAAGTGGTAAACTTGATACTGACAAGGATAATCATTCTCCTACTAAATTTGGTGATGAGAATCTCAATGAGAGGGATGATATTGCTCATAGTGATGAGGATATTCATTCTAATGAGCATGATTTAATGGTACATGAAAAAAAAGAAAATTGTACCAATGAGCAAGATTAAGAGTAGGACTAGCTCATTTTATATCAATCCAAAGCATTCTAGTTATACAAGGTATAGGAAATATTTTCTCACAAGTCCCAATTCTATTACTGATTTGATTTCAAGTGAGTGTTGCAAAAAAATTGTTTGAAACAAATACACTACAATTATTCCTTAGAGAAAAGGTGAGCATATCTGTCAATGAACAAAAATATGCAAAATTCATATTTTCTAGGGTGCATGATTTCTACAAATGTAGGTTATGATTATCGCATTGGAAGTATTTTGCTTTGCAGAATGACATTCAAAAGAATCCATTCAATTGGTAAGCTTCGACTATCAAGAATCCATACAAGGCTAGAAAAGGATCATATATTTTATTCTAAAGAATATCATGCACGAGCTAGTGGGCTAATAAAAAACATTGCAATGTCATGGATGTGTGAATTACTTTCTAAGCATGGAGAGAGTATGCCAGATAGAGATTTACCATACACATTCTAGATAATTTCTCAAGGTAGGAAATTTACAACTTGTAAAAAGCATTTGTTCAAGATGCCAAAGGAAAAAAAAAATTCATTAGATATGCATATTTTACAAGACTATGGAAAATAAAGTTCAACAATGTATGTATTCCTAAGAGGTCAAGGATGGGGGTTTGCAGTATATGTGCTTCTCTTAAAAAAATAAGGGATAAATCAGAAGGGATAGAGAGAGGTATGTCTCTACCAACTTTATTTTTTTGGAATAAATATCAATTACAAAATTTCATCAATGTTTTCTTTTTATTTTATTTGTAGATTCCGTTGTCAAAGAATTTCAAGCACATTGCATTCAACAATCAGTTGAACAAAAAAAGTTATACAAGCATCGCAAGAAGTGTTATGATGATCCACATAAGTATATGGGTTTGATAATTGATGGCATGGATCAGGAAAAAAACCACTTTTGCCACATTTTGTTCATGTACGAAAGAATTTAAAGGAGGAAAATTTTATTCAGTTTCACTTGGTTGGTTGTATGGTTTTTAATGGTCAAATGTCTCCAAGGGTTTACTTTACAGCTCCAAATATTCATAATGATGCAAACCTGACCATCACCATAATTCACCATGTGATGACTCATTGGTATGGTAATCTTCCTCGAGTTCTATATCTGCAATTGGACATCACTAGACGAGAAAACAAAAATCAGATCGTGTTTGGTTATATGAACATACTTGTTGAATTGAGAATTTTTCAGAACGTTAAAGTTGGTTTCCTTCTTGTTAGTAATATACATGACCATATCAATCAAATGTTTAGTCATTTTGTAGGGACATTGGGGAGGAATAATGTTGGGAGCCTGCCATCATTAACTAAAATTATTAGAAAAACATATAGTCCAAATCATGTTGTACTAACGTTGGAGGAAACTACTGACATGCAAAGATTTGTTTTCGGATCACATGGTGAAGAAAGGTGCATTGAAAAGCTTAATGACATTAGCTTTAAGCATCAATTTCGTATCAAAAATATTGATGTAAAAACACTACTATGGGGTAAGAAGTACTCAACAAGTGAAGAATGGCAGCCTACATTAGGCTTAGCATTTTTTAAATTCATCCCAAGTCGTCAAATGTATGCTTCAAATTTATTGTTGTTGCAATCAACTGTTGAGATTCAAAATGCACATCGACGCAACAGAGATGTTGATTCTTCTCAATGCTCGGAAGAAATAAAAAAATATATCAAAGATACATAATGACTAATTTGATGTTGCTATTTTTTTTTTGTGGGATTATTTTTTCATGGAGCAATATGACATAATTTGTAATATCCCGATTTTGACCCTATTGCATTAAAATTGTAAATAATGTAAATATTGTATTAATCATGGTGAGGAGCTCAAGGCCAAGGCCCCGCCATCGATTTAGCGTTTCATGTATCAGAAATTAAAATAGATGCATATGGTTCTTGTGCTGGGCATGCACAATGTAAATTAATACATCATGTAAATACGAATTTTAATGAAATACCCACAACTAGCTATGCAATGCAACAAAGAGATGGGGGCATGATTTCACAAGGAATAGGGAGGAAAATTATTCAAACCCTTGAGCCAATGGTGCTAACCCATGTGTCAATGAGAAAACCCATAAACCCTCAACTACCCATTTTGGCTTATGCACCCAATCATTAAATTCTTCCAAGAGTTGGTTGAGGCAGTTAATGCCTTGGGAATGGAGAGGTATGGCAGCCAATTTCATGTATGGGCAAGCCATCAACCTGGAAAATCGTATTTTGGCTTCATGGGCAAGAAAACACCCACGAAATGGTGCCAAAAGCCATTCTAAACCCTTAAATTTGGCTCTCCCACACAGTCTGATCTAGCTAGGATTTTCCCATCATGTTTTTCATCATTTTCCTGCATTTTTCCATGCCTGGGAGCTCATTTTGTATTGCACAGTGGCTGGGAGGAAGAGAGCCACGATTTTTTGGGGTTATGGAGGCTGTTTCTGCCCATGAAATGCCCATAATCGTTTTTTGAAAATGATTATGCTCTTCTAGGGTTGACTTCCCATTTTTCCATTTCATTTTGGTTGCCCACATTTTTCTGAACTGGTAGAAACCCCATCTTTGGGCATCTCACTGTAAAAACGTTTCTTCATGCCCAACACTTATACTTTTGTTGTTATATGCATCCCTGTTTTGCTTTGAACCTGTGAGCAAGAAATTTGGAGTGGTAGTGGACAGAATTGGTTTGATAAACCTAGTGGGGAAAATAACCTCTCAAGAAGATCAAGAGAGCTGGCTACTCTTCTATTCACACCTTGGACACTCTAGATTGGAAGGTATGGCCTGAGGGACTGTGTATTGGTGAAGGGAATACCTCTTCAATGGGGTGTGTAGGCATTGTGGGTGCCAAGCTAGATAGATCTTGTAGAGGTATCCATGGCTCTGTGCTTGAGCTCACTAGCTTAGCAATTCTTCCTTTCCATTTCCTAGAAGCGTGATAAACCCAATTGCATATTTGATTGGCTCATTTTGGTGTGTGTTTGGCTATGTGTGAGTCTGTTGTTCCTTGGTTCCTTGTAGAAATCATGCCCAGCTCGGGGGTGGCAGTTGTATCAAGGGATTCATAAGCACAACTGGCCTATGGTTGGGTGGAACGTTGCAGATGCATAGTTGCTTGCTCAGGGACTACTTTGTTTTAAGATAAGTACTTGCATGTGCTAATTCTGTATTGTTTTAATTGATGAATGACATGAATATCTTGAATGTATGATGGATGTGTAATAGATTTTAATTCTACTGTGTTTTCAAATATTTATGCATTTGCATATGTCCATCTTCTCTTTATATGAATGTTTGTTTTACTTAATGGATATGGGGCTAGATGCCCGGATTTAGTGTCACATTCTCTCCCTGGCTCGGTCTGATGGAAGGGGAAATTATAGTGTGGTATCAGAGTTTATGGTTCAACACTACGGCTGTTGGGCCCTTCATAGAAATGTAAATCATTGTGTGTATATGTATGCAGTATTTGAAGTTAAAATGAATTAGAGAAACCTGAAGATCTCATAGCTTCTATTTGATTAAGATGGGAAATCATTCCCATGACTGTTTTGGGGATTATTGCAAAAATTGCTTGCGTTGATTTCATCTTATGAAAGTGAGGAAGGAGGGAGAAAATCCCTTTTCAGGTTGAATGCTTACCTACATTGTTCTAATGCAGTAGTATTCTGTCTTTTTTTTTTGTATTTGTTGATTGTCCCATGAAGGAGAGAAGGAGACACAACCTCTTGTTATCCTTATAATTTTTTTGTTGTTTTATTTTGGTATAGCATAGGTGCAAGTTCTTGGCATTCTTTTACTATTTTTATGCGAGTTTGATCTGTAGTAGCTCACCTCTGTAAAGAAACGAAGGGCACATTTCATGAAAAATTCTAACTGTTTGTGAATTTGCAAAAAATTTCTAAGTATTTATGAGTTATGTTAAAGGATCTGTCGGCAATTTTAGTGTTAAATTTTGCGCACGCGCACGGCAGAATTAACGCTAATTTTTGCGACACGGTCGGTGGGAAAGTTGTTAATTCTGCACCAAAAGGAGGGAAAAAAATTTTGTTTTCGAAAATTTTTCCTAAGGGTTGCAGCGGAAAAAGTTAGGCTAACTTTTTGCATGCACAGCGACAAAAGTTAAACTAATTTTTTGCGCGCGCGGCGGCAAAATAGCTGTTAAACTCTGCGCCGAAGGGAAGCAATCAGCGGTCCCGGGGTTGGCGGTCGAAGATTTAATGATAAATTTGTGCAATGATCAGTGGAGATGTTGCTAATTCTGTGCTGAAAGGGAAGAGAAAATTCTAAAAAAATTTCCAAGTGTTTCGAAATTTTGCCGAAGGCTGTGTCGGCTAAGTTTTGCGCGCGCGCGGCGGCAGAATTAATGATAACTCTGCGTACGTGGCGGCAGAATTAATGATAACTCTGCGTGCGTGGTGGCAGAATTAACGATAACTCTGCATGCGCGGCGGTAGAATTAACAATAACTCTGCGTGCGCGGCAACAGAGTTAACGATAAGTCTGTGTGCGTGGCGGCAGCATTAACATTAATTTCTACATGCATGGCGGCAGAATTAGCGTTAATACCTGCGACGCACATGGCGGAAAAACTTGCGATAAGAGCCGCACCACTCACGGCAAGTATAACCTCAACGTCCATGCAATGGCAGCCATTTTAGCCTTAACATTTGCACCAACAGGGAAATTCTATGATTGGACAAAGTTTTCAATATGGCATTTTCCACATACATGCAAATAATTTATAGTATTATAATGAAGCTAATAGTTTTGTTTATAAACACATTTTGCAGAATTATAGTCACATCAAAGCAGCATTCCAGATAAGTGCAGTTGGAAAGTTATGGTCTTGGTTGGGCCAAGAATATCAACATCATGGATGATGCATATGATCCCTATGAGCCTGAGACAGATGCCATGGGGGAAAATATACATGTTGAGAATGCTGAAACAAAATCCAATGGGAGAAGAAATCGAGAGACTCCCCCAGATATTGCAGACACCATGAGGAGCCTAAGGGTGGATTTGCAAAGTTGTAGAGAAGATAATGAGAGGATGATTAAAGCTTAGGAAGAACAAAATCAGTTAAATGCAGCCATGTTGCATATTTTGACAGACATCCAAAGGAAAATAAAATCTAGGCATCAGACATCAAATCCAGAAAAGAGTGGGAGTAGTTCAAGGAGAAATTCCCGCAAGAGGTCCAATATCTCAAGAAGAGTTTCTAGAGACAGAACCTATACTCCAGAAATCTCTTATAGTGGATCATCTGACTCTGAAGGATCCATTGAAGGTTCAAGCTCTTCATCTCGCAAGAATAAGAGGAAGAGGCATTAGAAGAATAATTCACATGGGGAATTTAAGAAGGCAAAACCTCCTACATTCAATGGAGAGGTAAAGACTGGTCAAGAAGCTGAAGCTTGGCTTCTTGGGATGAGAAAGTATTTCCAAGTCCAAGACTACTCTGGAAATATGAGGGCAAGGGTCGCCATCTTCAACTTGAATGGATGAGCATCTATATGGTGGGAACACATCAGGCAAGTGAAGAAGATCAATGAAAGAAAGATTGTGTGGAAGCAGTTCAAGAAATATTTCAAGTAGAAGTACCTCTCTGACAGGTACTATGATGACAAGATCAAAGAGTTCCATGAGCTGAGATTGGGACAATTGACCATGGAAGAGTATGCAAACAAGTTCTTGGAGATGCTAAGGTATGTCAGATATATTCGAGATGATAAGGTGAAAATTCATCATTTTCTAAGTGGGCTACCTTAGTCATATAAGGATAGGATTGAATTTGATGAGCCTCGAACTCTAGAGGAGGCAATAAGGAAGGCCAAGTATTGCTATGATCAAAACAAAAGCAAACCTGATTTCCATAAGGCATGGAAGGACAAGAAAAATGAGAAGTTTGACCAAAGGAAGAAAGGTTTCAAACCTCCTCATACCAGAAATCAACAAAGGCAGCCATCACAAGTTGTGACTAAGCCAACTAGGATGATGGGAGACAAGCCAAGAGACCCAAAGGATCCAAGAGAGCCACTTCAATGTTGGGGTTGTGGAGGATACCACATGCTTAGGAACTGCCCACATCGGAATGGGAATGCAAATCAAGTTCACAACATCCAAGGAGCTAAAACTGTGGGTCAAGTGGCGAGGACAATCCCTAGAATCTATGCAGCACTAGATGACTTCCAGGTAGATCATCAATCAACTGTTGTTGAAGTTGAAGGTAAGATTGCTAAGCAATCTATTTCTATTTTGATTGATCCTGGATCTACTCACAGTTATATCACTCCTAAAGTTTTTGAGACTTGTGCTTTTCAAAAATCAAAGCATAGTAAATCATGGTTAGTTCAACTAGCTACTGGAACTAAGAGAAAGGTTAGTGAGATTGTAGAGAAATGTCTATTAGAGATGGACGGGCTATTCACTTATGAAAATCTGAATGTTTTGCCACTGGGTTCCTATGATATTCTCATTGGAATGGATTGGTTAGAAGTGCACAAGGTTAAACTTGACTGCTACAATAAAACTTTTGAATGCATGGACGAAGAAGGAAACCCAAGGTTTGTAAAAGGCATTCCAAAGGTGACTTCTATTAGGCAGGTTTCAGCCATGCAACTGAAGAAGTTCTGTAGAAAGGGTTGTCAATTGTACGCATCCCATGTTTTGGAGACAACAGAGAATGAAACTCTTAAGTTGGAGGACTATCACGTATTGCAGGAATTCAGGGATGTTTTTCCTGATGAGATTTCGGGACTACCTCCAAAGAGAGACATTGATTTTATAATTGAACTTGTGCCAGGAGCTGCACTAGTGTCTAAGACATCCTACAGGATGAGTACACCGAAATTGCTAGAATTGAAAATGCAATTACAAGAGTTGTTGGAAAAGAAATATATCAGGTCAAGTGTGTCCCCGTGGGGAGCACCTATTCTATTTGTGAAAAAGAAGGATGGAACACTCAGGTTATGTATTGACTACAGGTAGTTGAACAAAGTTACTATGAAGAACAGATACCGATTTTCTCGAATTGATGACCTTTTTTATCAAATGAGAGGAGAAAAGGTATTTTCAAAGATTGACTTGAGGTTTGGTTACCATCAGGTAAGAATCAAAGAGGAAGATATCCATAAGACAGCCTTTAGAACAAGGTATGGGCACTATGATTCCGTGGTGGTACCATTTGGTCTCACAAATGCACCAGCTACATTCATGTGTCTCATGAATAGTGTTTTTAGCAAGTATTTGGACAAGTTTGTTCTTCTTTTTCTAGATGACATTCTTATCTATTCTAAGAATGAAGAAGAGCATGAAGAACATTTGAGAATGACTTTGCAATTGCTAAGGGAGCATAAGCTGTATGCAAATTTAAACAAATGTGACTTTTATAAAGATAAAATTCATTATTTGGGTCAAATTATCTCAGATGAATGAATATCGGTGGACCCTGAGAAGATTGAAGCCATTATGAATTGGCCAACTCCAAGGAATGTGATAGATGTGAGATCTTTTATGGGCCTTGCTGGTTACTACCGGAGGTTTATTGAAGGATTCTCCAAGGTTGCAAACCCGATCACTTCTTTTCAAAAGAAGGGGAAAAGTTTGAATGGTCACCAAGATGTGAGGAAAGTTTCCAACGGTTGAAGAATCTTCTTACGAGTGCACCAATTTTGAAAATTGCAGACCCAGAAGAAGACTTTGTGGTGTGTACTGATGCATGCAACCAAGGACTCGGAGGAGTTCTTATGCAAGACAACCATGTGGTATGCTATGAGTTGATAAAGTTGAAGGAGCACAAGAAAAACTATGCTACTCATGATTTAGAACTTGCATCCATAGTACATGCTTTAAAGATATGGAGGCATTACTTAATGAGCAGGAAATTTGAGCTAAGGACAGACCATTGTGGTCTGAAATACTTGTTTGATCAGCCAACTTTAAATGCTAGGCAAGCTAGATGGTTGGAATTTTTGTGTGAATTTGATTTTGAGATCAAACACATAAAAGGAAAAGAAAATAAGGTGGCAGATGCACTTAGCAGGAAAGTACATGAAATGCATGTGGCAGTGCTTAGCACTTGCCAACCAGATTTGAGATAGCAGATTGTTAACCATATTGTTGAGAATGAAGTGTATGTGCAGATAAAGGACAAATTGCAGCAGCAATATTTTGAAAAGAAGTATGAAGGCTATCATTTGGAGGAATATGGACTTCTTACTTATAAGAATAGATCCTATATTCCAAATGTGGCAGATTTGAGGAGGATTGTTATGGATGAAATCCATAGAGATCCATACTCTGGTCACCCAAGATATCAGAAAACAATTGCTACAGTGAGAAAATATTATTTCTGGCTAGGAATGAAGAAGGACATCACTGAATACATTTCTAGGTGCATGAAATGTCAGCAGGTGAAGGTTGAACACCAACACCCAGCAGGTTTATTGCATCCATTGCCAATTCCATAATGGAAATGGGAAGTAATTTCCATGGATTTTATTACAGGATTGCCAATGACTGTAAGACAACATGATTCCATTATGGTTGTGGTGGACAATTTAACAAAGGCAACACATTTTCTACCAGTTAAGTCCACACATAAAGCTGATGCCATTGCAAATATCTTCATGAAGGAAATTTTCAGATTACATGGATTTCCTAAGGCAATAATTTCTGACAGGGATACCAAGTTCACTTCCAATTTTTGAAAAAGTCTCTTTGCAGATTTGGGTACACAGTTGAACTTTAGTACCGCATACCATCCTCAAACAGATGGGAAAACAAAAAGAGTAAATCAGGTGCTTGAAGACATGCTTCGCATGTATGTTATGGACAAACCATCAAAGTGGGAGGATTATCTACACTTGGTAGAGTTTGCATATAACAATGGGAAACAAGCATCATTGGGATTAAGTCCATTTGAGGCTTTGTATACCAGAAGGTTAAGGACACCAGTGACTTGGGATAATCCAGTGAACAGAATTGTACTTGGGTAGGAATTGCTAGAGGAAATGGAACAAGAGATTGCAAAGATCAGGCAGAATTTAAAAGCAGCCCAGGATAGACAGAAGAGATATGCAGATAAGCTTAGAGTGCATAAGAAATTCAATGTTGGGCATCATGTGTATCTTAGAGTGAGATCAAGGAAGAGTTCCTTGAATCTTGGGGGTTGTTCCAAGCTATCACCTAGATATTGTGGGCCATTTGAAGTGCTTAAAAGAATAGGGACAGTTGCATATAGACTTGCATTGCCTGCTAGCACTAGAGCTCATAATGGTTTTCATGTCTCTTTGCTTAAGAAATATGTACATGATCCTAACCATGTGATTAATTGGGATATGATCCAGGTGAAACCCAAGGGATAATTTCAAACCGATCCATTGCGCATCCTAGAAAAGAGGGTAACATTGCTCTAGAACTGAGCCATCGGACAGGTAAAGGTGCAATGGAAGCACTACGGTCCCGATGAGGCTACATGGGAGCAGGAGGATGCCATGAGAGTGGCATACCCATTTTTGTTCAATTTTGATGATCACTGAGGACAGTGCTAATGTAAGGGGGAGGGGAATGTAATATCCCAATTTTGACCCTATTGCATTAAAATTGTAAATGATGTAAATATTGTTATTAATCATGGTGAGGAGCTCAAGTCCAAGGCCCCGCCATCGATTTAGCATTTCATGTATCGGCAATTAAAATAGATGCATAGGGTTCTTGTGTTGGGCATGCACAATGTAAATTAATACATCATGTAAATATGAATTTTATCAAATACCCACAACTAGCTATGCAATGCAACAAAGAGATGGGGACATAATTTCACAAGGAATAGGGAGGGAAATTATTCAAACCCTTGATCCAAAGGTGCTAACCCATGTGTCAATGAGAAAACCCATAAACCCTCAACTACCCATTTTGGCTTATGCACCCAATCATTAAATTCTTCCAAGAGTTGGTTGAGGTAGTTAATTCCTTGGGAATGGAGAGGTATGGCAACCAATTTCATCTATGGGCAAGCCATCAACCTGAAAAATCGTATTTTGGCATCATGGAAAAAAAAAACACCCACAAAATGGTGCCAAAAGCCATTCTGAACCCTTAGACTTGGCTCTCTCACGCAGTATGAGCTAGCTGGGCTTTCCCCATCACGTTTTTCATCATTTTCCTGCATTTTTCCATGCCTGGGAGCTCATTTTGTATTGCACAGTGGCTGGGAGGAAGAGAGCCACGATTTTTTGGGGTTATGGAGGCCATTTCTTCCCACGAAATGCCCATAATCATTTTCTGAAAATGATTCTGCTCTCCCAGGGTTCACTTCCCATTTTTCCATTTCGTTTTGGTTTCCCACGTTTTTTTGAACTGGTAGAAACCACATCTTTGGGCATCTCACTGTAAAAACGTTTCTTCATGCCCAACACTTATAATTTTTTTGTTATATGCATCCCTGTTTTGGTTTGAACCTGTGAGTAAGAAATTTGGATTGGTAGTGGATAGAATTGGCTTGATAAACCTAGTGGGGAAAATAACATCTCAAGAAGATCAAGAGAGATGGCTACTCTTCTATGCACACCTTGGACACTCTAGATTGGAAGGTATGGCCTGAGGGACTGTGTATTGGTGAAGGGAATACTTCCTTGAGTGGGGTGTGTAGGCATTGTGGGTGCCAAGCTAGATAGATCTTGTAGAGGTATCAATGGCTCTGTGCTTGAGCTCACTAGCTTAGTAATTCTTCCTTTCCATTTCCTAGCAGCCTGATAAACCCAATTGCAGATTGGCTTGGCTGATTTTGGTGTGTGTTTGGCTATGTGTGAGTCTGTTGTTCCCTGGTTCCTTGTAGAAATCATGCCCAGCTCGGGGGTGGCAATTGTATCAAGGGATTGATAAGCACAACTGACTTATGGTTGGGTGGAACGTTGCAAATGCATAGCTGGTTGCTCAGGGACTACTTTGTTTTAAGATAAGTATTCTCATGTGCTAATTCTATATTGTTTTAATTGATGAATGACATGAATATCCTGAATGTGCGATGGATGTGTAACAGAGTTTAATTCTGTTGTGTTTTCAAATATTTATGCATTTGCATATGTCCATCTTCTCTTTATATGAATGTTTGTTTTACTTAATGGATATGGGGCTAGATGCCCGGATTTAGTGTCACGTTCTCTCCTTGGCTCATTCTGATGGGAGGGGACATTACATAATTTCAAACTCTAAAAATGGAGATATTGTTTCAAAGACTCCATTTAGTTGGCCACAAAGTATGTCAAATGAAAATGAGGAGAGAAATGTTGAGCCTTAAGGTGTTATTCTAGGTACAATAGATCCCATGCTTCATTTGATCATGGGAGCCCCAATTTTTGTAAATACAAAGGTATTTGGGTAAGTTCTTAAACATTGTTTTTTATGGTCTCATACCCTTTGCTTCTGGTTTGTGTAATTGCCATTTTTTTCCTTTGAAAATTTCTAATTTTTTATTGTTTTCTTAACATGCGGAAAGCCTTCATTTTTTCCAAAATGTTATTCGCAACACACAAACCCAAAAACCCAAAACCTGCAAACCCGCAATTGCGGATTGCGGGAAGTCTTTGTTAATATCTTTGGGAAATTTCGATTACGCAACTCGCAACCCGAATCCTGCAATTGCGGATTTCGGATTGCGGAAAGTTGTTATTTTGATAAATTGCGTTGCGTGTTCCCGCAACCCGTAACCTGCAAGCTGCAGATTACGAGATGCGAGAAAGTTATTTTATTTTTAAACGTTGTTTTTCGTTTCCGAAACCCATAACCCATAATTTCGGGTTTCGGATTTCGGAAACACTTTTGTCCGTTGTTTTGCATTTCACGATCCCGCAACGCACAGTTGCGGATTGCGGATTGAGGGAATTATCAATAAAATTTGAAAATAAAATTTGTGACCCAATCCCGCATCCCGCAGGGGCTAATATCAGTCGTTCATTTCCTTTAATCTTATGGTCCATATTTGATCTGACAAAAAATCTATAAATATATGATTTTTCCTATTTTTCTTTATCATTTTCATTGTCGGAAATTTATGCTGCTACGTGGATTTTACTGTGAATTTCTTACCAGGGGTCATTCTTACGAATTTTCAGTTATTTTTAGGTTGGTTTGTTCTCATTTTTTCATTTGCTATCTATGTTTTTGCTATTAATGGTTTAGTTTTTATTTATTTACCATAATTTCCAAGCTTTGCCAAGATGTCACGGAACACTCGGTCTAAAACAGTTCACAGGGATTTGCTAAACAAAGACCCAAATTTTGATATCTTCTCAGATACCAATGAGAGGGTTACCGAAGGTTATCAAATGGATTGGTCAAACATTTATTCAATATTTGATAATGACGACCTTTTATACATTTAGGAAGACCAACCTGCATACGAGAAAATTAAGGCTTCTCAATTGCATGCCATTGCTGCCTGGCCCAATATCCTACCTTACACAGGCGCGGTAAAATGGATAGTAGACAATGCTAACCCTAAGGTACGGTCATTCAATGACAGCACTGAGTCACAATTGAAAACCTTCCGCCTTGAAGTCTTTATCAGAGCTTTTTCTCTTAATCCGGTCGTGCAGACCCTTAGCCGTGAATTCATACAATCCTCTAAAACTAGGTACAATTTCGACGAAACGACGAAATCATGGATGATTAAGCCTAGCAGCTTTGTGCCAAAGGATGATAACCTCTATCCGATTTCTTGGTTTAGGGAGCCTTACCCTTTATTGGAAGCCATGCTCTGCAGGCTCTTTGGCCTTCCAAATTGTTCAGTCTTCAAAGTTGAATGGGCTCCAATAGCTCATCATATCTTAACAACGGGTGAATCCTTCCCTTGGGCGTCTACCCTATCATCAGAACTTAAAACAGAAATCCAATATTATCAAAAGGCACCTGCACTAAGAAAGCCACACTTCTTCTTGTCAGCCTTCATTATTGATGTCTTTTGCTCTGAGTTCCAATATCCTAGCTTGGGATGGAATTGGAAACCTTCAGATCCACCAGTTCATATCTATCACTCAGCATTATGGGAAAGCAATTTTGTGCCACTACTGTATGACATTTGTGACCATTTCATGGGTACCATTTACTTCTAGATATTCAAACAAGAGGCACCTTCCTTTTCAAATGATGCTATAACCTTGATTAATACAATTGGTGATTGGTATGTCTATGAATCCTATTCATATATCAGAGTCTGGGGGAGTGACACTGTTCATCTTGTGCCTAGGATAGTGCCTGACATATTGGTCATTCAAGAAGTCTCTTATCAGACTATTACTGATGGTGTCTATAGAAAGCTCATTGGTCCCAAAAAGAAAGGATGGCCTAAATTTTCTTTGAACCTTGGGCCATTGGTCATCCCAACCTCAAATTGGGCTGCAATGCTTGGTGACCAGGTGGCTCCTTTAAAATTGGGTTTTGCTCCCAAAAGGAAGCATGATCCTAAGAAATTCCTTGATGCACATTTTAAAAAATATCATATGAAGACGGACTATGTCCATGAGGAACTTCCAAATGACTCTATCTACCAAGGGGTGAATACATTTTCTGAGGTCCTGGCTAGGGCCAAGAGCATAGATGAGCAGCATCAGATTATGCAATATCAGAAAGAAATTAAAGCTAAATTCTTGAGCTACAAAACAATGGAAATGAATCTGCTTGAGCAAGTGAGAAAGGATAGAGCAGAAAATGAGAACCAGCAGTCTAATGCCCCTCTAATGCTTACTTATCCAAATGGGAATAAAGGTAGCCCCCATGGAGAATCCTCCTCAGGTAAAAACAGTTGAACTAGTCAAAGTCTTATTGCAAACCTCTCATCATTTGAAGCAGGAGTTAGAACAACTGACTTCAGTTCTGGATACTCAAATAGTTGAACCTCCTAAGCTTACTGTGGATGTTCAAGTGACTGCCACAGCTGCACAGGTATGTGATGATTTAATAATATATCAGGCCAACCCAGCTAAGAGACAGAAAATCCCGATCCCTACATCACAGGTTCCCACTGTTGATATTATTGATAGTGATGTTGATGATGAATCACATCACCCAGTATCTCTGGCTGTAGAAGTGATTGAACAAGTGACTGAAGGAGTGATTGAAGATTCATAAGCAGTTACAGATTTGTTAGAAACTGTTGAGATGGATCACTCTTTTTCAGATCAACATGTATTGGAGGTTACTACTTCCCTTGACATTACAACTTCATCATTTTTGCTGTCATCTATTCAATATCTTTCTGCTTTGCCTCCAGGGGTGATGCCTCCATTTTCCATATCACAATTTTTTCATACTTTGACTTCCAAAGCCATTCCATTTTTAGACAACTCAGTTCCTTTTTCCATTCCCCCATCTATTATTGCAGAGGTCCAGCCATAGTACATGCCTTAAAGATATGGAGGCATTACTTAATGAGCAGGAAATTTGAGCTAAGGACAGACCATTGTGGTCTGAAATACTTGTTTGATCAGCCAACTTTAAATGCTAGGCAAGCTAGATGGTTGGAATTTTTGTGTGAATTTGATTTTGAGATCAAACACATAAAAGGAAAAGAAAATAAGGTAGCATATGCACTTAGCAGGAAAGTACATGAAATGCATGTGGCAGGGCTTAGCACTTGCCAACCAGATTTGAGACAGCAGATTGTTAACCATATTGCTGAGGATGAATTGTATGTGCAGATAAAGGACAAATTGCAGCAGCAATATTTTGAAAAGAAGTATGAAGGCTATCATTTGGAGGAATGTGGACTTCTTACTTATAAGAATAGATCCTATATTCCAAATGTGGCAGATTTGAGGAGGATTGTTATGGATGAAATCCATAGAGCTCCATACTCTGGTCACCCAGGATATCAGAAAACAATTGCTACAGTGAGAAAATATTATTTCTGGCCAGGAATCAAGAAGGACATCGCTGAATACATTTCTAGGTGCATGAAATGTCAGCAGGTGAAGGTTGAACACCAACACCCAGTAGGTTTATTTCATCCATTGCCAATTCCATAATGGAAATGGGAAGTAATTTCCATGGATTTTATTACAGGATTGCCAATGACTGTAAGACAACATGATTCCATCATGGTTGTGGTGGACAAGTTAACAAAGGAAACACATTTTATACCGGTTAAGTCCACACATAAAGCCGATGCCATTGCAAATATCTTCATGAAGGAAATTTTTAGATTACATGGATTGCCTAAGGCAATAATTTCTGACAGGGATACCAAGTTCACTTCCAATTTTTGGAAAAGTCTCTTTGCATATTTGGGTACACAGTTGAACTTTAGTACCGCATACCATCCTCAAACAGATGGACAAATAGAAAGAGTAAATCAGGTGCTTGAAGACATGCTTCACATGTATGTTATGGACAAACCATCAAAGTGGGAGGATTATCTACACTTGGTAGAGTTTGCATATAACAATGGGAAACAAGCATCATTGGGAGTAAGTCCATATGAGGCTTTGTACGCCAGAAGGTTAAGGACACCAGTGACTTGGGATAATCCAGTGAACAGAATTGTACTTGGGAAGGAATTGCTAGAGGAAATGGAACAAGAGATTGCAAAGATCAGGAAGAATTTAAAAGCAGCCCAGGATAGACATAAGAGATATGTAGATAAACTTAGAGTGCATAGGGAATTCAGTGTTGGGGATCATGTGTATCTTAGAGTGAGATCAAGGAAGAGTTCCTTGAATCTTGTGGGTTGTGCCAAGCTATGACCAAGATATTGTGGGCCATTTGAAGTGCTTGAAAGAATAGGGATAGTTGCATATAGACTTGCATTTCCTGCTAGCACTAGATCTCATAATGGTTTTCATGTCTCTTTGCTTAAGAAATATGTACATGATCCTAACCATGTGATTAATTTTGATGTGATCTAGGTGGAACTCGAGGGAGAATTCCAAACCGATCCATTGCGCATCCTAGAAAAGAGGGTAACATTGCTCCGGAACCGAGCCATTGGACAGGTAAAGGTGCAATGGAAGCACTACGGTCCCGATGAGGCTACATGGGAGCTGGAGGATGCCATGAGAGTGGCATACCCATTTTTGTTCAATTTTGATGAGCACTGAGGACAGTGCTAATGTAAGGGGGAGGGGAATGTAATATTCCTATTTTGACCCTATTGCATTAAAATTGTAAATGATGTAAATATTGTTATTAATCATGGTGAGGAGCTCAAGTCCAAGGCCCCGCCATCGATTTAGAATTTCACGTATCGGAAATTAAAATAGATGCATATGGTTCTTGTGCTGGGCATGCACAATGTAAATTAATACATCATGTAAATATGAATTTTAATGAAATACCCACAACTAGCTATGCAATGCAACAAAGAGATGGGGGCAAGATTTCACAAGGAATAGGGAGGGAAATTATTCAAACCCTTGAGCCAAAGGTGCTAACCCATGTGTCAATGAGAAAACCCATAAACCCTCAACTACCCATTTTGGCTTATGCACCCAATCATTAAATTCTTCCAAGAGTTGGTTGAGGCAGTTAATGCCTTGGGAATGGATAGGTATGGCAGCCAATTTCGTGTATGGGCAAGCCATCAACCTAGAAAATCGTATTTTGGCTTCATGGGCAAAAAAACACCCACAAAATGGTGCCAAAAGCCATTCTGAACCCTTAGACTTGGCTCTCTCAAGCAGTATGAGCTAGCTGGGCTTTCCCCATCACATTTTTCATCATTTTCCTGCATTTTTCCATGCCTGGGAGCTCATTTTGTATTGCACAGTGGCTGGGAGGAAGAGAGCCACGATTTTTTGGTGTTATGGAGGCCGTTTCTGCCCACGAAATGCCCATAATCGTTTTCTGAAAACGATTCTCCTCTCCCAGGGTTGACTTCCCATTTTTCCATTTCGTTTTGGTTGCCCACGTTTTTCTGAACTGGTAGAAACCCCATCTTTGGGCATCTCACTGTAAAAACGTTTCTTCATGCCCAACACTTATACTTTTGTTGTTATATGCATCCCTTTTATTGTTTGAACCTGTAAGTAAGAAATTTTTATTGGTAGTGGACAGAATTGGCTTGATAAACCTAGTGGGGAAAATAACCTCTCAAGAAGATCAAGAGAGCTGGCTACTCTTCTATGCACACCTTGGACACTCTAGATTGGAAGGTATGGCCTAAGGGACTGTGTATTGGTGAAGGGAATACTTCCTTGAGTGGGGTGTGTCGGCATTGTGGGTGCCAAGCTAGATAGATCTTGTAGAGGTATCCATGGCTCTGTGCTTGAGCTCACTAGCTTAGTAATTCTTCCTTTCCATTTCCTAGCAGCCTGATAAACCCAATTGCAGATTGGCTTGGCTGATTTTTGTGTGTGTTTGGCTATGTGTGAGTCTGTTGTTCCTTGGTTCCTTGTAGAAATCATGCCCAGCTCGGGGGTGGCAATTGTATCAAGGGATTGATAAGCACAACTGGCCTATGGTTGGGTGGAAAGTTGCAAATGCATAGCTGGTTTCTCAGGGACTACTTTGTTTTAAGATAAGTACTCTCATGTGCTAATTCTGTATTGTTTTAATTGATGAATGACATGAATATCTTGAATTTACGATGGATGTGTATTAGAGTTTAATTCTGCTGTGTTTTCAAATATTTATGCATTTGCATATGTCCATCTTCTCTTTATATGAATGTTTGTTTTACTTAATGGATATGGGGCTGGATGCCCGGATTTAGTGTCATGTTCTCTCCATGGCTTGGTCTGATGGGAGGGGACATTACATAATTTCAAACTCTAAAAATGGAGATATTGTTTCGAAGACTCCATTTAGTTGGCCACAAAGTATGTCAAATGAAAATGAGGAGAGA
Organism: Larix kaempferi; assembly: GCA_027924585.1. Taxonomy (NCBI): domain Eukaryota; kingdom Viridiplantae; phylum Streptophyta; class Pinopsida; order Pinales; family Pinaceae; genus Larix; species Larix kaempferi. The sequence goes on along the minus strand of BSBM01000316.1, from coordinate 22,599,164 downwards.
AATGTTGAGCCTTAAGGTGTTATTCTAGGTACAACATATCCCATGCTTCATTTGATCATGGGAGCCCCAATTTTTGTAAATACAAAGGTATTTGGGTAAGTTCTTAAGCATTGTTTTTTATGGTCTCATACCCTTTGCTTTTGGTTTGTGTAATTGCCATTTTTTTCCTTTGAAAATTTCTAATATTTTTATTGTTTTCTTGACATGCGGAAAGCCTTCATTTTTTCCAAAATGTTATTTGCAACCCACAAACCCAAAAACCCAAAACTTGCAAACCCTCAATTGCGGATTGCGGGAAGTCTTTGTTAATATCTTTGGAAAATTTCGATTACGCAGCCCGCAACCTGAATCCCGCAATTGCTGATTTCGGATTGCGGAAAGTTGTTATTTTGATAAATTGCGTTGCGTGTTCCCACAACCCGCAACCCGAAAACTGCAGATTACGGGATGCGAGAAAGTTATTTTATTTTTAAACGTTGTTTTCGTTTCGAAAACCGACAACCCATAATTTCGGGTTGCGGATTTTGAAAACACTTTTGTCCGTTGTTTTGCATTTCGCAATCCCGCAACCCACAGTTGCGGATTGCGGATTGTGGGAATTATCAATAAAATTTGAAAATAAAATTTGTGACCCAATCCCGCAACCCGCAGGGGCTAATATCAGTCGTTCGTTTCCTTTAATCCTACGGTCCAGATTTGATCTGACCAAAAATCGATAAATATATGATTTTTCCTATTTTTCTTTATCATTTTCATTGTCGGAAATTTATGCTGCTACGTGGATTTTACTGTGAATTTCTTACCAGGGGTCATTCTTACGAATTTTCAGTTAGTTTTAGGTTGGTTTGTTCTCATTTTTTCATTTTCTATCTATGGTTTTGCTGTTAATGGTTTAGTTTTGATTTTGTTTTTATTTTTTTACCATAATTTCCAAGCTTTGCCTGTTCGGATATCCACATCATCTATTTCAGGATACATCATCTATTTCAGGATCCTGCATGATCTATTTCAGGATATGCAGAATCTAGGGTTTTGCATGCACCTGCATGCACTTGCATGCATCCCAGTCACCAGTTTGATGCCTCCAGCACCTTATCCACCTTCTTCTAGCACCCGGGAGCCACCTACCACAGAGTTTTAGCCCTCCTAAGCTGAAAGGCGCCCACTTCTCACCTACTACCAGAGAAGGGCGCACTTGTTCACCTACCACTGCAGTTCCACTTCAGTTACATTCAGTTAGCTCCGATTCTCCCTGATTTGAGGCTAGTTTCACTCCCGACTGACTGTATCACTTCCGTTTGACCTCCAGTTCGATTAGGTGACTTGTTCTGACTTCAGTTAGCCTCCCATGCGCCCCCACTGAGCCTCCAGATCCTATATCAGTGCTACACACTTCAGTTACATTTATTACACTCAGTTAGACTCAGTTTGACACCTGGATGACTGGTTGTTGTGATTGATGAGCACCATCGATGATTGATGAGGACTCCTAGATAGAGTCAAGCTACTCCATTCAGTGATTCGAATGGCCTACTTAGTCAATTTGAATTGCTCAGTCATTGTGACAGTTTGTATTTTAATTCATTCACCCTTTCTGGGATAGAGAGCACTGCTGCATGTTTTGCACAGTTTTGCACCATATTTTCTATGTTCATCTGTTGTGATTGATTTACTTGTTCATTAGATCTGCTGTGACTAATTTTACATGGTATCAGAGCCATGACAGGGACAAGATTTCTTTTCTACAGGTGTTCTACATGAAGAGAGAGCAATCTTTGCTCACCAATATATTTTAGCAGCGGCATGCAAAATCTCATGTGCATTCGCTCATGTGCATGCAAGGCTGAAAACATAGTGTTTTTTTTGTGTGTGATTTGCAGGTTTCTTACTTCCTCCATGTGCATTCGCTAATGCAAAGATGGAGACTTCTTCTTCACAAAATATTCTTACTCCATTCAACTATGATGAATGGAAACCAAATATGATTGCATTCTTGAAGAGACAATGTCTTTTTGATATGTGCATTGGTAATACAAGAGTTTTTGATTCCGATGAAGAGGAGAATGATTGGCTCAATGATTGTGACAGAGCTTTTGGAGCAATATGTCTTGCTATGTCTCCTTGTATGCGCTACCTCAGTAAGACTACTGAAAATCCAAGTGATCTATGGGTCCAACTTGACAGAGAATTTGGAAAGTAGGAAGAAGAGGATCATGCTAGCCTTTTGGAGAACAAGCCCAGTGAGATCTCCTTATGTGTTCTTTCTGATCATGTGTTGGCCTCAACAATTGTTCAAGATGAAGAAGAAACTGTAAATTCAACACTCATTCTCTCAAAGTCTTCTATTTCGAATTCTGAGCAAGATAAACAAGCTCATACTCTAGATTCCGAAGAGGTTCTTGAATCCTCTCTTTCACATGAATTTGTCGGCATGCGGAATAATGATCTACTTGATGTTTTGAAGGTAAAATCTGATTTTGGAGGTGAAGCATTCGCCCTCCTTGATTGCATGCCTTCTATAAACTTATGTTCTATCATTTGCAAAGTTTCTCAGAGTTTTAATGAAGATGAAGAGCACTACCATTCGCTTGAGTTCAATTCTCATGCATTTTTTGCTGATTTTGGTTTTGATCTCACCCTTGTTGGTTCAAAGGAGATCTCAAGAAACCATTCATCTATTTTTGGAGCTGATTTAACTTCTATTGATAAGAAGTTCAAGTTTCAAGATCTATTTGATCCGATTGGAGCTATTCCTACCTCACTTGTTTCGAATCACAGGTTCCAGGATCATCCTCATATTTTCAGATTTGTTCTCACCTTTTTCGGTATGAAGAGCAAGTTCTTAAAGTCTCCACATTCGCTTGCATCCACTGATGGAGAATTCAAGCACATGTTTTTGGAGCATGATCCATTTACTCCCAAGAGTAAGATACCTCCAGACATATCTACTTGATTTTGGAGCAATTAAATCTTTTGGTGTACTACAGTCTATTTTGAGGGGGGGTATTTTTCCCATGAGGTTTTCCCCATTTCCTCGGTTTATTGACTGTTATTAGTTTTTGGATTATTGTATTGGGGTGACCTTTGGTCTTAGTTACCAGGGCCCCACATTATTTTAGTTGGCACATCATAGTCTAGCTTGAGGGGGGGTGTTCGGATATCCACATCATCTATTTCAGGATACATCATCTATTTCAGGATCCTGCATGATCTATTTCAGGATATGCAGAATCTAGGGTTTTGCATGCACTTGCATGCATCCCAGTCACCAATTTGATGCCTCCAGCACCTTATCCACCTTCTTCTAGCACCCGGGAGCCACCTACCACAGAGTTTTATCCCTCCTAAGCTGAAAGGCGCCCACTTCTCACCTACTGCCAGAGAAGGGCGCACTTGTTCACCTACCACTGCAGTTCCACTTCAGTTACATTCAGTTAGCTCCGATTCTCCCTGATTTGAGGCTAGTTTCACTCCCGACTGACTGTATCACTTCCGTTTGACCTCCAGTTCGATTAGGTGACTTGTTCTGACTTCAGTTAGCCTCCCATGCGCCCCCACTGAGCCTCCAGATCCTATATCAGTGCTACACACTTCAGTTACATTTATTACACTCAGTTAGACTCAGTTTGACACCTGGATGACTGGTTGTTGTGATTGATGAGCACCACCGATGATTGATGAGGACTCCTATATAGAGTCAAGCTACTCCATTCAGTGATTCGAATGGCCTACTTAGTCAATTCGAATTGCTCAGTCATTGTGACAATTTGTATTGTAATTCATTCACCCTTTCTGGGATAGAGAGCACTGCTGCATGTTTTGCACAGTTTTGCACCATATTTTCTATGTTCATCTGTTGTGATTGATTTACTTGTTCATTAGATCTGCTGTGACTAATTTTACATTGCCAAGATGTCACTGAACACTCGGTCTAAAACAGTTCACAGGGATTTGATAACCAAAGACCCAAATTTTGATATCTTCTCAGATACCAATGAGAGGGTTACCGAAGGTTATCAAACGGGCTGGTCAAACATTTATTGAATCTTTGATAATGATGAACTTTCATACATTAAGGAAGGCCAACCTGCATACGAAAAAATTAAGGCTTCTCAATTGCATGCCATTGCTGCCTGGGCCACTATCCTACCTTACACAAACGCAGTAAAATGGATAGTAGACAATGCTAACCCTAAGGTCCGGTCATTCAATGACAGTACCGAGTCACAATTGAAAACCTTCCGCCTTGAAGTCCTTATCAGAGCTTTTTCTCTTAAGACCGTTAGCCGTGAATTCATACAATCCTCTAAAACCAGGTACAATTTCGACGAAATGACGAAATCATGGATGATTAATCCTAGCAGCTTTGTGCCAAAGGATGATAACCTCTATCCGATTTCTTGGTTTAGGGAGCCTTACTCTTTACTGGAATCCATGCTCTACAGGCTCTTTGGCATTCCAAATTGTTCAGTCTTCAAAGTTGAATGGGCTCCAATATCTCATCATGTCTTAACAACGGGTGAATCCTTCCCTTGGGCGTCTATCCTGTCATCAGAACTTAAAATAGCAATCCAATATTATCAAAAGGCACCTGCACTGAGAAAGCCACACTTCTTCTTGTCAGCCTTCATTATTGATGTCTTTTGCTCTAAGTTCCAATATCCTAACTTGGGATGGAATTGGACCCCTTCAGATCCACCAGTTCATATCTATCACTCAGCATTATGGGAAAGCAATTTTGTGCCACTACTGTATGACATTTGTGACCATTTCATGGGTACCATTTACTTCTAGATATTCAAACAAGAGGCACCTTCCTTTTCAAATGATGCTATAACCTTCATCAATACAATTGGTGATTGGTATGTCTATGAATCCTATTCATATATCAGAGTCTGGGGGAGTGACACTGTTCATCTTGTGCCTAGGATAGTGCCTGACATATTGGTCATTCAAGAAGTCTCTTATCAAACTGTTACTGATGGTGTCTATAGAAAGCTCACTGGTCCCAAAAATAAAGGATGGCCTAAATTTTCTTTGAACCTTTGGCCATTGGTCATCCCAACCTCAAATTGGGCTTCAATGCTTGGTGACCAGGTGGCTCCTTTAAAATTGGGTTTTGCTCCCAAAAGGAAGCATGATCCTCAGAAATTCCTTGATGCACATTTTAAACAATATCATATGAAGATGGACTATGTCCATGAGGAACTTCCAAATGACTCTATCTACCAAGGGGTGAATACATTTTCTGAGGTCCTGGCTAGGGCCAAGAGCATAGATGAGAAGCATCAGATTATGCAATATCAGAAAGAAATTAAAGCTAAAGCCTTGAGCTACAAAACAATGGAAATGAATCTGCTTGAGAAAATGAGAAAGGATAGAGCAGAAAATGAGAACCAATAGTCTAATGCCCCTCTAATGCTTACTTATCCAGATGGGAATAAAGGTATCCCCCATGGAGAATCATCCTCAGGTAAAAACAGTTGAACTAGTCAAAGTATTATTGCAAACCTCTCATCATTTGAAGCAGGAGTTAGAACAACTGACTTCAGTTCTAGATACTCAAATAGTTGAACCTCCTAAGCTTACTATGGATGTTCAAGTGACTACCACAGCTGCACAGGTATGTGATGATTTAATAATATATGAGGCCAACCCAGCTAAGAGACAGAAAATCCCGATCCCTACATCATAGGTTCCCACTGTTGATATTATTGATAGTGATGTTGATGATGAATCACATCACCCAGTATCTCTGACTGTAGAAGTGACTGAGCAAGTGACTGAAGATTCACAAGCAGTTACAGATTTGTTAGACACTATTGAGATGGATCACTCTTTTTCAGATCAACAGGTATTGGAGGTTACTACTGCCCTTGACATTACAACTTCATCATTTTTGTTGTCATCTATTCAAGATCTTTCTGCTTTGCCTCCAGGGGTGATGCCTCCATTTTCCATATCACAATTTTTTCATACTTTGACTTCCAAATCCACTCCATTTTTAGACAACTCAGTTCCTTTTTCCATTCCCCCATCTATTATTGCAGAGGTCCAGTCTTCGACTGTCCCTCAGCAATTACCCATATCTACTTTATCATTACCCATTGTGGATGAGCCACCCTCAATTCCTTCTTCATCATCACCTACTAAGGATGATCATGTTCCACTTTTTGAAGTCTTCAATTCAATCCCTTCTCCAACCCATGTTCCATCAGTTGCTCAGATTGTCTCTACCCCTCTGAATACTCCTCAAGTTACCATGTTTATACCTAGTCCCATTGTCACTCAAACACCTTCATTAATTTAAACAGAGAATGTTATTTCTATTTCTTCATAAATAATAACTGAATATGAAGATGATGTTGTATTCCCTCTTGGACATTATTTCTACAGTAAAGAAAATAAAGCAGTGATCAAAAGGGGTAAGAAGAGGAGAAGGGACCAAGGTGGATTAGAAGTATATGTTCCAAATCAAATAATATGGGCTCAACATACAAATGACCCCCAGACGGGAGCAATTGAGATAGATGCAGCCTTAGGGTCATTTGATGGTGCAAACCTTGATTCATCCCAGGTACTGAATAGGGAGATTGATCAGAACAAGGAAGAATTGGAAAGGCTTGAAGAAGAGTTAGTAAAGACCAAGGAAGAACATGAAACTTATGTTGTTGATCTCAGGAGGATATGGGGAGATACGATAGAGGATTTGGAGTGAAGCAATACCTCTCTTCAGGATGAAATTCATAATGTACAAGTTGAAATATCTGCCAATACACAGAGGATAGCTATCCTGGAAAATAAATGTGAGGATGCAACTACAAGTGCAGCCTCTTCTAGTTTCTCTAAGTTTTCACCCCAGGAATTTAAGGATTTGTCCCTTCAAGTCAATGAAGAGAATCATAAATTACTGGAGAAGCTATTTTTCACCCTATATGATATTAGGGAAACTCATATGACTTTTGGTAAGATGTATGGTGCCCTTGAAGAGTAGAAAGCCAAAAGGCTGCAAGCTTCTCAGGCAAGTCAAAACATTGGTGAGTGGAAGAGGTATATCAAGAACATACCAGAAGACATCCCCATTCTTAACAGCTTTCAGTTCAAGAAAATCAGAGTTGTATTGAACACTTGGCTTGAACTTAATGAGTCAGTGGAAGACATTCTTAAGAAAGCACGGGCTATGTGTAGCAGGCGATGGTATGCAGCAACTAACATCATGGAATTTCTACTGTTCTCAGCCTTGGAGCTCATTGAAGATGCTTTCCCGCCTAATTTGATGGTTGAGCAAGTCGAACATAGGTGTGAGGAGGTCGAGGAGAAAATTTAGCACCTTGAGGAGGTCGAGATTGATGATGTGGAACAATTAATAAGGAAACTAGTCACCATGGAAGGAAAAATCCACATTTACATCCGTATTTGGCATAAGTTAGCTAAGAATGAGATGGAAACATTCGTATGTAATGCCCAGCTGTGGCTTGAGTCAGCTAACTATCCGAATGTGGATGAGTTGTTAGAGATTTGGGACAAATGGCAAGTTCTTCTAGGCCATTAGTTTAATTTTGATTTTATAATCCCGGTTTGTGGGAATTCACTCTTTGTATCATTTTGTAAACATTTATTTAAAGAGGTGATCTCTTGTAGAGAGGGATGATGGAATTTGGAGGAGAAAATTAGCAGGAGAGACTGGAGATACATTATTTTGATACAAGCTTGTAATTTCTTACAAACTGTCATTAAATATAGTAAAGTTATTTTCAGATCTACTTCTGTCTATTGATCAAGTTTCTTTGATGAATGTTGATTGTAACTCCAAATTGCTTATCTAATGTTGTTTAAATCTTTTTGCAATTTATTAAGCGCAATGATATATAGTTCTGGTTTATCTCTGCTAATGATATGTGTGTTCATGAAGTTTTAAGAGAGTTTATTCAATTAAGACTTTTATCGATTTATGCAAATCGTTTTCTCAGTAAAAGTATAATTGATGTTAATTTTTCAATTAACATATCAGTTACAGGTCAAATCTTGAATGCATAACAACCGTCAATTTGTCATTGGTTAATTTTGATTGATTAATTGGAACTTGGGCAGTTAAGTCATTGATCTCTTTCAAATTTCTGTTTAATTGATGAATGTCCTTACCTATTTACATATCAAGTTGATCTGCACTTATCTCAAGACACCTTCTTAGAGTATATCTAACTTAGTTTAGATTCTTTTAAGTATATTTGTGTTTACAGACCTTTTACACTTTGTTTTCTTCATTAAAAAACTGATCCCTTGGATCAAAACTCACCAACTCATAGAGTACCAGCGGAGGCCGATTATCCGTGGGAGATTACTGTACCAAATAGGCTAGGGATAGAACTGTCCTTGCGTAGGATCTTTTGAAGCCTTTTAGTCTGGGTTTTCCCCCTCCGTTGAGAGCTTAGGAACCCATTCCAACACTTTGCACACCCTACACATCCGAGGCCTCAACAAATGGCGCTAGAAGGAGGGACTGAAAAAAAATATGCCTAAACAAAGTACCAGTAAACCTCCTCCAACAAGAATATCGATTGTCACCCGTAGCCACATGTAGGCATCTGCTTCTGTTGAGAAAATGGTGCAACATCCCAATACTATTCCTGCCACCCCTACAGCTCACCGAGATCCTAGAACAGGAGATATCATCATTATATCACCCACTAGAGGACCTATCTCACTTGGACAGATACTCAAAAGTTCTAATGATAGTGCTGCCAGGTTACAGCAGAGGATCTATGTAGAAAGAAATCAAGGATTAACAACAATTCACCAAGAAAATACTAATCCACAGGAAAATATTCAAGATAATCAAGATAATCAAAATTCAGCTGAGCAAAATAATTCATCAAAACAACAACAATTCCCTGAATTTGATCTTGATTTATTATTTAGTGAAACAGAACAAGTCTCACACACTACTGCTTCAGGTGGACCACCACCGTCTCCTCCTTCATCATCATCCTCCTCATATGAAAGTGAACATTCTTCTAGCTCTTCATTTGAAGAAGAAGAAGAACAACCTATGGCTGGGGAAGGCCAGAATAGACCTTGGCTTGACCAAGATGTTGTATTTATACTTGGGGATCAACATAGATTGCCTAAAAACCCTGAGAAGTGGCTTCCTAAGTTCAATCTAGATGATAAGTCACCTGCATTAGATCATATTAAAATTTTTATGCAGGCCATTAGACTTAGGAGTGTTGTCCATGAAGATGTGGTTTGCAGACTATTCCCTTACACATTTGAAGGAAAGGAATCCACATGGTATTTTGCCTTAGAAGCTAGAACTATAACTTCATGGAATGAGTTTGAAAAATTATTTATCTAGAAGTTTGGGGATGATAAAACACCACAAGATTTAGTTTTTGAATTATCTTCCATGAAAATGAAAGGTAAAGAAAGGTTCAAATACTACAATCAGAGATTTTCTTATCTGAAGAATAGAATCCCTCCCATTGTTCTTCCAGCAGAACAACTTTTGCTTGCCTATTATGAAAAAGGCCTATCTGTACCTATTGCAATGTGGGTCAAAAGGGCACACAAAGACAACTTGTTTGAAGCTTATGCTGAATCCATTTAGGTTTAAAAGGATATCTATTGCCTAAAGACAATCCTGATGCTTTAGAAGAACAACCTTCTACATCCAAAAGGAAAACTGATAATGCTCCCAAGCCCACTATCCAAAACAAAGATGCCTTTGAAAATACTGACATCAAGAAGTTTCTCCAGAAAATTTCAAATGAGATGGTTGATTTAAAAAAGAATAACAATGAGAATCAAAATAATAACAGAGGTTTTGCAAGGCCACCTTTTAGGAGACCTTATCAACCTCCCCAAAATCCACCACCTCCTAATCCTAATGAAGGGATAACATCTGAAGAAATTTATTCCATCTTCAAAGATCTTGCCACTGAATCACAAAATATCCCTGAACCCTTTTATGATCAAACAAACCAAGATCCAAAGTTACCAGAAGGAGGATATGAAGAAGAGGATCCACATATTAATACTGTTATCTATTTCTCTGAACTCCCAATGAATGAAGAAGAAGAAGAACCTGAGACAGTGTTCAATGTCCAACATACTTACAATACTTGATCAAGACCACAACCCTCTTAGGAACCTTCATCTTCAACAACACCTCCCAACAAAAGCAAAGATGTTCCTCAAAAGGATATAGTCATTCCTGAAATGGAGTATAGTTTGGCTGAAGATTTGAAAAGAGTTAAAGCAAATATTTCTTTGTTTGAACTTCTGAAAATCCCTTCTATGAGGGATTCTGTACCTAAGAGTATGATAATCAAACAACCAAGGGAATCACAAAACAATAACTTAGACTCTTTTACTAAACCAGAAGATCAGAAATCTAAAAGCAAGAGGACACCTCCTTTCTTGCTTACCTTTGAAATCTTCTACAGAAATGTACACAATTGCATGATAGAATCAAGTGCTTCTTCTAATGCAATTGTTAGGATATTTAGACACTTAGGAGTTAGTTAAGATCAACTTGTGTAATATATCCGTTAGGGATAGTGTGTTTCTTTAGTATGCATTAGTATGCATTTGTAAATACTTAATCCGACGGTCACGATATGTTCCCGACATAGAGTGATCTGACGGCTCAACTTCTCTTAGATCAAACCTAACCTTGATCCATGGCTTAACACTGTAATGTCCCCAGTTTGACCCCATGGCATTAACATTATAAATAATGTAATATTGTTATGAAATCATGGTGAGGAGCTCAAGGCCAAGGCCCCGCCATCGATTTAGTGATGCATATGGTTTGCATGCTAGCAATGCACATTGGAAATTCAAATATCATGTAATATGCATTTTAATAAAAATACCCACAACTAGCTATGCAATGCAACAAAGAGATGGGGGCATGATTTCACAAGGAACTGGGAGGGAAAACATTCAAACCCTTGAGCCACTAGAGTCAAGCCAAGTGTCAATGAGAGAACCCATCAAACCCTCAACTACCCATGTTTACTTTTGTACCCAACCATTGATTTCTCCCAAGAGTTGGTTGAGATAGTTAATGCCTTGGGAATGGAGAGGTATGGCTGTCCAAATTTGGGTATGGGCAAGCCACCCTTTATGGAAAAACGTGTTGGTCTCCTTGGGCAAGAAAAGAGCCATGAATTTCTCCCCCAAGCCATTATCCATGATCATTCTTCCTCCCTCACGAGTTTAGAGCTACCTGGGCATTTTCCAGGCATGTTGCAACGTTTTCTTCATTTCCCCAGTAGAGAAGGGCGTTTTCTGTGTTGTATACCAGTGGGGAAGAAGGGAAATCGAATGGGGGTTCAATAGAGACCGTTTTGGGCTGTTCAAGGATGAGATATTTGGGGAAGAAATCGTTTTTCCCCCTGTGGTTGTTTTCCCATCCCACAATCCGTTTTTGGTTGGGAACTTTTTTGGGAAAACCCATGGCCATCTTATTTGTAAATCCCATTGTCTAAAATGTGTATCCCTGCCTCCTGTTTGTGCTTACTGTGTGAGAGAAGAGTATGTTGGGTATGGGTATCCATGGCTTGGGCTTGAGCTTGAGTGCGATAATCCAGGGTTCATTTGTAGCCTGATAAACCCAGCTATGGACTGGCTTGGCTCAGATGGAATGCTTAATTGGTTGTGAGAGAGTGAATGTCCCCTTTTCCTTGAAGGAATCATGCCCAGCTCGGGGGTGGCCTTCGGACGGACTCAGTATAAGCTGTCGAAGAGCCTATGGTTGGGTGGAACATTGCAGCGACATAGCTAGTTGCTTGGGCAATTGCAAAATGAAGATAAGTGTTTTTATGTCTATGTATTTACTTCTGCAATGTTTAATTAATGATTATTTTGATATGCTGGATGAGCATGAAGTGTGTGTGTGGATTAGTTTTAAATTCCGCTGTGCATATTGCCTAATTGTATCTGCACACCAATGTTTAAATTCTTATGATTCTAATTAGTGGGCTGAGTTTTTATGAAATGACCAGATTTTAGTGCCATGTTCCCTTCCTTGCATTGGGTCAGCAGGTGGGTACATTACATTTGGTATCAGAGCTGTTGGTTGTAGCATTGGGCCTCTATGGGCCAAATCCAATCACACCCACATGGAAAGGTTCTTTTCCTAATCACCACAGATAGCAGCATAGGGCCTAAACTGGCTAAGTTGGATGGTTTGCAGAGGTAAAGTTACCTCCTACTGAACAGCATTCATCCCTGAAAGAAAGAAAGATTTCAAATTTTTCCTAAGTGTTTTCGAAAATTTTGTTTAAGTTTGTTTCGGGAATAATTCGGGAAGTTGTTCCGAAACTGCGGAAAGATTCCGCGAATCGTTCCGCAACGCGAAAGAGTTCGGGAAATCGTTCCGAAATTTGCGGAAGAGTTCTGCGAACCGCCCCGAAATTTGCGAAAGGAATTCTCTTCTGAAACTATGGAAGACTTCGGCGAATCATTCCGCAACTGTGGAAGGCTTCGGCGAATCATTCTGCAATTGCGGAAGGCTTCCGCGAACCTCCCCGAAACTGCGGAAAGAATTTCCCAGTGTCTTCCAAAACTGCGGAAGCATTCCGCGGATGGCTCCGCAACTGCGGGAGCATTCACCAAATCGCTCCACAACGGAAGCATTCCACGAATGGCTCTGCAACTGCGGGAGCATTCGCCGAATCGCTCCGCAACTCCGAGAGCATTCGCCGAATCGCTCCGCAACTGCGGGAGCATTCGCCGAATCGCTCCGCAACTCCGAGAGCATTCGCCGAATCGCTCCGCAACTGCGGGAGCATTCACCGAATCGCTCTGCAACGGAAGCATTCCGCGAATGGCTCCACAACTGCGGGAGCATTCACCGAATGGCTCCACAATTGCGGGAGCGTTCAGCGAACCGTCCCGCAACGGCGGCAAATTAAAAAAAAAAAAAAAAAGAGTAAAGTGACCAAAACTTGATTTTTGGATAGAAGGAACATCCGGGCTCAAAATGGAATGATTCCTGTGGGGCTCGGAGGCCATTGACGAAGGCCATGAAAAAACCAGTGAAGACCCCGATCCCATTACACTCCGATTTGATAGAAAAGAAAATGGATAATAGTGACTTTTGAAGGACGGAGTCCCGAGGCTTGATGGAAGGTCGATTTGAGCTGAAATTGATCAGGCGCGGCCATGAAGCAGGCATGATGTTAAGTTCAGAATCTTGGAGCCAAACTCCAAGGGATGTGATGTCGGGGTGAGCAAGAAGGCCAAAAAGCACTATTCTAGACCACTTTTTCGGGATTTTGAAAAGCTGGTGGACAGTAAAAGTGACCCTAGATGTGGGAATCAAAAAAATTAGTGAACTAGACATTTCATGTTCTCATTAAGACGGACAGTTTCTGTTAGACGAATATTTCCCAAAAATGCACCGTTTGGGAGATAGCCATTTTTGGCCCAAAATTTGGAATTTTGGAAAAATGTGAAAAGTGAGAAGTAGTAAAACCCAGAAATTCATAGAAGATGAATGGTGCATCGGAATTGAAATCCGTGAATTGCTGAGTGTTCCTTGTTATATGGAATAACTTCGCCCGATAGATAAGTTTTTTTGATTTCTCATAGATTTTCTTCCGCAGGTGGCTAAAGTTGGCATTCTGGACCAAAATGCAACTATGTAAAATGTGCAAAATTGGAGTGAAAGTTGTCATTTTTGAAGAGATGTAGTTTCCGCACCTGATATCGGAATGGAGCATGAAGACAGGCATTGGAAAGCTTGTCCAGCAGGGAACAATGATGCATGACCAGAGTGTGAATGAGGTCTACATATATCATAAATATTTAGTGCAGAAGAGTGCCAGCGGCTGTTTTGACAAACAAATTTTGTTGTCAATATGGGCAATTTTTACAATTGCATGATATGGAAGAGGAATTCCATGTTACAATGAGGGATCGAAAATGGAAGAATTCTTTAAACCCCTATTTGTTATCATACTTATAATTATGAAAATGTCATATGGCATAAAAATGTTAAAAATGTAAGGGATTACATAGATGTATATGCACTAGATGGCACCTTAACAAACATTGCATTGTGCATATGGAAATGCTTGTGCATAAATGGGGTATTGCATATTGGTAGAATAATGAAGTATGCATATGCAATGAACCACTAATGGAGAATATTGTGGTTGATAATCACTATTGATGTTGGTATTGGTTGTAGGACCAAAGACAACAAAAAGCATGGCTAAATGTGCTGAGGATGTTGTTACATGAAGCCAACAACCTTATGCAGAAAGGATGGTGCAACAAATATATGATCATAAAGTGGCAAAAGGACTGAGCAGCCTTGGTAAGAGGCCAACTGATCAGGTAACATCAGGCGATGTTAATGGTAACCATGCAGGTAATGATTATTGGTGCCAAATTGCATGAGTGTTGAAAGAGAATTTGGAAAGATCTCTTCAACTATGTTTGAGCTATGTTGAGTTAGTTTGCATGTGATATAGAATACCGATTGGGACTGTTAACCTACCAAGCTTGGTGAGGTGTGGGTAAGTGAAGGAAATGATCCTTACACCCTATGACTGTTTAGAAATCTCAATGCATTCATATGAATTTATATCATGCCATGTGTATGTTGGTTATGTGCCTAATAACCAAAGCAAGTGAGGACTGGTGGTCCTGAATATGGTAATGCAAGTTATATGAGATAGTCATGTTTCGATCATAATATGATTGAATGCATAGTACTCAGGAAACAATGCAAGGTAGCATTGAGTAGATGTGCATTAAGAGATTTTATAAATCTTGTGATGCATTGTATGAATGCATAGGGATGATTCATATGTTATTGCAAAATAAATAATGAATGAAATGATGAATTGATGATAATTCTAGGATCATTTCATGAGTTGTTATGAATGCAGAATAGTAAGTACATGAAGAGCCAAATCATGATCGATGGGCTGCTAGAATGCTCTGTGGAAGGACAGAGTTGTATGAATGATATGACTGTGAAATAAGGAGTATTTACGATTTATTTAGGTTGCATGGATAGTGTGACTATGTCTTGCAATTCTATTGTGATAATGATGCATATATAGAAATGTATATATGTTTCATTACATTTCAAATGTTAAACAACTGAAGGTGTTTGAATTATTAAGTATTATAATTCTGAGATCACTTCAGTAACTGTTATGGTAATGAATGATTATGTATGTAGATACTCACAACGTGTTTGGCTGATTGAAGTATCAGTTTTCAGGTAGAAAAGTCTTGTGTATGGCAATGAGGATAAGTCCATAGTAAAGACCGAGATCTACCATGTGCAGAAGCCAAAGGTTATGAGAAGGTTCTCATGGTTGTAAATTTATGCATGAAACAAATTTGAAAATTGTCTAGTTTAAGTTTATGAGAATAGTCTCATAGTTGCAAATCTAATTTTTGTAGAAAAACAGATTTACAAATTTCAGATTTGAAAATTTGCTTATAATTGCTAATGACTGTTTGGCTTATATAGAATTGTGTCAGGAGGACATGTTATAGGTGGATGTTCATGTATGGTAGCAAGGGTGAAACCATAACAGGCAGAGTGATACCACTTACAAGAGCCAAACAATATGAGGAGGGCCTCATTGCGAAGCAAATCAATTTCTGTAGGAGACAGAATTGTAAATTCATATTGAATTTAATTATTAATGTTATTGATTGGTTACAGAACAATCATATTTGAAGCTTATTGCTAAATGTTGCTGACTATTTGGCTATTTGATAAAGTGTGCCAGGATGACACATTGCAGGAAGATCATGTGTGATGGCCTGCAAAATCCAAACCAGATGGGAAAGACCCCATGCTTTGGAAATGGGTTTCGGGTGAAACGCCATTGATAATGTCTCAGCCAAACCACATGTCGGTAAACCATAAAAGTGAGATGGTAAAGCTATGCCCAGAAGGCATGTGAGACACATATGCAAAATGAATGAGTATTCTGTGACCCTAGACAAGAACATGCATGTCTAAATTATTAGGGTTAATATGCAGAGCATGCTCTATCTTATTTATATCATTGCAAACTGCTTGAGTATGATTAGGGCCTACATGGCGCATGTCAGAAAGGGGGTGCACACCTTTTCTGGTGCTGGGTCATGGTAGGGTTTTCAATATTAATTACACCCTAAGGGGATGGACGCATTCCTGGTGTTTCAATACTTGGTAGTGAATGATATGGAATGTGGTTAAGAATTGAACAACAATACTGATGAGCTTGCTTATCCTTCTTGTGTTGTCAGCCTACACAGATGCAGATTGATACTGCACATTAAAGGGAAAAGTGAAGAAGGGTACGCAAAGGGACTATATGGGAATTGGAAACCTTTCTATGTTCACGTGAAATATTACCAGAATGGATGGACAGGCCCGAAGAGCTGTGTAATAATAGAAGGTATCATCCTTGTGTGAGTAGGGGTCATGTTAACCTGCAGTCAAGAAAGTCACCTATACAGTTCCTAAAAGGAACCACCGATTTGCACAAAAAAAGGAGTGGCATCCTTGTATAAATGAAGAGCTGCTGTGTGTGAAGGGTTACGGTGCAAGAAGGTGTGGTGGCATTGGTAAAGGCATAAAATCTCTATCGGGACAGTAGTGGGAGGGCGGGCGTCGAGGACTGACTGAAAACCCTGAGATGCCTATGGCTCCATAGTAGAGCCTTGACCTATAATGGTTAGATGGTACAAGAAGGTGTGGTGGCATTGGTAAAGGCATAAAATATCTACTGGGACAGCAGTGGGAGGGCGGGTGCCGAGGACTGACTGAAAACCCTGAGATGCCTATGGCTCCATAGTAGAGCCTTGACCTATAATGGTCAGTGGCGCAGTTTCCTTCCATTGGTCGATGACCCAAACGAATGTGCTGGCTTGGCACTGAAGAGGGCCAACCAGGTATGGGACTGGTTGGGCACCACCAAATGCTTGGTAAATCCAACCGATGGGGAGGCGTACTGGTTAAGCATTAGCTATATCCAAGTCCATAGGCAATCCCAAGGCTTGCAAAGCGAAGCAGGATCCTGTGGACCAGAGGGGAAACGCACAATACAGATAAGTATTCGTTTTCATTTATGTCATGTTTGGAATAATGAAGATTTCAGGTATAAGTCTTCTAATAGCTAAGCTGATACACTATTGTTTCTTTGTTGGAAACCTTGGTCATTGCAGGAAGGCAAGACCCTGAAAGACTATAAATTGCTGGTAAATCCAGAGAGTAAATGAGTGGGCGATATAAATTATTAAGAAATCCAGGGAGTAGCTGGTTGAACGCTAAAGTTCTTGATAAGTCCAGAGAGTGACTAGCTGGGCATTAACTACTTGATATGGTAGAGCAGCATGTACGCTGGCCCAACACCCCTTAAAAGATTGATAAAACCAGTCGGAGCATTGGCCTAGCATATTGCTAAAGAAAATTATTGATAAACCAGTCAGCATACTGGCCTGGCATTTCCTATTCGAAGGGTTGTGGAGTAGCCTGCGGGCTGGCCCAACATTCATTGTTGTATCCACGGGAATCCAATGCTTGGAAAGCGAAGAAGGATCCTGTGGGGTAAAGTGAAGACATCCAATAAAGATGAGTATTTGGTTATCTTGCAACCCTTGATTATGAATATACATGTGTATATAATTTAATTATGATTTCTTAAATTCTCATTTGGAGATAAACCCTATGAAAATACACTAAACATGGGAATTGACTCAATGTTTGAGTGTAGGTATTGCTGCAAGCAAGGACTATGAAAGCGTATGGAGGATGCATGTGGACATGTGACCGTCCTAAAGAGAGCTCAGTACGAAAGATGGTGCTAGTGGAACTGTGTGGTTCCTAGCAGCCAAAGGTTCTGTAAGCAACAATGGGGAAGGGTTCCCTAGTTGAAAGGCATTAGACAAACCTTAGACACTAAAGTGTCATAGCCAAGAAAGGGAAAGTCAAGCATTCACATTGAAGTGAAAGAAGCTAAGGAGCATAGAACCACCAGTGATGGTGTGGCTCCGGATTGGAACAAGACTAAGAGGGGGAAAACTCTTACTCTTCTCTTTCCTTTGACTGATGCATCTTAGAAACAAAGGATTGTTGAGTGCATGTCATAAATGAAAACAAATTGTGTTTCGTTGCTTGAAATGAATTGCGAATGCTGAAATAGTTATTTTCTTGTGAAAGGATGAACATGAATGAGTTCATGTGTATATTGGGAAAGCATGAAATGTGTGAAAGTATCATGAGTAAAGCATGGACATTCCATGTCAATTGGGAAAATAATTGACTAATTTTTAATATTGTGATATGCTTGTCCTAACAGGAATTTCCATGATAAGTCTCACAGGAGAGACATCGAAAGCCATTGATTACAGCTATTACTAGCCAAGTGTTGCTGGTGAGAAAAGAGAGAGCCATTTGTGCACCATGATCATGGAAGCAGACCATAATCTATTTGTTTTGGCTGGAAGTCTTCCTCGATTAGTTACCAGGACAACAAGGAAGATGAAATCCATGAAATTCCAGACTTGTAGATTAGCTGGAAGATAAACAAACGAAAAGGGATTACTCTGGAGCAATGCCCACCTGTAGAGCTGGAAGACCAAAGCTAGCAGGAGAAGCTTGTGGAAGCTAGAGGAATTGATCCTGAAAGTTCAAAGTAAAGGGATGAAACGCAGGACAGACTTGTCACAGCTTGTGAAGTTTGAATCATGTGTAAAGTGGGTATATAGTCCGAAGTGTTGGAACACCGAGGACGATGTTATTCCAAGGGGAGGGGAATGTAATGTCCCTAGTTTGACCCCATGGCATTAACATTATAAATGATGTAATATTGTTATGAAATCATGGTGAGGAGCTCAAGGCCAAGGCCCCGCCATCGATTTAGTGATGCATATGGTTTGCGTGCTAGCAATGCACATTGGAAATTCAAATATCATGTAATATGCATTTTAATAAAAATACCCACAACTAGCTATGCAATGCAACAAAGAGATGGGGGCATGATTTCACAAGGAAATGGGAGGGAAAACATTCAAACCCTTGAGCCACTAGAGTCAATCCAAGTGTCAATGAGAGAACCCATCAAACCCTCAACTACCCATGTTGACTTTTGTACCCAACCATTGATTTCTCCCAAGAGTTGGTTGAGGTAGTTAATGCCTTGGGAATGGAGAGGTATGGTTGTCCAAATTCGGGTATGGACAAGCCACCCTTTATGGAAAAACGTGTTTGTCTCCTTGGGCAAGAAAAGAGCCATGAATTTCTCCCCCAAGCCATTATCCATGATCATTCTTCCTCCCTCGCGAGTTTAGATCTACCTGGTCGTTTTCCAGGCATGTTGCAGCGTTTTCTTCATTTCCCCAGTAGAGAAGGGTGTTTTCTGTGTTGTATACCAGTGGAGAAGAAGGGAAATCGAATGGGGGTTCAATAGAGACCGTTTTGGGCTGTTGAAGGCTGAGATATTTGGGGAAGAAATCGTTTTTGCCCCTGTGGTTGTTTTCCCATCCGAAAATCCGTTTTTGGTTGGGAACGTTTTTGGGAAAATCCATGGCCATCTTATTTGTAAATCCCACTGTCTAAAATGTGTATCCCTGCCCCCTGTTTGTGCTTACTGTGTGAGAGAAGAGTATGTTGGGTATGGGTATCCATGGCTTGGGCTTGAGCTTGAGTGCGATAATCCAGAGTTCAATTGTAGCCTGATAAACCCAGCTATGGACTGGCTTGGCTCAGATGGAATGCTTAATTGGTTGTGAGAGAGTGAATGTCCCCTTTTCCTTGAAGGAATCATGTCCAGCTCGGGGGTGGCCTTCGGACAGACTCAGTATAAGATGTCGAAGAGCCTATGGCTGGGTGGAACGTTGCAGCGACATAAATAGTTGCTTGGGGAGTTGCAAAATGAAGATAAGTGTTTTTATGTCTATGTATTTACTTCTGCAATGTTTAATTAATGATTATTTTGATATGTTGGATGAGCATGAAGTGTGTGTGTGGATTAGTTTTAAATTCCACTGTGCATATTGCCTAATTGTATCTGCACACCAATGTTTAAATTCTTATGATTCTAATTAATGGGATGAGTTTTATGAAATGCCCAGATTTTAGTGCCATGTTCCCTTCCTTGCATTGGGTCAGCAGGTGGGTACATTACAAACACCCGATTGGTCAATGATCTCTATTTAAGGAGCATGGAGGGTCATTGTTTATTTGATCGATTATGAGAAGCTCATTTGTAACTTTCTTTCTTTGCATAATAAATTGTCCCGTAGAAGCCATTTGGATGGGGCCGTGGAGTGTTTCCCTCAAGAGGGTTTAAACCACATCAAAACATCGTTGTGTTGATCTGTGATCTATTTGTGTGAAATGGTTGCTCTTGGTGTTTGGTCCTTTGGTAGTACCCTGTGTACCCGAACATGGTATCAGAGCTTTTATGAAGTGTCGCTTCCGGTTATGATCTAGATCTTGAACTGTTGTTGCCGAAACTCGAAAGGGTTTCTAGTTCTGGTATTTCTATGCATTTCTGGGCTATGGGAGGTGTTCCATTGCGTCCGGAGCGTCATTTCCATTGAGAAATAGTTTTCGTTTGATCAAAAACGGTTCCCAGTTGCTCCAGAAACGCATATTTCATCAGATCAGAAGGTGTAATGTTACAGTGACGCATTTTATTTTCTGTTTTAAAAGAAAAAAATCTCATATTTTATCATTTTTTACTGTTCGATTTTTTTTGGTTCGGATTGTTGCTTTTTCGTCTGTATATGCTCTTTGTCCTGCACTTTGAGCGATATCGGCAAATCAGAAACAGAAAGGGAAAGGGTTTTTCTCGGCTACGTATGCTCTTTGCCGTGCACCTTGCGCGATCTCGGCATATCAGAAACAGAGAGAAAACGTAGACTTTCCGGACAAGCTAACAAGATCTAACTCCACATGTGTGAAAAAGTTTTTTTGTTTTGATTTGTGGTGTGTTTTGCAGGAAAAAGGGCAAGCACGCAAACCGAGCAAGAAGAGTAAAAAAAAAAAAAAAGCCCCCTTTCTCATTCCCATATTTTACATACATTTTAATCTAGCTCACTTGGTTCAAAGTTGCTTTATTCCTTAATAGGTCTTGAGTTCAAGTCTTAGGAATTTACTTTTAAAAGCAAAAGTGCATGCAATTTCTATTTTCAAGTTATTTTATTGTAAAAGTGCATCTCACTTAAATAATAAAGAAAATACGAGTGAGTCACTTAAGTTTTTTTTATTGTTGCACTATTTAAAAGAAATATCATTGTAAAAGTGAAATCACTTATTTTACAAAAGTGGTTCACTTAAAAGCAACTTTCTTGTAAAGTGATTAAGGTTCATCTTGGGAAGAGGGGGGTTCTTTTTTTTATGGACATTCTCTAGCTGCCACGTCACTATTGGGGACATCTTCAACAGTTTCTTTGTTCAAGCATAACTTCATCATACAGAGTCAGTTTTCAGTGCCGTTTTTTTTTAAACTGCCTATTTTTTTGAGCTATTGGTTTCTGCTTTTACAACCATTAATTTATAAATATGGCCGCCCCTTGTGATATTCTACTTAACAGTTCCAACTATTTCTCATGGAAATATCGTATGGAGGATGTTCTACAAAGTAGGGGATTTTTCAGAATTACCTCAGGGAAAGAAAAAGAACCCACTGATGATGATAAGAAAATAAAATGGGAAAATAGATGTGATGAAGCTCGTGGATTGATTGGGATGTCAATCTCTAATGATTTGCGATTCCACATATCTGGAATTGATGAACCTAATGCTACTTGGGACAAGTTGGAATCTGTGTTCGGTAAACATAATGAAATTCGAAGTCACCAACTCGAAAATGAGTTGATTTCTTTAAATCCAAGTGACTTTTGATGCATTCAATATTATTTATCTAAGTACAAAACTCTTAAACTCTTATGTGCAGAATGTAAGATTGAGAGAGAAGACAAACAATGCATTTATCATATTCTTTCCAAACTTGGACCTACATATTATGTTTTTGTATCTACATTTTACTCCATGAAAGCATCCTTGAATGCAACTAGCTATCAAGAGCCTAGTCTTGAATCCTTTTGTGATTCCTTGATTAAAGAACAAGATAAACTCATTCATCTTGGAATAATCAACAATGCAGATACATTTGGGAAAGCCTTATTGTCTCAATAGAAAGAAAAGTCCAAGCCTCCCAAGAAACAAAATTTTCGTAATAATAAGTCAAACAAGGGTCCAAAACCCTCTCAGTCAGCTCCTTCTTTAAAAAATGACAAAGGATCTAAGCCAAAAAGCAAGAAGACTGAGCGTCATTGCAACTATTGCGGGAAAAAAAATCATGATGAATCTAAGTGTTTCAAGAAGATGGCAGCCTTGGAAGCAGCAATGAAGAAGCACCACATCAGCCTAGATTCGTCTTCAGAATCTGCCTCTCATGGACATGCACTTTGTGCTTCTGGTTATTCTTATAATGCATCTTCTTCTTCTACTTCAAATGAATGGCTCATTGATTCTGGAGCATCTTATCATATGGCTAAGGATCAAGCCATCTTTTCTACTATGCATGAATGTAACACCAAACAAATATTTGTTGGTGATGATAGATCTCTAAGTGTTGTAGGAGCTGGAACAGTTCCAGTAGATAATGGTCATTTTAGTGATGTACTATGTGTTCCAAGAATTTCCTGCAATTTGTTATCAGTCTATCAGATCACACATTCTGGTGAAGGTAAAACTGTGACCTTTACACCTCACCAAGTTGCAATCAAGGATTTTAAAGATCCTCAGCAGGTCCTAGCTACCGGAATTGTTGATGATATTACCAGGTTGTACAATTTTAACAACTTTGGGTCATCACCTTTCCCTTCAGTTTTTGTTGCTCATAGTGATAACTTGAGAAAACTTTGGCATGAGCGATTTGGTCACTTAAATTATCGCTCATTGCAACAACTATGTAAAGAAAATATGGTGACAGGTCTTCCGATGGTATCTTGCAGAGATGGTGTTTGTTCCGGTTGTGTACTCGAAAAACATCATCGGGACAGTTTTGACAAACGTGCCTCTTGGCACGCCTCGGTTCCCTTGGAGCTTGTGCATAGTGACTTGTGTGGTTCTCTTCCATCTACTTCCTTTTCTAGTTTCAAATATTTATTAACTTTCATTGATGATTACACTAGACGCACTTGGGTTTATTTCCTAAAACTTAAGAGCGAAGTATTTAACATGTTCTTGGCCTACAAGGCCCTTGTTGAAAAACAATCTGGTCATCAAATTATTAAGTGAAGATCTGACAATGGAGGAGAATATGTTAACAAACAGTTCACTACTTTCTGCACTGAACAAGGCATCCAACAACAGCAAATTGTTCCATATACACCACAACAAAATGGTGTAGTTGAGCTGAAGAACCGCACTTTAAAAGAAATGGCTAATTGTATGATCCAATCTAAGGGACTAAGTCTTCAATTTTGGGCTGAAGCCATAAATTATGCAAATTACATAGTTAATCGCACCCCCACAAAAGCATTACAAGCTATAACACCGGAAGAAGCATGGAGTAAAACTAAACCTGATGTAAGTCACTTTCGTGTGTTTGGTAGTGAAGCATGAGCTCACATTCCGGATGAAAAACGGAAAGCATTGCATCCTAAAAGTGAAAAGTGCATATTTGTTGGATATTCTGAAGATGTAAAAGGTTATAGACTTGTTCAACCACATTCTCATGATATAATCATTAGAAGAGATGTTAAATTTGATGAAAATCTCATGGCTTGCGAGCCTAACTCGGCAATTGTGCCATCTTTGGCCTGCGAGCCTGATTCGGTGTTTGTGCCTTCTTCTTCTTCTTCCAACTTCCTTGACAGGTTTCCAACTTCCTTGACAGGTTTCCAACTCCAGTTTCTGCCACTTGTACTTCACCTGAAGTCGATGCCACCTTGTATCATCAGCTTGTTGGTAGTCTCTTATACTTAACTCATTCCCGTCCTGACCTTTCCTTTGCCGTTGGTCGTGTTTCCCGTTATATGCAGACACTTCATGAAAGTCATTGGAAAGTAGCTAAAAGAATACTTCGATATATTCGAGGTACAGTTCAGTTTGGGATTCATTACAGTACAGGGGGGAAACATTTGTTGGTTGGTTTCACTGATTCAGATTGGGCCGGCGATCCTGATGATCGGAAGTCTACTGCAGGTTATGTTTTCAGTCTGGGATCTGGACCTATTACTTGGGCTTGTAAGAAACAACAAGCTCTTGCTCTTTCTTCAGCAGAGGCAGAATATCGAGCAGCAGTTAATGCCAGTCAAGAATCTTTATGGCTTCGACAGATCCTTTCAGAGTTTGGATTCGAGCAACAGCAGCCTACTCCACTTTGGTGCGACAATCAAAGTGCCATCAAGCTTGCCAAAGATCCAGTTCTACATCAACACAGCAAACACATTGAGCTACATATGCACTTCATCAGAAATCTTATTCATGATCGTGTTCTTGAAGTGCTCTTTTGCCCTACAGATGATCAAGTTGCAGACATTTTCACCAAGTCTCTTACAGAAGCGAAGTTTTCTAAACTTCGATCTATGTTAGGAGTTCAGGAACTTGTCATTAAGGGGGGATAGGCTCTAATGCCTCCTTCCTTCTCCTAATAGTATCACTTTTGTAAATCCTTCAATCCTATCCCAAGTTGTTCTTAAGGGGGGATGTTAGGATATTTAGACACTTAGGAGTTAGTTAAGATCAACTTGTGTAATATATCCGTTAGGGATAGTGTGTTTCTTTAATATGCATTTGTAAATACTTAATCCGACGGTCACAATATGTTCCCGACATAGAGTGATCCGACGACTCAACTTCTCTTAGATCAAACCTAACCTTGATCCGTGGCTTAACACTCGTTTGGTCCATGATCTCTATTTAAAGAGCATGGAGGGTCATTGTTTAGTTGATCAATTATGAGAAGCTCATTTGTAGCTTTCTTTCTTTGCATAATAAATTGTCCTGTAGAAGCTATTTGGCCGGGGCCGTGGAGTGTTTCCCTCAACAGGGTTTAAACCACGTCAAAACATCGGTGTGTTGATCTGTGATCTATTTGTGTGAAGTGGTTGCTCTTGGTGTTCGGTCCTTTGGTAGTACCCTATGTACCTGAACAGTAATGCCCCTGTCTATCTGCAAAAAACTTAATGCCACTTGGGAACCCTGTCCTACTCAGATTTTCCAACTTGACAGATCTAAAGTAAGAGTAGTAGGGAGATTGAGAAATGTGTTGTTGACATTATCTGCCGATCCTTAGATTCACCAGACCATAGATATTGTTGTAGTTGACATCCCTGAATCCTATGGAATGTGGCTAAGCAGAGATTGGTCGACAAAAACTCAAGGGCTACTTTTCCATTGATTGGTCTCACCTATGGATACCCTACAATGGACAACCAAACAAGATTAAGATTAGTAGGGAACCATTTATGAAGCAAACAGTCACTGACCTTAATGATTCAAGTGAACCTGCTTGTTATTTTAGTTCACATATTGAGCATTTCACATTTGATACCTTTTTGGGGGATTTGCCAGTTGATTCTTCACAAGATGAGAATGTACAAAATGAATCACAGATTACCAATGTTACTACTGTACCATTCTCTAGAACTATTGTACATAATGTGTATAATGTAAATACAAATTTTAGGATAGATCCTATTGCATGGACTTTATTCTTTGATGGCTCCAGATCTAAGGATGGAGCTGGTGCGGGTTGTGTCCTAATTGATCTGAAAGGGACTAAAATCATGATTGCTTGTAGACTTGAATTCAAATGTAACAATAATGTGGCTGAATATGAGGCCCTGGTGCAGGGACTCAAAAAATCTATTGATATGGGTGCACAAGTGATAGAATGTTTTGGTGATTTTGAAATTATAGTTAAACAATTAAGAAACAAGATACACTGTCTGTCTCCTCGCTTAGCTAATTATCAAAAAATGGTAAGAGAACTCACCAACTCTTTCTCTGCATTCAACATTAACTCTATCCCTAGGTCACAGAACTTTGATGTTGACCTCTTAGAAAATACTGCATCTAGGTTGATTCCACCAGAAGGCTTGTCACCTAAAACCTTTTCAATAGAACTTATGTACAGGCCTTCCATCCCTAATAATGTAACGAGCTGGAAAGTGTTTGATGATGACCAACAAATCCTAGACTTCCTCTCAGCTCAAGATACCTTCCAAGACATGGCAATAGATGAGGCTGGGCATGAAAAATCTTTGTCTAATCCTTCCAACATTATCCCAAAATCAGTGATCAACCTAGAAAAGTTATATGACTTGCAAGATAAGTTTAAACACAAAACCAACTATAAAACACAGAGTTCATCTCTGAACTATGAGCCAATCAACCTTGGTACTGAACATAATCCCCGATTTATTAACCTTGGTGTTGACTGCTTTGTTGATGAAAGAAGAGGTTTTATTAGATTGTGTAAAGAATACAAATATGTTTTTGCATGGACCTATGACTAACTAAAAACCTTTGATACTAGCATTATGCATCATAACATACCGATGAAGCCAGAAGTGAAACCTTACCAACAGAAACTAAGGAAGATGCATCCTAGTTTGGAACCCTCTGTAAAGAAGGCACTTGAGAAGTTGCTAAAAGCTAGAATCATATTCCCTGTTAGACACACACAATGGATAGCTAATTTAGTACTTGTCCGAAAAAAGAATGGAGAAATCAGACTTTGTGTCGATTTCAAAAATTTGAACAGAGCTTCTGAAAAGGATAACTACCCTATTCCTCCCATGGAACAGATTCTACAAAAGGTAGCTGGGTCAGAGATGTTTTCTCTCCTGGATGGTTTTTCGGGATACAACCAAGTTATGGTTTCCCCCAATGACCAACTGAAAACAACTTTTAGAACCCCCTGGGGTACCTTCGCCTACAAGCGAATGCCCTTCGGACTGATAAATGCGGGAGCCATATTCCAAAGAGCTATGGATAATGCTTTCAAAGATATAATGCATAATTATGTCGTAGTATACTTAGATGATATTACTATCTATTCAAAAAAACGACATGAACATCTGTCTGCTCTAAAACATGTTTTTGAACGCTGCAAGAAGTATAGAATTTCGCTCAACCCTAAGAAGTCCATATTTGCAGTGATAGAAGGTAAGCTCCTGGGTTTCATTGTTTCTAAGGAAGGTATGATTATCAATCCTGAATGCACTAAAGCAATTTCAAAGATTGGCTTTCCTGGTTTGCACAAATCCATGCAATCATTCCTCGGTAAGATCAATTTTGTACGTAGGTTTGTTCCAAATTTTGCACAGATTGTTAAGCCTTTGCAGCAGTTAGTTAAAAAAGATGTATAGTTTAGTTGGTCGTAGGAACAGAAAGATGCATTTGTTGAAATTCGAAGGGCCATTGCAAAAGCTCCTACTCGGATGTCCCCATATTTCAACAAGGATTTTATTTTATATACTTTCACTATTGATTTTTCTTATGCAGCTGTTTTGACACAGAAGAATGACAACGATACTGAGATTCCAATTTCATTCATGAGCTCAACGTTTAAGGGAGAAGAACTTAAATACTCCCAAATTGACAAGCAGGCTTATGTTGTTTACAAGTCTGTGAAGCATTATAGGCCATACTTATTGAAATCTCCAACGAAGGTGATTGTGCCATATACAACCATCAGAAATGTGCTGGTACAGAAAGAACTAGGTGAGAAAAGAGCCCATTGGATGACATCTTTGCAGGAATATGACCTAGAGATCAGGCCAGTGAAGATTGTGAAAGGGCAAGGTTTGTGCTTTCTTACTTCCCATTTGAATGATCCTGTTCAGCAGCAGACTGAATGGGAGCAGGAGGAAAATGTTCCTATAGGTTTTGTCAATGCCATAGATACTCCAACATCTGACTGGTATGATCATATCAAGTTTTTTCTAAACCATGGGTTTGCTCCTGAAACCCTTGAATTCAAAAAACATAAATCTTTAAAATTAAAGGCTGCCCCTTATCAATTTATTAATGGGGTTCTGTTTAGAAAAAATTATGATGGAGTTTTCCTTAGGTGTTTGGAGAAAAATGAGACTGATGACATTCTTTTTCAATTTCATGCAGGACCTGTTGGAGGCCATTTTTCAGGTGAAACCATAGCACACAAGATTCTCAGAGCTAGATATTATTGGCCTACTCTATTTAAGGATTCCTATGCTCATGTTAGAAGGTGTGAACCATGTCAGAAGTGTGCAGGGAAATTCAAAAAACCTGCTTTTCCCCTACAACCAGTAACAATTCAGTTTCCATTTCAACAATGGGGACTGGATTTTGTTGGACCAATTAATCCCACATCCTCCCTTCAACATAGGTATATCCTTACAACAACTGACTACTTTACCAGATGGGTTGAGGCAGTTCCCCCTTAGGTAGTGTAACACAAACCAAGTAATTTCTTTCCTTTACATCCAAATAGTTACAAGGTTTGGTGCTCTAGAGTATCTTGTCTTCGATAATGCATCCTACTTTTACTCAATTGATTTGACATAGTATGCCCTTGAAAAAGGGATCAAACTAAAATTTTATGCCAATTATCCACAGGGTAATGGGCTTGCCGAATCTTCTAACAATAACCTAATAACTATTTTGAAGAAGACAGTAGCCTCTCATCACAAAGATTGGCACACACAGCTTTATAATTCTCTTTGGGCAGATTGAATTAACCCAAAGGAAGCTATTGGAAACGCTCCCTATTGTATGGTCTATGGAAAGGAAGCCATCCTACCATCTAACCTTACCATTCCCTCATTACAGGGAGCCCAATCCAGTTAGGAATATGATTCCTATCCTCTTCAACAGAGAATTTATACCTTTCTTAAGTTGGAGGAAGACAGGGAAATGGCTAAAAATAAATTATATCAACATCAACAGATGGTTAAAAGATGGTTCGATGAGAAATCCTTTTATGATAGAGAATTTTCAGTAGGAGATTTGGTATTGAGATGGGATAACCAACATAAGGATAAAAATGATTATGCCAAATTTTAACACCTCTGCCTAGGGCCTTTTATTGTTATAGAAAAGATTGGTCCCAGTACTGCTTGATTACATACATTGGAAGGGGTCATCGACACTTATCCAGTGAATGTTTCCCTGCTCAAGAAGTATTTTTTCTGAACAATTTGATGCACTTTGTACATAATTTTGGTGTGTTTTGCATTTTTTTGTTTTGATTGGTTTTCTTTTATTGGTTTTTCTTTTAATAATCTTCACACATTTGGTAATGGTTGATGGTTAGCTTGTCTCTAGGATAATCTGAACTGAAGTTTTGGAATGTTGTGTCAATCTTGTTTTTTTTCAACCTATGTCAAAATTTGTTCACAAAGAATAGATAGTCATTAATTGCAGAATTTAGATTGATACCTTTCCACCATGGTCATTATCTTACACATGCTTTATTTTTTTAATTGAGGTTGTGGAAGTGATTGGCTTTCTTGTCCTATGTTTCATTAGTGTAATACAACATATTACAATAGCCTGGTCAACCTTTATCTGCTCTGGATCCTATCACAGTCACCTTGAGAAATGATATTACTTAATAATTGTGGATTGCAGGATGGGGGGTCTTATTACAAGACAACCCATTAGGTTCATATATGTGAGTGGAATGACATCTTCACACCAAGCCACCAAACTTGGAATATGACTTTCAGTTTACTGAAAGGTGAAAGATCCTATCACAGGTCGGTCCATTCATGATCTACAAAGCATCAGTGAGTAACACCACTATCATATGGTCACCAAGCCATGGTGGTGTCTTGTAATTCACACCCTAAATAAAATTTCTGTTTTACTTTTTCTTTATAAGACAATGTTGTATATAAGGATAGGGGGGTCTTATTACAAGCCATCCCTGCCATGATCATGGGTTTGATTTTGGACTGAAATTATCTTTATGTGGTCACCAAGCCACAATAGTTGCTTTCAGTGTCATAGCTGGAAGACAAGGAGTCTCATTATTGAGTTAGCTTGTTCAGTTTCTAGGTCAAGTTTGTGAATGGAATTGCCAAAATCTGATCACCAAGTCAAGGCAGTGGTCTTATGTCAACAAGGTCTTATGCACAAATTTTTTGTCTATCTAAAAAAAAAAAAAGAAAAAAAAAAGGGGGAATAAAAAAATGAATAGATTTTTAATAATATGTAAATAAAGCAATTAATAAGTCAAGGTGATTCATGATTTTGATATCCATAGTATTGTGAAGCTTGCTCCCAGGTTCATCTAAAAGTTGTCTTCCTGTGATTACATATTGACAAAAGGTTCTTGTTGTTTCTTAAATCTCATTATCAGATTTGCAATATCTTTAAACTGATCATGGATGGGAGTATATCAATCTTATGTTTAATTCTACTTATTGATTGTCCTTTTATAAACATTTTCTAAAATTTCAGGTTGAAAAATCAGTTTAACTGAAGTTTTGTTTGTAGAGATAACTGGTTCTTCCAAGCCAGTCGCCATTTGTTGTAGGTACAACAGATCCCATGCTTCATTTGATCATGAGAGCCCCAATTTTTGTAAATACAAAGGTATTTGGGTAAGTTCTTAAACTTTGTTTGTTATGGTCTCCTACCATTTGCTTATGGTTTGTGTAATTACCATTTTTTTCCTTTGAAAATTTCTAATTTTTTTTATTGTTTTCTTGACTTGCGGAAAGCCTTGTTTTTTCCAAAATGTTATTTTCAACCCGCAAAGCTGCAATTGCGGATTGCGGGAAGTCTTTGTTAATATCTTTGGGAAATTTCGATTCTGCAACCCACAACCCGAATCCCGCAATTGCGGATTTCGGATTGCGGAAAGTTGTTATTTTGATAAATTGCATTGCGTGTTCCCGCAACCCACATGTCACATCCCCATCTTGACCCTATAGCATTAAAATGTGAATGATGTAATATTGTTATAAAATCATGGTGAGGAGCTCAAGGCCAAGGTCCCGCCATCGATTTATTGGTGCATACGGTTTGCGTGCTAGCCAGGCACATTGGAATTTCAACATCATGTAAATATGCATTTTAATAAAATACCCACAACTAGCTATGCAATGCAACAAAGACATGGGGGCATGATTTTACAAGGAATTGGGAGGGAAAACATTCATACCCTTGAGCCAATCAAGTCAAGCCAAGTGTCAATGAGAGAACCCATCAAACCCTCAACTACCCATGTTGACTTTTGTACCTAATCATTGATTTCTCCCAAGAGTTGGTTGAGGTAGTTAATGCCTTGGGGAATGGGAGGCATGGCTGTCCAAATTCGAGTATGGGCAAGCCACCCTGCATGGAAAAACGTATTTGGCTTCTTGGGAAAGAAAAGAGCCATGAATTGCTCCCCAAGCCATTATCCATCAACCAGTCTTCTCTCCCTCACGAATTGGGAGCTACCTAGGCGTTTTCCAGCCACATTTTTATGTTTTTCTTGGTTCTCTAGGGGGAAAGAGGGCATTTTTGTGTTTCAGAGTGATTGGGAGTATGGGAGCTTGATTTGGGGTTTCATTAGGGTCATTTTGGCCATTTAGATTCCCAAAATACCCATGGAAAATCAGGTTCGTTCCCTGTGGATGATTTCCCCATCCATAATCCGTTTTTGGTGTGCCCACGTTTTGGGGAAAATCTATGGCCATCTTGTTTGTGAATTCCATTGCTGGAAATGTGTATCCATGCCCAATGTTTTGTGCTTGCTGTGTGAGAAATGAATATATTGGGTATGGGTTATGGGTATCTGTTGTTTTGGATTGAGCTTGAGTGAAAGCATCCAGGGTTCTAATGTAGCCTAATAAACCCAGCTATGGACTGGCTTGGCTCAAATAAAATGCTTAATTGGCTATGTATGAGCTGAATGTCCCCTTTTTCTTGTAAGAATCATGCCCATCTTGGGGGTGGCCTTCGAACGGACTGAGTATATGTCATTGAAGAGCCTACGGTTGGGTGGAACATTGCAGCGACATAGCTAGTCATTTGGGATAATTGCACAACGAAGATAAGTGTTTTTTGTCTATGTATTTACTTCTGAAATGTTATAATTTGAATGCATACAAAAGATGTGTGTGGATGAAGTTTGAATTCCGTTGTACATATTGATTTAATTTGCATCTGCACACCTCTGAATTTATGTGTATGGATAAGATGAATGGGCTGATTTTCTATGAAAATCCCCAGGAATCGACATCACATTCTCTCCCTTGCTGGGTCTGATGGGAGGGTATGTGACACCACAAACTACAGATTACGGGATGCGAGAAAGTTATTTTATTGTTAAACATTGTTTTCATTTCTGAAACCCACAACTAGCAATTTCGGGTTGCGGATATCGGAAACACTTGTGTCCATTGTTTTGCATTTCGCAATCCCGCAACCTGCAACCCACAGTTGCGGATTGCAGATTGTGGGAATTATCAATCAAAATTTGTGACCCAATCCCATCCCGTAGGGACTAATCTCAGCCATTCATTTCCTTTAATCCTACGGTCCAGATTTGATTTGACCAAAAATCGATAAATATATGATTTTTCTATTTTTCTTTATCATTTTCATTGTCAGAAATTTACATTGCTACGTGGATTTTACTGTGAATTTCTTACTAGGGGTCATTCTTATGAATTTTCAGTTATTTTCAGGTTGGTTTGTTGTCATTTTTGCACTTGCTATCTACGGTTTTGTTGTTAATGGTTTAGTTTTGATTTAGTTTTGATTTATTTACCAGAATTTCCAAGCTTTGCCAAGATGTCACGGAACACTCGGTCTAAAACAGCTCACAAGGATTTGCTAACCAAAGACCCAAATTTTGGTATCTTCTCATATACCAGTGAGAGGGTTATCAAAGGTTATCAAATGGATTGGTCAAAAATTTATTCAATCTTTGATAATGACGACCTTTCAAACATTAAGGAAGACCAAATTGCATACGAGAAGATTAGGGCTTCTCAATTGCATGCCATTGCTGCCCGACCCACTATCCTACCTTACACAGACACGGTAAAATGGATAGTAGACAATGCTAACCCTAAGGACCGGTCATTCAATGACAATACCGGGTCACAATTGACAACCTTCCTCCCTGAAGTCTTTATCAGAGCTTTTGCTCTTAAGTCGGTCGTGCAGACACTTAGCCCTGAATTCATACAATCCTCTAAAAACAGGTACAATTTCGACAAAATGATGAAATCATGGATGATTAAGCCTAGCAGCTTTGTGCCAAACGCTGATAACCTCTACCCGATTTCCCAGTTTAGGGATCCTTACTCTTTACTCGCAGCCATGCTCTGCAGGCTCTTTGGCCTTCCAAATTGTTCAGTCTTCAAAGCTGAATGGGCTCCAATAGCTCATCATGTCTTAACAACGGGTGAATCCTTCCCTTGGGCATCTATCCTGTCATCATAATTTAAAACAACAATCCAAGATTATCAAAAGTCACCTACCCTGAGAAATCCACACTTCTTCTTGTCAGCCTTCATTATTGATGTCTTTTGCTCTGAGTTCCAATATCCTAACTTGGGATGGAATTGGACCCCTTCAGATCCACCAGTTCAAATCTATCACTCAGCATTATGGGAAAGCAATTTTGTGCCATTACTGTATGACATTTGTGACCATTTCATGGGTACCATTTACTTCAACATATTCAAACAAGAGGCACCTGCTTTTTCAAATGATTCCATAACCTTCATCAATACAATTGGTGATTGGTATGTCTATGAATCTTATTCATATATCAAAGTCTGGGGGAGTGACACTATTCATCTTGTGCCTAGGATAGTGCCTGACATATTGGTCATTCAAGAAGTCTCTTATCAGACTGTTACTGATGGTGTCTACATAAAGCTCACTGGTCCCAAAAATAAAGGATGGCCTAAATTTTCTTTGAACCTTGGGCCATTGGTCATCCCAACCTCAAATTGGGCTGCAATGCTTGGTGACCAAGTGGCTCCTTTAAAATTAGGTTTTGCTCCCAAAAGGAAGCATGATCCTAAGAAATTCCTTGATGCACATTTTAAACAATATCATATAAAGATGGACTATATCAATGAGGAACTTCCAGATGACTCTATCTACCAAGGGGTGAATACATTTTCTAAGGTCCTCGCTAGGGCCAGGAGCATAGATGAGCAGCATCAGATTATGCAATATCAGAAAGAAATTAAAGCTAAATTCTTGAGCTACAGAAAATGGAAATGAATCTGCTTGAGCAAATGAGAAATGATCGAGCAGAAAAGGAGAACCAGCAGGCTAATGCCCCTCTAATGCTTACTTATCCATATGGAAATAAAGGTAAATCCCCCATGGAGAATCCTCCTCAGGTAAAAATAGTTGAACAGGTCAAAGTCTTGTTGCAAACCTCTCATTATTTGAAGCAGGAGTTAGCACAGCTAACTTCAGTTCTGGATACTCAATCAGTTGAACCTCCTAAGCTTACTATGGATGTTCTAGTGACTGTTGCAGCTGCGTAGGTATGTGATGATTTAATAATAGCTGAGACCAACCCATCTAAGAGACAGGAAATCCTGATCCCTACATCACAGGTTCCCATTGTTGATATTATTGATAGCGATGTTGATGATGAAGCACATCACCCAGTATTTGTGACTGTAGAAGTGACTGAACAAGTGACTGAAGGAGTGACTAAAGATTCACAAGCAGTTACAGATTTGTTAGACACTATTGAGATGGATCACTCTTTTGCAGATCAACATGTATTGGAGGTTACTACTGCCCTTGACATTACAATGTACTTCATCATTTTCGTTGTCATCTGTTCAATATTTTTTTGCTTTGTCTCCAGGGGTGATGCCTCCATTTTCCATATCACAACTTTTTCATACTTTGACTTCCAGATCCACTCCATTTTTATACAACTCAGTTCCTTTTTCCATTCCCCCATTTATTATTGTAGAGGTCCAGTCTTCGATTGTCCCTCAGCAATTACCCATATCTACTTTATCATTACCCATTGTGGATGAGCCACCCTCAATTCCTTCTTCATCATCACCTACTAAGAATGATCATGTTCCACTTTCTGAAGCCTTCACTTCAATCCCTTCTCCAACCCATGTTCCATTAGTTCCTCAGATTGTCTCTACCCCTCAAGTTACCATGTCTATACTCCTCAAGTTACCATGTCTATACCTAGTCCCATTGTCACTCAAACACCTTCATTAATTTCAACAGAGAGTGTTATTTCTATTTCTTCAAAAATAATAACTGAATATGAAGATGATGTTGTAGTCCCTCTTGGACATTATTTCTATAGTAAAGAAAATAAAGCAGTGATCAAAAGGGGTAAGAAGAGGAGCAGGGACCAAGGTGGATTAGAAGTATCCGTTCCAAATCAAATAATATGGGATCAGCATATAAATGACCCACAGACAGGAGCAATTGAGACAGCTGCAGCCTTAAGGGCATTTGTTGGTGCAAACCTTGATTCAGTCCAGGTACTGAATAGGGAGATTGATCAAAACAAGGAAGAATTGGAAAGGCTTTAAGAAGAGTTAGTAAATACCAAGGAAGAACATGAAACTTAGTGTTGCTGATCTCAGGAGGATATGGGGAGATAGGATAGAGGATTTGGAGCGAAGCAATACCTCTCTTCAGGCTGAACTTCATATTGTACAAGTTGAGAATTCTGCCAATACACATAGGATAGCTATCCTGGAAAAGAAATGTGAGGATGCAACTGCAAGTGTAGCCTCTTCTAGTTTCTCTAAGTTCTCACCCTAGGAATTTAAGGATTTGGCCCTTCAAGTCAATGAAGAGCATCATAAATTGCTGGAGAAGCTATTTTGCACCCTAGATGAGATTAGGGAAACCCATATGACTTTTGGTAAGATGTATGGTGCCCTTGAAGAGAAGAAATCCAAAAGGCTGCAAGCTTCTCAGGAAAGTCAAAACATTGGTGAGTGGCAGAGGTATATCAAGAACATACCAGAAGACTTCCCCATTCTTAACATCTTTCAGTTCAAGAAAATCAGAGCTGCATTGAACACTTGGATTGAACTTAATGATTCAGAAGAAGACATTCTTAAGAAAGCATAGGCTATGTGTAGTAGGAGATGGTATGCAACAGATAACATCATGGAATTGCTACAGTTCTTAGCCTTGGAGATCATTGAAGATGCTTGTCTGCCTAAGTTGATGGTTGAGCAAGTCGAACGCAGGTGTGAGGAGGCCAAGGAGAAAATTTAGCGCCTTGAGGAGGTCAATATTGATGATGTTGAACAATTAATAAGGAAACCGGTCACCATGGAAGGAAAAATCCACATTTACATCCGTATTTGGCATAAGTTAGCTAAGAATGAGATGGAAACATTCGTAAGTAATGCCCAGCTGGGGCTTGAGTCAGCTAACTATTCGAATGTGGATGAGTTGTTAGAGATTTGGGACAAATGGCAAGTTTTTCTAGGCCATTAGTTTAATTTTTATTTTCTAATCCCGGTTTGTGGGAATTCACTCTTTGTATCATTTTGTAAACTTTTATTTAAAGAGGTGATCTCTCGTAGAGAGGGATGATGGAATTTGGAGGAGAAAATCAGCAGGAGAGACTGGAGATGCCCTGTTTTGATACAAGCTCGTAATTTCTTACAGACTGTCATTAAATACCGTAAAGTTATTTTTAGATCTGCTTTTGTCTAATGATTAATTTTCTTTGATGAATGTTGATTGTAACTCCAAATTTATCTAATGTTGTTTAAATATTTTTGAAATTTATTAAGCACTGTGATCTATAGTTCTAGTTTATCTCTGCTAATGATTTGTGTGTTCATGAAGTTTTAAGAGAGTTTATTCAATTAAAAAAAAATCATTTTCTGCAAATGGTTTTCTCAGTAAAATTATAATTGATGTTAATTTTTCAATTAACATATCAATTACAGGTCAAATCTTGAATGCATAACAACCCTCAATTTGCCATTGGTTAATTTTGATTGATTAATTGGAACTTGGGAAGTTAAGTCATTGATCTCTTTCACATTTATGTTTAATTAATGAATGTCCTTAACTATTTACATATCAAGTTGATCTACACTTATCTCAAGACACCTTCTTAGAGTAGATATAACTTAGTTTAGATTCTTTTAAGTAGATTTGTGTTTACAAACCTTTTACACTTTTTTTTCTTCATTAAAAAACTGATCCCTTGGATCAAAACTCACCAACTCATAGAGTGCCAGCGGAGGCCGAATATCCGTGGGAGATTACTATACCAAACAGGATGGGGATAGAACTGTCCTTGTGTAGGATCTTTTGAAGCCTTTCAGTCTGGTTTTTCCCCCTCTGTTGAGAGCTTAGGAACCCATTCCAGCACTTTGCACACCCTGCACATCCGAGGCCTCAACAGGCGTTGAGTCTTCTCAACCAGAAGAAAGGGAAAAGTATATTGGGTCTAGAAGATCATCTTCATGATGTGAGGCGATGGAAGACCTTTACAGAGGCTCAGTACAAGATATTAAGGAGGGTTGCATGATTGCAATTTTGGCCATAGAAAATCCGTGGTTATCCATTCTAGATTGCAAAATTTATGAAGGTCAATAAAGAAAATGAAGAAGTTATATTTGTTGAAGTACATTGGTATGCAACAGACACACACCCATTTGATGGCATGTACAAGTTGGAGATGGTGATTGAGAAAAAGGTTTTCAAAAAGAGAAAAAGAAAGGATCAAAATGTAAATTAGAGGATGTTGAGATACTAGTTTATGACTTCTAGTTGACAAAGAAAGGCATTCTTCGCTCCAAGGCTATAGAGATTATCAAAAGATTGTTGGCACAAGAAATAGTTGCAACATGCGAGTCTGCTAAACCAAGGCGTAGATCTAGAAGGAACATAGCATATGGAATGTTGGCCATACATTAAGACTCAGATGGTGCGCTCATTGATAGTAAAGAAGAATACGGGTCATCTACATCTTCATCCAATCATTCATCTCAAGAAAATGTAGTTTTTGATGGTGTGTTAGAATCCATGTGTTGATTTGAATAATTGCAAATGAAACATTTTGTCTTTTTTTATTAAGATGGCATTGTTTGTATGGCAACTCTAAATGAGTGCTTGAATTTTGATATGAATCACTTCTACGTATTATGGGTTAATATATGATTTAATTATGAATATCATAAATTATTTTATTTTATATGAAAAGAGTGGTGAAATCATTTCTTGAATAATTTGTGTTTAACACAGTGCAAGTTTTATATAGTGTTACTAAGAGATTAAATAAGTATAATGTTTGAAATTACGATAAAATGATATAATAATGTCATTTTTTGAAAAACTATGCTATCGGTAGCATTAGTTTTCAATTTAGAGCTTGATTTTAAGGTTTTTGCAAACAACAATAACAATTTTTTTGGTCCATTTCTTTATTTTTTATTCGGGGTTGTTTTTTGGTGTTTCTTATGCAAACATATGAGTTTTTATGGCTAGAGTTCTCGTTTTGAGTATAAAGTTCTCGTCAAGTTGTATAACTTTTTCACAATGTGTATGGGTCTCGAGGCTTTAACCATAGTCGTGTTAAGGTAAAATATCCCAAGGCCCTTGAATTTGTTTGGGGGAGGGAAGCATTATCTTCAAGCCCTAAACATATTTTCTCAGGATCAAGCGCCATCAACACACTCTCAAACCTCCGCATATGACCTTTGTTATTTAATAATCACCTCCAAGGATGCTCTACATGGCATCTATATGTTAGTTGTGCACCAGGAATGTGTCTAGAGATCTATCCAATGTCATAAGAGGACAATAATGGGACTTATCCCTAAACGCCACTTCTTAGGCTCAATCACTAGGAACAACACCTTCAAACCATAACATTAACCCTCTCCCATGGGTCTTAGGCATCAATGTTGGATATAGATGTCATTAAGAGATTTTTCACAATGAGGATGGCTCTCAGACCCTTGAACATGGTCAGGGAAGGAAAACAATCACATCAGGGATGTTGTTGAATATTCTCAAACTCAAGATACTTGAATGATTCCCCGTATTGTCATATCGATCATTTTTAAGGGTTCTATGTAGGCCTTCGAGTGGGATACAAGAGTCGTGGGTAGGTTTTGTCCACTAGAAATAGGTTTGGACCATGCCATATGGTAAATGGGGTAAATAAGGGCTTTAAGCCCTAATTGAACCTTC
Source organism: Larix kaempferi (assembly GCA_027924585.1). Taxonomy (NCBI): domain Eukaryota; kingdom Viridiplantae; phylum Streptophyta; class Pinopsida; order Pinales; family Pinaceae; genus Larix; species Larix kaempferi. The sequence goes on along the minus strand of BSBM01000316.1, from coordinate 22,559,998 downwards.
TCATGTTGAAGTTCCATGAACAAACCCTAGATATAGCAATGCTCTTGATAGGGGGTCTTTGCACTGGGAGCTTGATATGGGTGCCATTAAGATGTTTCACTCACTATGGATGGGTATTGATGCCTTAGCCATAATTGTGGTAGTGAAACAACATATTAAGGCCCTTGAAATTGGTTGGTGGAGAGATACAACATCCTTAAGGCTCCCTAAACATAGCCCATTATGCTTAAGAACCCATAACACATGTTCTAATACCACCACACAATATTTTGGATGGTTTGTGGAGCCTTAACCATCATCAAAGATTGAAAACTAGTTTCTTTGGATCCTATTGAATCTTTTTGAATAAGAATATGAAAATGGATAGAAAGTAAAATGTATGGAAGGAGCGTTCACGTGTCTGTGAATTAAAAAATTTAGGTGAGATTGCCTCTATTCATTTACATGTTGGATGAGTGGTCTCCTTTGATTTATCCTCTAAATGGAAAACCTATTGGCTTGGTTGCATAAACAACAAAAAATCCATTTTTCCATCTCCCTATTATTAAGGTCGCTTTCAACCATATTTTTAAATATCAACCATATATTCATTTCTTATGAAACTGCACACACTTACAGAGATTTTGGAGAATTATATAATGTTGTTTTTAAGAAAATAACTATTGCTTTCTATTTTTTATTGATTTTTATTTGTACATATATCATATTTCTAAATACATTTAGGTATTTTATTTCTAGTGTAACTTTTTATTGCCTTTCTCTTTTGGAAAACAAATTGTATGATGCGTAAGTACATATGGAGGCATACATACTTAAAAAATTGTTTGGTTAAATTAAAACCCTCAAACTAGTCTTTAATGGTCTTTCATGGATTTATTAATTTTAAATAATATAAAATTAACATTAAAAAATATGGAAAAATAGTGGCACACAAGAACTACTGTCATGTATAAGTGTACAATTTTTTTCAAATAATTCCATCATTTTGATACTAAACCACGTCCTTAAAGTGAACATATGCATTGCACTTTAGAGAAAAAATAGCATAGCAATGTTAGAAGAAAGTGATTTTCTCCAAATTATACCCATTTTCCATAAATAAAAGTTATATATTCCTCAATCTAAATTCGATTTCCTACATGTATCACTAAAATTCCTCCTAGTCAATATATTGTTATTTTTTCAGATTTCCATTGCAACTGATATATCATGAGAGGGAAGCATTAGAGGGAAGCATTAGCTTACATTATCCCATTAGAGTTGTTTGACGATGAGATAGTGAGGTAAAGTCAAATAAGAAGCGTGTAAAGGCATAGGGATTATTTAGATTAGTGATAGACCAATGAATTGCTTTTTCATACACATCTAGAAACTAGAAGGGATTTTAAGCCAATAAAGTTAAGTTTATTTTAATTTTGGTTTTCCACTCTTCTTAATTACTCAAATTAAATTTGGTCGATTCTCTTATTGCATGATTTGGGAGCATTTATGATTGTAGCCTCTGTTTTTCTTGGTTGATATTACTTTGGTTTTGGATACTATTATGGACAATACTTGTTGAGGAGGCCTCTTAGGCTCCATAAATGTCATGACATTTATGTAATAAAATAAAATATAATATGAGAATGTATTTGATTGATAAATATGCCTGGTGATTAGTTGGAGCTCTTCAAACATCTGGCATGATTGCCTCCTCCATCCGGCCTGGATGATAGCAACAGTGGATGGGGGTGGATTGAACAATAAAGAAATCATGAGGCGGAAGAAAACCTGCATGACAAAGATGAAAGACTGCTCGTATGCCCTAGTTGTGTTCCTGGATCAAAAGAGTAATGATACTTCTGATCGTGAGGCTGTTGAAGACAATCATGGAGAGTGGAAAAACTGCACGCAGAAGATCATACAGTAGTGTAAGTAATCTAAAGTTTGGTTGATGGTGAAAGAAAATGATGTTTCCTGTGTAGTAATCGATGCCCTTGGATAATGCGTGTGAACAAAATAATTTGCTTGATTTAAAGAAAAGATCAATCTGTCGATGGAAGAGAACATTCCCATTGATGTTCCCATTGATGTTCCAAAAGAGAAAGAAGAAAATCATTTATGGTCGTCGAGGGGAAACGCTACGGTAATACTGGAAAATGTTGCTAATCCTAGAGATGTTGACCTGGAAGCAACAGGAGAGTGTTTATTACTTCTTATTTCTTTGCCTAACCAGATCCTCGCATTAACTGCAACTTGCTATAGTATAGCCTACCAACAAAAATAATGGAGATTTCAGGTGACCTAATATAAAGAAGGAACGATAATAAAAAAAATAACGAGCAACAGAGAATCGACTGCAACCACCCAATTCCACATGCCACTCGTGGATTCTGAATGTTGATTGTCGTGGATTCTGAATAGTTGATTGAATGAGAGGAGAGGCTCGATCTTGTCAGCTATACAACCGCTCGACCAATTCAACCATCTGCTCGTTGACTTCATTAGCCATTGAGGTCGACCATGTAACTGTTGGCCAAGAATATTCAGCCTGCTGCAGGCAATTTAATGCAGCTGCAGCAGGTCCGTTGACAGTTGGATTTCAAGCAGTTTGAGATCCAACGATCAACATGCCTGCTGCAGCTGCATTAAATGGCCTGCCGTAACTGTTGGCCATAAACTTATTGACTAAGCACTGACTAGTAGTTGATAGCTCGTGGGCACTGACCAATAGCCAATCAACCAGAGCACCTGAGCGACCTGTGATTTATTTTCCGAGAAAAACAATGACTGAATAATCTACTTGGAAATTCAATCAACTTGTGCTGTCAATGCATGTAAAGAATATATACTCCAACCAAGATTGGGTATTGATAAGTTATTTTTACACCGATAGGTGTTTATATTTTAGAATTTGAGGTGGACTACCATCTATGTTTTTCCTAGATTGAAGGAGGATGTGACAAGTGTACTATATATAGTTGTTCAAAATTCCAAATAAACAATTATAAAAAAAAAATGCCAATGTATGTAAAGAAGATATACTCCAACCAAGATTGGGTATTGATAAGTTATTTTTACACGAATACATGTTTATATCTTAGAATCTGAGGTGGACTACTATCTATGCTTTTCTTAGATTGAAGGAGGATGGGACAAGTGTACTCTCTATCATTATTCAAAATTTCAAATAAACAATTATAAAAAAAAATGCATGGATAACTCATAGTTGATGCATGGATAATGGGTAGTGAGAGACAACCCATTTAACTAAAGAAGGTAACATACAACTAGTGATTACAACCAAGCATGGAGAACAAGTAACAGATAACTTGTTCATGACACTTAACTTGTGCCACAAGTTAAGTGGTTGTGTTAGTGTCTGGTCATCATGCTTCATAGTTTTAGTTGACTTGGACATAATCATTAGTTTTTCTCATGAAAATGTCATGTATCCTTGTATTTGGTTCATAAAATGAATGTCGCTTATTGTAAAGTTATGGATTCATATGTACAAAACAAAATACATGAAGGATAAATAATCTCTAGTTGAGTCACTTTCGTCAAGTCTTTAATTATGAGTTTAACCAAGTCAGTCAAAAAGAAGAAAAAGAAAAAGTATTGTCGATTGAGTGATTTGAACATTGAGCTTGTCGAAGCATTGTAACATTTGAGTCGATTGAGACACAAATGTTGAGTCTGTGTTTAAAGAATAGACAGGGGTTAAACTTCATGAGTCTTGAAGGTAGGCAGTCTCCTCTACCATTGTAATGTAAGTCAATTTGTAGCTGACAAGATCAATTGCTTGCCAACTTCAGTCGATACCCAGTCGACAATGATTTGACCGAGTCTATAAAAATTTGGCCAACAAAAGTGTCTTTGTAATTCAGTCTTACTAACAATTAAAGAATCATAGTAGTTTCTAACCTTTGTGTTGTATCTTAGTCCAGTCAAGTTGTGTTGTGCGCGCATAGGGTCTTAGTTGAGTCATAGTCAGGTTTGTCCTACCATTCATGTATATAGATTTGACACTCCAAGAAATTGAAGAAGATCCATTGACATTGAAGACACCATAGAAGTGTATCTAAGATCTATGACAGTCAGTATCGACCCCGTAGAAAAGAGCACATGACTAAGAGAAGAATAATTGAAGCATATTGAGTAAGCATAACATTTTGACTAAGCATTATACTAAGCATGCATGGTGGATCACATGCACTTGTAGGCATTATAAATCCTTTTTACAATTATAGAAAAAGATTGAAACATTCAAGCAAGAGACATCAGATGACACGTGGAATGACCTTAATGCATAGATGATGAAACAATAATGACTTAATTGATTAAGCCCCCTAGTATGTGAATTGCCAAGCAATATTTGGGTTGTGACCTCGGAGGCCAAAAGGTAGAGAAATTGTATCAAGGTGAAGCGCAAAGGTAAGACGCTCACACCATGGAGTGCTGTGCAAAGTGGTTGGTGGGTTGTAATGAAGAATCACTGAATGCACTGGCACCTACCAGATTGAAGACCAAGGTTGAAGAGTAATAGGTCACAATAGAACCTTGTATATGTGTATCTTCCTATCCATCTAGTAGTTGTTGCGACTGATTTACCTATGCAGACCAATATTCATGGTTGATGCATAGTAAGGATTACTTCGATAAAAGTAGAGACCTAGGATGTTGTTGCACAACTTCTCTAGGGAGAAGATGGATTTGAGGATGGGGGAGATGTTGAAGAGGCCTCTTATGCTTCATAAATGCCATCATATTTATGTAATAATTTATATAGACTAAAGTGGATAAATATGAGAATATATTTGTATAATCGATAAATATGCCTAAATGGGTGATTAGTTTGAGTGGTTCCAACTGCTCCAACCATCCATATCATTGTATAGATATCTATTCAAGATGAATACAAAGAAGGTTGGATGTCCTTCCCCATTACTTCTTCTTGATGGATGTTCTCTTGTGTGCATTATAGTCTCTTCTTAAATGCAATTAGAATCCTAGACTTCAAACAATGCTTTACAAGAAACCTTTTGAGCATTTGTGCTTAGGTTCTGGTTGTTCTACATTTGTGTGTGAAGATGATTGGGAGGTTCAAGCTATAAATAAATCTCCATTGTAAGCCTTGTTGTAGTAACTTTCTTTATTATGTTCCAAAGAGAAATGGGTGGAGGTGTAATTGTTTTGGTGTATCTCATCATGGTCAATTATTTTGGCTATTAGTGTTCCTAGCCTAGGTTTTCAAGGGAGAAATGATGTGAGATATGGTATCTCTATAATTTTACATGACAAGTTGCATTAATGATATCATGGTAAGAAGTTATCATTACAGGGCAATGTTGAGATAATGGCATTGTCATAGATCCTCCAAGTTATTTTCAAGGGAGAATGTGTGAATATTTAATGTAAATCCAACTTATGGATTTATTGGACTTTTAGGACCACTTGATCACTCCATTTTTTAGTAGTGGTTTTTTTGTCCCACCCTTTGAGGTCTTATGGGTAAACCATAAAACTATTTATTGATGAGGCTCTAGCCTCATTTGATAAACACAATGTATTGTGATCTTTGGGATCTTCTTACAAAAATGTGCTTCACTACTTTAAGGTTTCCGAACATTCACTTACCTTATGCTCATCTTGAAATCCTAACACTTGCATATTTATGACTTATTCAACCTTCTTGGAAAATTTCTTGATTTTGATAATTCTTTTTTTGTTCTCTTAATCTTGTTAAGTATAATTGTTTCACTATGGTATTTTAGTATGGAATACTTTTTCCTTTCTTCTTTATCTTTCTATAATTTTGATATTTTCAATATCTCTTATGAAGTACTTTTTTTCTTCCAGCAATTGATCTTTATTTTTCTACATATCTTCACATTTTAATTCCATTACCCATATCTTTAATAAGGCTTTAGTTCTTCCTATGTGGAGAGTCGAGTTTTTCAATCAACTTTTCCCCGCTACTAGATTCACATTCAAACTAAGTAACTTGTAAATAAAGGATGTGTACAATTTTCCTTTTGCATAATAAACCATTCTCTAGGATAAATACCATATTTATCTACCCTCAATTTAGGTATTTACATATGTTCTTGTATTAACACTTGGGGTCTAGTAAAAAACCTTAAACTCCAATATAGAAATTCCGTGATGATTATCCCCAAAATGTTTCCAAACCTTTCACCAATATATTCTATTATATATTTATTTATGATTGCTTTTGAATCTCCTCAATATTAAGTTGGCATACCCTTTTAATCCCATATTTAGGGACCAATTTGCAAGATTACCATGTACCTTATGTATACCTAAAAATTCTACACAATGAATTTGAAATTTTGGTCCATAACAACCTAATGTATTCTATGTGATGCCATTGGTCTCACTATATTTGGATTTGCCAAGCAAACTCTATATCTAATTTTCCATAAGTTGATTGAGAGTGAAGTTGTATTGATGATAACTCCAATTTCACACCAAAATATAAGATGTTAGGCATGTAATATGGTTTTACCACTTCTTTCCAATGGAAATATTATAACTTCCATTGGACTTCTCAGTATTCAAATATTCTAGTTTTTATGAACCTTACTACTTTTAACTAAGTTTCAAGATTGTATAAAAGCATTCTCTCATATGGACTATCACTCCTAAATCACTATGCCCATGATAATAATATTTGGATAATATATCATAACAAACATCTTCTTCCTATATTTTCAAGTCTCACTCCATTTGGACTTTCGTAGAAAAATGAATAGATAAAACCATTTAAGACAATATTTTAATGTGTCCAAACCATGAATAATATCTTATGTAATTGAAAGTCATAAATCCAATACTTAAAATAACATAAGAAACCAACATACACACTATGTACACCAAATGTGAATTTGAAGCAAAAATCCCAAATTGATAATAATGATGAGTTACAAAATAATTCCTTATACATTAGGAGAGAAACTTGCCAATAACCCAAGTACCTCTATAATATATCCAAATCATAAGTTTGGGTATACAATAATGACTAGATTTACCTATATAAGTATTCGCCTTCAATTCTCATGTGGACACACTATAAGGAGGATCCACTATTACATATACACAAACTTAAGGTCATCACGTGTAGGTATCGTCGTCCCAGTGAATCAATGGGCAAATGACTAATTGATGCCCCCTACATGTTAGGGAAAATACACGGTTTATTGGATGCCCCATAGGTAATGTGAAATGTTGGGTTTTTCTATATGCCCCATACAAAAGCATATGTGATTTCATGCAAAGAAGTAGGAAAATAAAACCACATGTATAGTGATTCATGGGAATCCCCTTTACTAAGTTGGTTTTGTATGGTGTCACTATGCATTGTGATGTGACATGGTAGATGGATTGGGTGGATTTTAAGTGAAATAAGGAAGCTAAGTGTGGGATATATCCATGGTATTTTTTGGTAGATTAGGGGCTACATTATAAAGGTGGGCATAACCACAAACATGGTCAAAATAGGATCAGTGGGATGGATGGTAAGAGAAGGTTATTGTGATGAGGTAGAGTCAATTTTGTTTGAAAAGGGGTGATTGAAAAAAATTCTACACACATGGGAACCCCTTGTGTATGCACTAGGATATATTCACTTACAATGTTTGTTGAGGAAACATGCACTAATGTTGTTGTTGATGTGGTATAGAATGCCCACTCCTTTGGAAGAAGGTTCAATGTGGATGATTTTCAGATCATTTGTGTCCTTCAATTCATCATTTGAGTAGGTATGAACAACGATTTGATCATCCCATAAAGAGAGATGAGTGGTGGTCTCTACCATCACCAAATTGAAGAAAGTCCATTCCATGCAACGTATAGGAGCTTTTATAAATAATTGTAGAAACATCTCTACACGTTAGGTATATTGTACTGATTTCATGGTTCTTTGATAATAAAAAGTTCGAAACACCCTTCCTGTCCCAAATCAGATATCTATTGGATTGTATGTCTATTTGGCTTAATTCTTGATTATAGTTGATGTTAAATTGCTTTATAATTTCATCATATGTTATACGGTCAAGATACGTTGAGGAAGGTATCTCTTGTATTGCAGGTTCGTCAAGCAGAAGGTCGAGTGGGAGATCAAGTGAAGGACTAAGCGAAAGCTAGGATCAAACATCGAAAAGAGGTATGTCCTTCGATCCCAATCTATTTTTTTTGCAATAACCATATGCAGTATAATCAATGTGTTTACCTGTCAACCCCGCCTAGTTGGTAGTGTCCATATCCTCACTATAGGGTAGAAATCCCGAACAACAGACTGGCGACTCCGCTGAGGAGTAACCGCTTCGTTGTTCTTCTCTAAGAGACTTAATTTTGGTTTTCTTCCAGCCCTTTTCTCAATTTCTGATTGTCTGAGAGGCGTTATAGGTCTGTGTTATCTTTCCTGTATGCTTGATTCAACTCAGTTTTTGGTTTGAAAAGCCTGTTTGTGCCCTTTCAGGGCATTTAAGCTGGTCTCCCCTACATACAATGGCATTTGCTGGATGATGTACGCCCCTCCTTGCACTGAACAGTAGCATACACCTCCTGATGTATGCTGGTTGCAACACTGCACAGTAGGGTATGTTCCTATAGTGGCTTGTTTTGCTGTTAGGGTTTGTTTTTTAAGCTTTGGTTGTTTTTCCAGCCTGTTGCTTTGCTGTCTTTACTGACTCCTGAGACCTCATATGCCTTTGTTGAGTCTTGTAAGCCTCTCCAATCTCTTTGATCTTGTTTTTTCTTGCTTGTGCCTTTGTTTAAGTGTCTTTGCCGTTTACGATCCCTTTCTTGAAGTTCGTGCGCTATTCTTTTTGGACATAGTTGCATCTCTTCACCCTAGTTGATGTTGCAGTCTTACAGACCGACACTTTGATCGTTTGTTGTCTGTTGCAACGTTTTGCATGCTTTCACTTGGTCTCATCCTTCTTTAGGGTTTGACTGTCGAGTTTGAGTCCTTAGGGTTACTTCCGAAAGGTTGCTTGGTTCAGTCACTTGCTGGTTATTTTATTAGTTTGTTCAAGTCAAAGCCTCTTAGTCTTCGGGTTGTTGAGTCCATGTGTTGTTTAGGTCATTCTTGGTTCACTTGCTTACTTTTGCTTGGCTTAGTGTTTCTTAGGGTTTTGATACTTAGGAGCAACCTATTTAGGTTTTCCTTTCCGTCACAAGTGTCTCTTTTCCCTGTTTTCTTTTCACTTCGTTTCCAAGCCTCAAGTTTTTTCTTTTGAAAAAAATTGGTAAGTCAAGTCTTCATCGAGTCTTTCGATTCGTTTGCTTTGAGCCATTTATATGTTTTCCTTGCACACGTTTTATAGTTAGATCTTGCTTTCTTTTGTACAAAGTTCTCTTTCTTTCATAGTTATCAGAAAAAGACAAAAATTTGTTTCAATAGCTCAGTAGTAAGATCTTGCTTTATTTCGAGGCAGTTTATTTGCTTTGAAATATTCAAAAAGAAAATACAAAAATATGTTTTGGGATTGTTTAGTTTTTTATTTCTGAAAAAATACAAACGGAAAAGAGAATTTTTTTGTGAATTTGGAAGCTTTTGCACTTTACCTTCATAAACAAACCATTCCACACACCGCACTACAACCTTTGAGTAACAAGTAACCCTTAAAAAGGAATTATTAATAAAATTTATTAGAAACATTTTATTTTTAGGAATACACGACATCAACTAGCTTAGGCTAGAGTTTCGAGCTTAAATAACCTTAAACTGCTTGGAACTAGCTTCATTACTCAACAATTGTAGTATGACTTTCATTTAGGTAAATCCATCTATATCAAATAGTCCTGGGAAACTCTACTTAAACCAGAGCTAAGCACGAGGCCGTGGGAGACTGGAATTGTTGAGGATATCCCCTCACTTTCCTTTTGACCATAAACCAGAGTCGATTCGCATACGGGGGTCCTTTCGGACTTCGAGCTTTGCTACCCTGTCCATGTGTTTCGACTAGGCTTGCAGTCCCCCCAGGTTATTTCATATTGATGGTAGCGTTGGTATCAGACCTTTAGGATTCTACACAGGTAGAGTGGGCGGTTATTCCCACTTCACCTCGGACAAGTATGGAAGGTAACCCTCTAGCAGTAATCCCAGGAAGGCGGTTTGGTGATTCAAGCACCTGCACCCAGTGGACCTCCAGAGGACGCCATGTAACTAACCGTCGATACTCTATTAGTCTATTATGGGCCATGATCATCCCAGACTTGCTTCCGAGAGTATTTTCCATTGATAGCTTGGTTTGATTACCTAGGACGTTTTTTAGTGGTGTTCTCTTTTTGTTGTTTTGTTTCTAGTTGGCCTTAGATATTTTTGGCCCGTTGAGTCAAAAGCTATGGGTAGCATCCCGGTGAGCACCAATCAAGGCACCCCTGTTGAAGGGGATCCTTGTGTTTTTCCATTCATTGGGAACATTGGTACTCCCTTAATGGCTACCTTGAATCTTCCTAGATTCACTATAGGGCTACCGGTTTGGTTGTTTTCCACTCTAAATGCCTTTCATGCTCCTGATGCTTCTCAAGTAAGAACTTCACATCAAGAGTGGAAGAACCCTATGCCTGCTTCACCAGTAGCATCTTCTCCTCCTTCTTCTACCTCATGTGGTGAAAGTAGTAATACTAGTAAACAACAGTCTAAAAGGAATAGACAGAGGAAAAATAGGAAGAAGATGCCAAAGCAAGGGGGTAGCCACCCAACCTCTGAAAGTCATGCTGGGGGCACCTACCCAACCTCTGCTAGTCATGTTGGGAGAACTCGTTCAGTCACTGAAAATCATACTAAACCTCGTCACCCAGCCTCTGAAGGTCATGCTGGGCGCACCTACCGAGCCTCTGAAGGTCATGCTGGGGGCACCTACCCAGCCTCTGGAGTTCATGCTGGGAGAAAACTTTCAACCACTGCAAATCATACTGGAAGTATGTCTTCAACCACTGTTTCTCATGTTGAGGATACATCATTGATCACTGCTGGTCATATTAATGACAAGTCACCAGTTCCTGTGAGTCATACTGGAGACATTGAATCAACCACTGCAAGTCATGCTAAGAAAGTTGACATTGTCAACAAAAAGAAGCTTAAGTTCCCTTGTAAGTTTTGCGAGGGAAATCACCTTACTCACCGGTGCCTTGCTATTCCAAAGGTGCAAAGAGTGGGATCCATAGTTGAAAAGTATTCTACTTCTGAGCAACTAGCCAATGCAAATCATGCTGGGGGCAAGCTGTCAGCCAATGCTAGTCATGCTGAGAGTACTATTGTTGTTACGGAGTCTAAGTGTATAGGACGCAAGCCAAAGTTCCCTTGTCAACTTTGTAAGGGAGATCACCTTACTCATCGGTGCCCTGCTATTCCAAAGGAGCGGAGAGTGTGGTCCATGTTTGAAGGATCCTCTGCTCCTGAATTGTTTATATATTCCCAATAGCCCGATCAACCTTTGGTTGATGAAGTGGTTGAACCAATGCAATCTTTGGTCAAACCCACTCTTCCTTTGGAGAGTGAAGCGATCGAATCGATGCAATCTTTGATCGATCCCATTAGTCCTTCAAAGACTGATGCATCTGTCCCTGAAGTCTTCCGCATTACCAGTTCAGATGTCTCTTAAAATGGGAGCACTGCATCTGTGTCGAGTGAACCCCTACCAAGCTCTGTGATCATTTCCTTTGATTGGAATAGTCTAACTGGGCATCACCTTCCTTCTTCTTCACCTTTCCAGATAAAGGTTGATATCGGAAACCATGTGGTTCACCGATGTATTGTAGATGAAGGAGCCTCTGTTAGTATCTTATCCCCTTATGCTTGGAGAGATTTAGGTTTACCTAACCTTGTTACAACTGTTAATTGGCCGTTGACCTTCGACATAAGACCTAGTGAACCGTTGGGATTTCTCCCTCAAGTACTTGTTACTTTGAGTGGAAAAACAGTCTTAGTTGATTTTATGGTTTTAAAGGACCCTATGGATTTTGATATGATACTAGGGCATGATTACGTATATGCTATGCAGGCTGTGGTGTCTACGCTATTTCGTGTGATGCATTTTCCTCACAACGAAAGCATTGTCACTATCGATCAGCTTACATTTGTTGATCCCTCTTATTACCCAACTATAGACCAAGTATGTCCCCCGTCAGAAGGAACTACTATGTCACAATCAATTTATGTGGCATATTGTTCCTTGAGTCCAATTGCTACTGACAAGAAGCCTCTGAATTTATGCTTACCTTCTCGGGATTGGGTCTCGGCAATTGACTAGGTCATGAATCCATTTGAATGTTTAGATATGTGTTCCATATGGGATAATATAATTCCCTCTGATGAATTTTTCCTAGAGTCTATAATTCAGTCTGCCATTCATTTGGACATTGACCCAGTTACGAGCATTCTTCCACCTTTCCTTCAAGCTCGTTAAAAACAGTAAGGAAGTTTCGAGCATTCTTCCACCTTTCCTTCGAGCTCATTAAAAACAGTAAGGAGGCTACGAGCATTTCTTCCATCTTCACTTCTAGCTCGTTAAAAACAGCAGGGAAGTTATGAGCATTTTTCTATCTCCTTTGAGCTCGTTAAAAACAGTAAGGAGGTCATGAGTTTACTTTTTCAAGCTCGTTAAAACTTTACGAAAAAGATCTTTATAGAGTTCTTTCATGCTCTTGTTTGACTCTTTAAATATGACAAGATTGTCGATTATAGTTGTCTTTTCAGACTCGTTAAAGGATTTGAGGTGACATCCGCTTAGGTATAAGTTTAACCCTTTTCCGGACCTTTACAGATTACTTACGAAAAAGGAATACTCTAGTCATCCGTAGCTAGAAGAGTTCTACTCTCATTGTTTTATACTTTTTCGGGGGAGGGGACTAACTATACGAAAAAGGCCTTTTGGAGCCTCTCTTTGGGGTTTTCAGGCTCTCTAAACATGAAAACACCAAGCGAGCATTCACCTACTTGGGCTCGATGTGAAATCCATGAGAGGGTAAATAGATGATTGTTTAAGTTTTTCAGACTCTATAAATAGGAAAACAATGGTGAGCATTAACCTACTTGGGCTCGATATTAAAATCCATGAGTAGGTGTATGGAGTTATTGTTTAAGTTTTTCAGACTCCTTAAAATTGAAAACACCAGCGAGCAAGAACAGATCTCGGCTTGATATTAAAATCCAGAGATCAGTACTATACAGTATTCTTCTATCTCTTCTTCGAACTCTGTAAACAATGAAGAAGGTACCGAGTCGTCCTCCCATGGGATCGTTAAACTCTTTACATGGTTGGACCTATTGAGTTTTCTATTTTTCTTGGACTCATTAAATAAACAAGAAGAACATTCTGTTACCAAAAATAATAAGGGATAAGAAGGGTGTATCGCATCTCTTTCAATTTCAAAGGCAGTTATGTAAGTCATATCCTTGAACACATCACCTACTTGAGTCTTTCATGTCAGTTGGGTTTTTAGTTTTTGACCTTAGGGTGAACCTGATCTCCGAGTTGTTAACTCCCCCGGTTGGTTATTCTTCCAATCATATGGAGGGTCTGTTATGTCTCCTACATTGTAGATTTATATCACTTTCCCCGTTATGTTGAAAACTTCCTAAGTCACTTTGTGTCATGCTCACTGTTCAAGGATACAACATGTGTCGTCCATTCTATAGTTTACCTTGACTTCATGTGTCGGCCATCCTGGTGTTAGTTTGTTTCATCTTTTTACTCGTCCTACTCCACATCAGCTCATACCTATGAGTGTTCCTCGTGTTGGATGATGGAGGATGCATTAATGTCTCCCTTCCAGCGGACTTCTTCCCATCGACCTCATCTCATTATGCTATGGGAACGAAGTTTAGAGTTTCGGTTAGTACCTTGGGGATTGCGGTCATCAGTGGCAGTTTCCCTCGCTGTTGGATAAATGGGAATACATCAATGTCTCTTATTCGATAGGTTCCTCAAGTGTTCGACTTCAAGTCCTCTTATTCACACTTATTGGATCATACTAGGTACCTTGGACCCCATTATCATTATCGATGGAAGTCCTCGCGTTTGTTAATGGTATACATCAATGACTGGTAATCAAATGATTCCCCCCATATTCAAATTCATCTCATTTATTCGCATGGTTAGGGTTTGTACCTTGGTTTTTTTGGATGAAGACCTTGGGACTATGATAGCATCACCATGTTTATGTTATCCCCCAAGCTGTGCAAGACTGAGCCTTACTCATTTAGGCTCTTCATGGGACATAGATCCAGCTTGTTGTTATGGCTATGATCTCTCTGTTGACATGGATCCACGTTTTTATTTCAGTGGCCATGCTCTATATATACATCTCCTAGCTATGTATCGGATATCATGTTACACATCTATATGATGTCAAGATTGTAATTGCTCGCTGACCTTGATCGTTGTTTCAGGTGTTTTTGTGACTTGGTTCTGTAGTTTCTTTCTCCTCCTTTGACTTGGACTTATAATGTATTTCGGCCATCGTTTCCCTATGAACTCACACATTAGTAGGCATCTGTTATAGGTCAAATCTGCACTTCTCCATCCGGTGATCACCTTTCCTTGTAGATCACACAAAAGGACACAAAGGATTGAAGAGCATGATTGCCTTAGATGACTTGTTACCAGAAGTACACTTCTCACTTGAGAATTTAACAGTTTCTTCTATTTTTGCCACATGTACGCCCCTCTCTATACACAAGACCTGCGTACTGTACACTCCTCTCCTCAAGGGAAACCAAGGTACACCTCCAAAAAAGTTGTAAACGCATGTTGTAAAGCATAAAAGTTGCTTCATGTACGCCACTCTTGTTGTATGAAACCTGCGTACATCTTAAGATGAAATCAAAAAATATATTAATTTGACGAATTGGGATTAGTTGAAGTTGGTTCTGCAACTTCCCCAACCTCCCAATCCAACCACCTCTCGATCTAAACTGCCTACCTTGTCCCATAAATACAAGGAGGATCCATGAGAGGGGTTACTCACAATAGCCATAAAATATTGAGAGAAGGCTTGAAGTATTGTTACGCTGGAGGAAAGTTCCAAGTCAGAGTGAAGAGCAGGAGCCCAAGATCCGGTTGCAGAAACATCTCTACACGTCAGGTATATTGTATTGATTTCATGTTTCTTTGACAATAAAAAGGTCGAAACACCCTTCCTGTCCCAAATCAGATATCTATTGGATTGTATGTCTATTTGGCTTAATTCTTGATTATAGTTGATGTTAAATTACTTTATAATTTCATTATATGTTATATGGTCAAGATACGCTGAGGAAGGTATCTCTTGTTTTGCAGGTTCATCAAGCAGAAGGTCGAGCGGGAGATCAAGTGAAGGACTAAGCGAAAGCTAGGATCAAACATCGAAAAGAGGTATGTCCTTCGATCCCAATCTATTTCTTTTGCAATAACCATATGCAGTATAATCAATGTGTTTACTTGTCAACCCCGCCTAGTTGGTAGTATCCATCTCCTCACCATAGGGTAGAAATCCCGAACAACGGCTCCTGTCTATGCACACCAGATCACATTCCCACTTTTGGTATAGACTTGGTCACTTAATCCCCTAGGCAGCTGACTTTGGATCCATCTTCACTCTCTCCACCCATCCGACCCATTCATGATTGATCTTTCCCGACTTGGATTCTGATTTGTGACCTTGAGGATCCCCTTCCCCACTGATCTCTGAGTATGCCATGATTCCCTGTATTTTGTGCCTCGGCTCTTTAGTGTGTGAGATGCACTCTCAAACCTAGGATTTTCTCCTGTCGGTTGCCCCCGATGTTGCAATGCAGTATAGCAGTGTGTAGCCTCACCAGGTGTTCCCCATTGGTCATCAAAGCATGTATTGCTCACCCCCATTACTTTTCAGTATGAGCACCATGATTATATCTATTGAGATATGTATGTAGTCCAAAAGGGCCTTGATGTAAATGAAGAAATGTAAAGCAAGACAAAAAGGCTATTTTAAATGTAAAATCTAGACAAAAAGGCTAAGTCAAATGTAAATGTAAAATCCATGCAATGTGTTTGTAAACACACATGGACACAGGTCACCCGTACATATCAGCTTTGTAGTGGTTATTTCCTCACCTAGTCCTGCAGGGCAAGGAGGTGAGAGGGAGCAAGGGACAAGCTCAAGATTGTCCCCTAGAGTCTCAAGTTATGGTTTGCCGGACACCCAGTTTGGAGGCTCTAGAAAAGATCCTCACTGAGTCTTATTAAGGCACGGATGTGAGTTGTGAGGTACTTGTTAGATGACCAGTGGCGATTTCCCTGCACTATACCCATTTGTGAGGCATCGCCCTTCCCCGTCTTTTGTCATGGTATGCTTATCTCAGTGGACCCCGCTTTCCCGAGTTATCCAAAGGGTCACATGATCTTTGTCCTTTTCATCCCTCATCCTTCACCTTGTATTCCACATCACCCAAAGTCAGCTAGGTGGTCAAGTCTATAGGTTGTGCATAGCAGATGAGTCTTTTTGGATGTGGTGGGCCCACCTCACCAAGGGCCTCGTGTTTTTGAGATATTATGTATTTTTTATCACCATATTGACATTTTATTGTTTAGTCATGTACTAACATGTATAAGGAAGCCTATCGCTTCATATTGCATACAGGTATTCAGCTAGCACCATGTTGACCAGATTTGACTTGGTCAAACTAGGTTGACTAGGCCAAAAATGGGCCTGAAAAAATATTGCGATCGATATTTCGATTTTGGTCACTTGTATTTTCTTGGGGTCCTATATGAACCTCCAAGTATCAGATTTTGGAAAAGTTGAGGCAACGATGAGATTTTTAATTATTATTGGTCATTAATGACTTGTTTTAATTAAAAATCATGGATTTTGGGCAAACAGTGCCTAAGTGATGGATCGTGGTCATTCGTGTGACCATTCCTACTATTTATGGGGTCCATAATCACATTGAAGTAGACGATTCGACAATCCGGGTACTATAAGTGGGTCAAAAGCCCAATTTACTCCTTCAGCAATATAAACCAGCAATAAAATACATGGAAAACCAAAAATTGACAAAGGAAACTACAGCAAAGGGAAAAAATCAAAGGCTGGCTAATACAAGGGTGTTTTGTAAGGTAATTTGGTAATGTTTGGACATGATATTGTGCATTGTGGGGCCCTCACTTTCCCAACTCACCTAGGTGGACGAATTGCCCATGGGGGGCGTTTTTCTTCACTTGGGCAATTTCGATTTGGATGTTCCGTGTGTTGTGGGACCTTGATGTATTAGATAGGGGTCTAAAACACCATATAGACACCCCCTAGCATTGTATTTGATGTTTGTATGGACCCTACAAGGGACCCCTCCTCCACTTGTGCGCTTCACTTGGGAAATTCGCACCCCCTCTTGGAGAGATATCCTCCATTCGTTTTGGTTGATGGGGGATTGATCTCAACCCTCCATTTTGCAGGGAATTAGGTTTTGAGAGGAGGCATTCTCTACTTAAGAGAGATGCTCTCCCATTTCTCCCTCTCTTGGCACATTTGTACACTTGAGTTTGATTATATAGAGCCATTTTCCACCAAGTTTCTTGAGAGTTTATGGATTGATATGTATTGCTTGACTGATATCTAGTCTTTCTTAGCTTTGTTGAGTTGTTAGTGCATTGTTTCTACCTTGTCCTTGGCCAACGATTTGCAGGTGAAGAGCACAGCTGGAGGAGGGCATAGTTTTTGGAGTGGGAACCCCGCAATTGCTCCAATCCTTCAGAGTATCAACAAAGGGATTTGTTATTTGCTTTATGCCTTTCAATTCCTTTCATTTTCAGTCATTTACTTGCTAGTTTTACTGGTTATTTGCTGCACATTGACTTGATCTTGTTTGTGGCAAGTACCTAGGGCGAATTTGGCCACTGGGAGCTCAAAATGCCAAAGGGAGCACGCTGCAGCTTAACAACTGAGTTTGGAGGGCTAGTCTTCAACAATCTCGTCCATCTTTTCATTCTCAAGTAGGTCCTTCTTGCTGGTCTCTTGCATTTTAAATTTCATTGTGTGTGTTGAGCAGAAATTTCATATAAAAACCCATAAAAATACAAAACCTAAGATTTCACCGTAGGAATTTGTTTTAATTTAAAACTCACTAATGAAACACCCTTAGAATGCTATATCCTAAGTTTCATTTCTTTTAGACTCCATTTACCCATAGATTTAGCATTGGTCTACCTGGCAAAAATGCCTCACCTGGGGCGTTTTTCTCTTCTGCTTGTTTGGGTCAGTTTGGGGTTCTGGGTAGTTTAGAATCGGTCTCTAATCATCATCTTACTTTCATAAATCAAACTACCAATTGATAGAAGTGTTTTAAATTGCCATTTTGTTGTTGCCCTAGTTTGTCATTTCACTGCTTAACTCACCTTCCTGGGAAACATCAATCCATTCCTTCACTTCTAGCTTACTGTATCTCTTTAGACTATTTCATCCATTCAATCACTAAGTTAATCTTGTTATCTAATCATACTTGATTGCTGGTCACTCATCACATCACCATTATTTCACTACCTGTGTCCATCAGTTGGCTGAAATAAGACTTACGAGCTCCCTGCACTCACTCCTTGCCTTCATCTCTTACTCTTTTGGGATTTGGGTGTATTTTTGTCTCTCAGCCATCACTGGTTGACCGGGGTCTCCCCCTTGACTTGGCTACATGCCTTGTCTAAAGTGACAGTAGCCTTGTCCGGTGTGACTTCTGTTCCTTGAACGGAGGACCTGGCTATTGCTGGTTACACCATTCTAGCTATTCACCCTCTGCCATCCCTGTTGGGACACTCATTATCCATCAGCTAGAGATTGTGTGATAACAGTATGCTCAATAAAAGATTGATCATAAGTTTTCAAATCATCGCACATCCATGCAAAGACATCCTTCTATTCTCTAATCAACTCCTCAATTTTCCTTCTTTCTTCTTTAGAGGCATTTTTTCCTATTTTGATCATTTTTGGGGAATAAGAGGAACCAATATTAATTTCAATAACCTCATCCATCGGTTCAGATCGTCTTCCTTTATATTCATCATGTCTATTAATTTTTTTCTCCATGCCCTTTTGTAAAATGAGGGGATTTTGAAGATTTCACTAAAAGGAACAAGCATATTCAATTTAGCTAGAAACCCCGATATATCAATGGTTAAATTGTATGAGTTTTCCTTATCTTTCTCATCAATAGTCAATCCAAAAAATTCCATAACATCATATCTGATTGATGGGAATTTAATTAGATCCTTTAATGAGACTAAATCAGATGAACTAGCAAGCTTGCTAGGAACATTCATCTTAGGTTGGTCCCGAGGATAGGGTGTTGTGACGGATGAATTTTAAACTTTCACAGGTCCAAGTTGCTTCCTCCAAAGTGTTGCCTTAAGCACATTATTTTTTTGAGGAAGTTTAGAAATAGGAACATTCTTTTTATTTTCCTGAGGCTTTTGGTCAATATTTTGCTTTACTAAGGAAGGGGAATTGTTCTGAGATTCATTTCCACCTTTCAGAGATACTTCAGAGGAAGGCTTTTGAGAAGAGGACGGTTTGGAAATTATCCTCCACGTAGGTTGACTACTAGGTCGAGCAGATTTCCTAGGATGCACATCAACTGGTTTATGTTGTTGTAGTTTAGCAGTAATAGCCTTAGGCTGAGTGGTATTATTGTAAATACTAGTCATCATTGTTTTCATTTGTTCATCATGGTCTCAATGATCTTCTTCCTGATTCTTAAGTATTACAGCAATGTTGGTGACTAATTCACAAAGGCTTGACATGAATTCCATGGTAATACTGGACACATTGTTTTCTTGAGAAGACATGTTTTCAAGATTAGAAGAAAGAAAATAAGGTAGTTCCTTAGCGGAGTCACGTTTAGGAGTCTCTAGGTAAACTATAAGTCTTGTCTATCAAAAGATATGTCGTATAATAGCGGGGAGAGATGAGTGAAATGAGATGGCCACATATGATTTGAAGATGTAAATGGTAACCATTCAGAAATAAAAACCGGATGCGATAAGATATGGAATGATCTCACGAACACTTGAAAACACCTGAGGTAAGCCTCTACCTCCTCGGCAACGGCGCCAAAATATGTTATCACTCAAAGTGTAGCTACCACCAAAGGTATCCTATCTGGGATGGTAGAGGTAGGGTAGCTAACCAAGTGACACCGCAAGAGCCTCGTCTGTTAGGATAACTCATCATTCAGTTATGTACTTTGCATGCATGCATCCCAGTCACCAGTTTGATGCCTCCAACACCTTGTCCCCAGTCTTTCAGCACCCGGGGGCTTCTTTCCATACAGTTTTATCCCTCCTATTCAGGAAGGTGCCCACTTCTCACCTACCACTTGAGAAAGGCGCCCTTCTTCACCTACCACTCAGTTCACTTCAATTAGCTAGTTGTCTTTCCTTGATTTAAGGCTAGATTGACTCCTAACTAATTGTATCACTCTGTTGGACCCCCAGTGAGACTATACTGCCTATTCTGACTCTAGTTAGCTCCTCATGCGCCCTCCACTGAGCCTCCTTCATTCAATTAGTTCTTACATGTGCTAGTTACACCTACCACACTTGGTTAGACTCAGTTTGACACCCGGTTGAATGTTACTTGTGCATTGATGACTCCACTGATTTGATGATGAGGACTCCTAGTTGGATCCAAGCTATTCCATGCAGTATATTCGAATGACCTCCTTGGTTAATTCAAATTACTCAGTCATTGTTACTGTATTGTATTGTATTGTATTCTACCATTCCGAGTTCAATAGAGCACTACTGCAAGCCTTTTGCACAGTTTACACTTATTTTCTGAGTTTCATCTTTGTAATTGATTTACTTGTTCAATTAGATCTGTTGTGCTTAATTTCACATGGTATCAGAGCCATGGCAGGGACAAGATTTCTTTTCTGCAAGTGTTCTACATGAAGATTGAGTGATTTTTGCTCAAAAATACAATAGTTGTGGCATGCAAAATCTCATGTGCATTCGCTCATGTGCATGCAAGACTGAAATTTCTCTCCAATCCACTCCAGAAGCCGTGATTTTTCCATAGAATTCCTAGATATAGATCATTGGATCATCAAGATTGCTTGATCTCCTATTCCAGGTGTGATGCAACTTCTAAACGGGTGGATTGTTCGACCTTATTGTTCTTGTTTTATTGTGATTTGCAGGTTTTATAACTCCGCCATTATCATTCGCTATCATTGAGATGGATTCTTCTTCTTCAAAGCTTCTCACTCCCTTCAATTATTTTGAATGGAAGAATGACATGGAGATTGTGTTGCGCTCAAAAGGGTACTACAGAGTCACCATGGGCCTCGAAGTTGAGCCCAATACACTCATTGAAAAATCCAAGCACTTCAACAAATTGGATGAAGCATATGGTCTTCTTTGCCTCAATATTTCCAAGGATCTTCATTTCCACCTCAGTGGATTGTCTACTCCAAAGGCAGTATGGGAGCAACTTGAGAATCTCTTTGGAAAGCAATATGAGATGTGGTCTTTTCAATTGGAAAACGAATTGAGTGCCTTGAATCCTGAGAATTTTGAAACCATAAATGATTTCTTCACCAAATTCAAGCACTTTGTATTGCTATTGAAGCAAAGTGGAGTTGTAAAGGAAGATAAATAGTTGATTCTTTCTATTCTCTCAAAACTTGTAAAAGACTATTCGGTATTTGTCTCTACATTCAATTCCGGGAAGCTCACAATCCCGAATTGGAAAATGCCCACCTTAAGTGCCTTCATTGAATCCGTGGCGAAGGAGCATGATAAACTCATTCAAATGGGGTCCATATTCTCCAAAGACCAAGAATTATTTGCTAGAGGATCCAAAGCTACGAATGGAAAAGGGAAGCAAAAGAAAGAGAAGCCAAAGTTTGATCCGTCCAAGCAAAGAGAGAAAAAACAAGCAAGCGGATGAGCCATCCGGTTCAAGAAACAAGCAAAAAGGGAAAGAGGGCAAAGAGAGATCTAAATGTTCTTATTGCAGAAAGGGATAGCATCCTGAAAGCTCATGCATGAAGAAAAACATAGATCAGGTGGCCCTTCTATTAGAGAAAAACAACATAACCCTTCCTGACGGTGCAAGGAAGAAGGAGAAAAATGATCATCCTGAGAGAGGTCATGCACTCATGGAAACAGTTTCGACCCCTCCAACTCTACTCATTGATTCTGGAGCTTCGAACCACATGGATGAAAATAAAGATTATCTATCATCATTTGATCCCAAAAACACCATCTCCATCCACATGGGAGATGACTCTCAGATCTATTCAAAGAGCAAAGGTACTATTCATTTAAAACATGGCATTTTTCACAATGTGCTCTATGTTCCGTCCTTAGCTTCGAATCTTCTTTCCATTTATCAGATGAATCAAACTGGTTCACCAAAGAAAGTCGTATTCTTCCCTAACAAAGTTGAAATTTCTGATATTCAAAGTGGAAAAATTATTGCAGTCAGAAAAGCAAATCATGCTTCAAAATCATATGAATTTTCACACTTTCTGCTACATGACAAGCCCACCGCTCTTTTGACTCATGGAAATTAGGTTAGTAGACTATGGAATGAGAGGTTTGGACACCTAAATTATAAATATTTTCAGCTTCTACAGAAAAATTCCATGTTTGACGGCCTTCCGATGATCAAATCCTCGAAGGGAATATGCAAAGGTTGCATCATTGGGAAGCACCCCGAGCACAAATTTGACCGAGGCAAAGCTAGCAGAGCTTCTTGCATTTTAGGGCTGATGCATTATGATATTAGTGGTCCCCTGCCACATACCTCCATGAATGGATCAAGGTATTTTTTGACTTTCATCGACGACTTCTCCAGATTTACATGGGTTTTCTTTCTCAAAAACAAGTCAGAAGTACTAGAAAAATTCAAGTTTTTTAAGGCTTTTGTCGAGACTTGCCACCGAGAGGAAGATAAAGTCTCTTAGATCTAATAATGGAGGTCAATATATCAAATCATATCTGCTACAACTTTGTGCTGAAATCGGCATTCAGATCCAGCACACAGTTCCCAACACACCACAGATGAACGGTGTAGCGGAAAGGAAGAACAGATCACTGAAAGAGATGGCAACCTATATGATTGAATCAAAAGGTTTGGCTGAAAAAATTTGGGTTGAGGCCATGATTGTTGCTGCATACATTCAAAACAGGGTTCCACATTCATATTTGAGTGATATTACACATTTCGAAGCTTACACAGGTCACAAACCTGATGTGTCAAATTTCCGTGTTTTTGGCTCAACCGCTTGGGCTAGAATTCCAACTGAAAAGAGAAAATATTTGCATCCGCAAAGTTTTGAATGAATCCTATTGGGATATGCTGAAGAATAAAAGGCCTACAAACTCATGGATATCAGATCCAAAAATATATTCATTGAGGAAAGTGTCACATTTGAAGAACCGCTTCAAAATCTAGAACTAGTCGAGGAAGAAACTACTGAAATACCGCCTCCACCATATGAAGAATTTGAAGAAGATGATGAAAGTATTGGTTCTGATATTTCTCATATTTTATCAGAATTTGATGAACATGATATATCAAGTTCAGAGGCTGATCCAGTTGTGCCCCAACACTTGCCAAAGTGGCCCCAAAATACACTCAATTCTGCCGGTCAAAACATTGGAAATCCTGCTGATCCAAGGAGAACTCGAGCAAACTTTCAAAGAGCAGGTATGGCTCTTTCTTTATCTGATCCTTTGCTATCTGAGAAATGATTTTTGATGATAGGTTTAGATCCTAAATCATATTATCATTCCCACCAAGATACGAGATGGCAAACCACCATGGATGAAGATTACAGTTCTCTTCAAAAGAATGCTACATGGGAGCTAGTTTCTCTTCCACCTGGGAGGAAATTAGTCCAATGTAAATGGGTTTACCGCAAAAAGGTTGTTGTTGATGGCTCAATCTACAAATATAAAGCTCGTTTGGTTTCCAAAGGTTTCTCCCAAGTCCAAGGAGTGGACTACCCTGAGACGTTTGCACCGATTGCAAAGATGGATTCGATCCGTCTTGTTTTAGCTATTGCCGCATACAAGCACTGGGAAGTGCACCATATGGATGTGAAGAGTGCATTTCTCCATGGAGATATGAAAGAATAAATATATGTGAAGCATCCAGAAGGATACATATCATATCCAAAGTTAGTGAAGAAGTCATTGTATGGCTTAAAACAGGCCCCAAGAGCTTGGTATGCTAAGATGGACTCCTTCCTTCTCTCCCAAAACTTCGGAAGGTGAAGATCAGATCCAAATGTGTACCTACAACAAACTGAAGGTAATTTTCTGATTATAGTGCTTTATGTTGATGATCTCTTAATAAATGGTAGCACTCTCAGTTCAATTGACAAGTTAAAAACCGCTTTGAATCTAGCTTTTGATATGAGCGATTTGGGCTTGCTAAAACAATTTTTGGGGCTTGAGATTGCAAAAAATTTTGATGGGATAACCATATCTCAGAAAAAATACATTTCAGACCTATTAAACAAGTTCAACATGTCAGAATGTAAGGCAGCCCCTTTCCCATTCCTCTCAGGAATCAGTCTTGAGGAGGGAGATTCTACACCGCTTGTAGATTCTACTTTGTATCCAACCTCTCCAAGTGAAATCACTATGCTCCCAAGATGGCCAATGCACCCTTCCCTGCCAAAATGATATGCAGTTAGAATCAAGTCAAGCAAGAAATAAACTATATGATAGAAAAGATAAATCAAGAAGCATCAAAATGATTCGAGATACAATAAAGATACTCCCTAAGATGCAAGACATCTTGAGGAAGAGATATGGGGTCTCCCCACAATAGCACCTCCTTCAAATCGTCTTCCTTCACTACCACACGACCCCTGCAAAAATAGTTGTGGAGAGATATAGATCCACAATGATTTCGTAGAGAAAATACTTTACAATCACTTGCAAGAACATTCACAAAGCTTCCAATAGTTTTCAAGAATATTTCTATTATGCCGGAAATCCAAGAGCCAAAAGTCCCTTTACAAATGAGAGAGCATCTCAATATATAGATCTCTCTAATACAAAATACCTAGATCCAATAATATCATTGGCTAGGATCATAAGATAGAATCAATCTAATCAATGGATAAGATTATACAGTATACATATCACATGGATCAACTCACATAATAGAGGGGGCGCACTCACTAAGACGCCCAAGGGGGATGCACTACATGACATATGACTAAGACATATAAACATAACACATGGTGGGGCTAGGAGGTGTATCATATCCTTCACTAGCATGACCCCATGGAACAATATAAAATAATATCATAATGTGATCAAATGACCAAATCTTGGCCCCTCATAACACCATAAAAACACCCAAAATTATGAATGCTAGGATGTGTGGACCTCACTGATGTCAGAACAAGTGTTGGAAGGTGTGGAAATCATCATCAAAATATCCTGGACCAATATCAAGGCGTTTCCTTGCCCCACTAAGCCAAATTGATTCCACTGCCAGAAAACCACCTCTAAAAATACAAAAATGCCTATAGCTCACTGCCAAGTGTCCTGGACACAAGTTTGACTGCACCAAAATGTCTGGGGATTGGGTAATATGTTAATAATGACTGGCTGGACCCCTATCTCCCTCTGTAGTTCCCTAGGAGAATGTGTATGTGCAATAAAAGTGTTGGACAGGCCATTTCTACATGGCAAACTGGAGAAAAGTGGTAATCGGACCATATCACCATCTACAAGTTCCCAGAACTGCTAACTAAGTGCACCAATGAGCTCCGAATGCTCAAATCCACTAGGAATGAGTACTCATACACCATGTGACCATCAAAATATACCTTTGTAAGCTCATCCATGACCAGAATAATAAAAATAATGGTCCGTAAATAATAATAATCATAAAAATCCATCAAACCATCATCTAAAAAGGATTTCTGAAGCATGGAACCATATAATAGACACATATGGACCATGAAAAAAAAATCTCGATCACTGCCTGCCCAAACTCATCCTGGACCCTGCGGTTGACTTTGTCAAACTAGGTTGACTAGGTCAAGAATGACCAAAATAATTATCCAAATCACAAATAACTACTATTGCAAGTACAAAAGGTCATGATATGCTCCTTCAATTATATCATTATCTATACTAGAGCATAGAATGATGTTTAACTGGCGTAAGCATGTAAATAATATAAATAAGATAAGTCTAGATCAAAGCAACTAGCTACTATAAACAAGATTTTCAAGTGTATACTCGTTTACTGACTTGAACAATTTCTAACCATGGGTGAGGATGGAAAAACCAAGGATAGGCCCTAGGGGAAGGACTCAACAACCTCAACACTACCACCTATACATATACTGGATAGAAAATAACACGAGGAATGGTGATGTCTCACAAATGGGTATAGTGATTAGGATGATTCCAATAGACTCTAGACAAGCTAGAAACCTTTTAGCAATTTATTTATTTGTCAGCTTTCACATTTAAGATTTAACATTTATTTCACTTTATAGATTTTCACTAGCCAGCCTCCAAGAGCAGGTGCCCTGAATAGCTTGGTGGGCCTCAGATAATGACTCAATATGACCTCCATTTCCCACCACCATCCATAGGTGCGATGGAGTGACCACCCTGTTGCCCTGTAGGGTAAAACAACCTTACATCATACAAAGGATGAGTGTGCGTCCCTTGGCCACTAACTAGTTAATATAGATATGCATGCTAGTGTTTAGCAACACTACTTTTGCTGACTAAGCATCCCTTAGATATAGCATTTAAGATTCAATGCTCTAGTGTTTAGCAACACTATTTGTAGGAATACTTGGTTTCGAGTACTAGAGGATAACAACCATTGTGACTAAAATCACACACTCCAGAGCTAAGACACAATGCAAACTAGGAATCTATACAACATAGAGGTCTAGGTGGGGGAAGTCCTGGAGATCACTAGATAAGGTGTGAATTGGGATAAAACCAAAATTGGAAGATAACCGATGGATGGACAAAATGACTGATGGTGCCATGGATAGCAAAGGCCCTAAAATAAGAGAATGTACAAGTCAATACTTCATGGAGTAAGGGTATGACCAACGAGTATATACAAGAAACTCCTACTAATAGTAACCAACCACTTCTATTCTAAACAACAATTAACCATCAAATAAGATAGAGCCAGCAACCATCATAATATACCCAGTCATAAACTACCTAGATAAGAGGAAGAGAACATCAACAACCCATATGTACCAAAATATACCTGATGGATCATATACCCGATTCCCTGATCTGAACTACCTGAATCACACTAAAGCACTACATCTGAATATAACATGGGCTCTGATAATCAACCTACTCTGAATGATGGAAGAATGGCTATCTTAGTCACCGACCTAGGGTCATGGGGCTCAGTCTTGGCATGAGATTGTAATTGTGCAAGATTTGGATCCATTGAATGCATATGAGTTATCAATAAAATGTTGCTCATCATCAACTGATCTCATCAAAATGTGTAAAGGATTGGCTCAAAAATATACTGGAAATTGATCTGCAATCATGGTAGCTCGGCTACTATGGATGTGACAATAGACCCATGGATAATTGTTGATCATAATGCTTAAGTAAGATAAGGAACCAAGGTCCCATGTACAAGTGATAGCCATCATGATAAATTAGTCCAAGAAGCTCCACTGTAAACCTAGGCCCTATGTATGAGTGTTGATCGCCATGTTAAAGTAGCCAGTATCCCATGTGCAAGTACCAATGACAATACTAAAGTAATCCAAGGAGCTCATCCATGAACCTGGGTCCCATGTCCAAGTTCTCAGGTTGTCTCCCTAGTGAATATCCTTGCACTCAATACCTAGCTGAGAATGGTGCTCCAAATGGATAACATAATCATGTGGATCCAAATATATAGATCCAACCATATCCAAAAAATTATCCACATAACTACAAAAGGTTAAATGTGGATCTAGAAGGAAGACTACTTCTAGAGAATCTAGGAAAGCTAAAAATGGGCAGTCATTATCGACATTTGAGTTCTTACGACTCCCACAAGTTGACATATAATGTTGACCACCATGGTACCAAGTGGATTCCACATCAAATCTCATTACCCACGCATGTGGATCTAGTCACGTATGGACTTTCAAGAACATTCTATAAGGTCCAAAACCTTAATTTTAATTGGGAATTGAGGCATGCACAAAACCTAAAATTAACCCTACATGGCTATTAGTACATTGTTATATATTGGACCAAGAGGAGAAGAAGGGGTTCCATTCTTATGGTATTATTGTATTGTTCCATAGTTGAGTAAGAGACAAGGAGTGCATATAAGAGCATAAAAGAGGAACTAGTAGATCATATAGTAGCTATACAAGCCAAGTGTCATAGTTAACTCCATAGAGCGTACCACTTTCTTTATATTTACATTGCATATTGGAGAATAAAAGAGCAAGGCTTTGTCCTCATTTTTTGTTAGGTTTTCCCCATAGTTGGTTTTCTAATGGTATATCTTATGTTATTTGTGTGGATGTGTTATTTTTCTCTAGTTATTTTCCTTCCAGATTCAATTTATATTAGCATTATGTGGAATTATGCCAACACAATGAATATTAAATCTTTAGTAAACACTATATAATTAAGAGTTTGATTTTTTTTTTATATTTGTTGTGATGAACTATTCCAGTGGAATATCCATGATAATTTTCAAATCATCTTGCAACATGTTCTCTACATAAGGTGAATTAGAGTCGCCAAATAGAACTTGGAAGTAGGTGTTCTCCCAAAAATGACCATTGTCCATATACCATTCCTCACAAGCCTTTTCTAAATCAAGCCAACCATAACATATGCCATTTTTATACTCATCTTCAATATCACTTAAGATTTCCATTATTTCTATTGCTTCATATACTCCTATATTTTTTATATTCATTGCTCCATACAAATTCACATTATACAAATGTCTTCAAAGGATTGACATGATTCTACTTTTCCATTGTTTGATATGTTCTTCATAATCCATACTCTCTTCGAAAACTTATAGGAAGGGATTCTTTCACATAATATACATATATCACTAGATATTCCTAAATGAAGGGGGCTAATATATCCTTATAAAATGCCATAAGCCACTATAAATATGGAAGCTAGGGTAATGAGGGATGAAATTTATAAGGGCTATAGTGCAGTCAATATTGAATGGAAATATATCATATAATATGCCAAATCCAAGCCCCCAAAATGCTCTTTCCAATGGCATTGGTCTAGTGGAAATTTGAATAACTTGTTAAAAGATATATCCTCTACAATCCACCCGTCCATCATGGAAACACATTGAAACAGTCGATTTTAAATCAACAATATCTTCACCTTCTAGGCTCTGGTTTTGATGATTTTTTTCTTTAACTTGGGTGTTTTTCCAAGAGGAACTAAGATATACAATTTGTTTCTTCAAATTATTCTTAGAAATCTACATGAATTGATATGGAGGTTATGATCTTGTTTTTCTCTTTAAAAACCTACAAAATAGAAGAAAAACAATTCCTCTTTTTTGGCCCAAGAAAGAGCTCTGATACCAATTGTTAAGTACCTTAGATTTGAATATGCAATTGCACAAGATATTAAAAATTATTAATGTTTTATTAAATAAAAAACCCTTAAGGTAGAACAACACTTTACAATTGATCCTTTTATGGAAGAAGTCTACTCATATTCATTTACCTTTTAAGGTTGGGCAACCTCTCAATAAGCTAAGCTCCAAATAAATATTCTTCCAACCCTCTCATAAGGTGGAATCCATCCTTCCTTATATCTAACAAGAGAACCATAATCATAACAACATCCTAACTACCTATTGGACCTTCTTTAATGATGCTACATCACATTTATTCAACACTAACTACCACAGTGGGCCTTATTTAATAATAACAAACATAGTGGGATCTAGTCCACCTTACAATGAATGGGATCCACTATTATTACTTTAATGGGCCCTTTAGACCCCCATTACACCCCTAGGGAGGATCAGTAGAGATGGAGTGTTGGAATCCTCCCCAAGGGTTTAATGGGGGGGGCTATAGGGCCCATTAGAGTAAGAATAGTGGACATCATTCAATGTAAGATGGAATAGGCTTACTATGATTGTTATTATTAAATAAGGCCCATTACAATAGTTAGTATGGAATAAATGTAAAGTGGCCTCATTAAAGAAGATTCATTAGGTAGTTAATGGGATTTTACGTTTAAGGTTTCTTGTTATCTATAAATAAGGATGGAGTCATCCTTATGAAGTTGTCGAAGAAAATTGTAATTGCAGTCTAGCTCATCGAGAGGTCACACAACCTTAAGAAGAAAATGAATAGTAGTGGATTCCTTTTGTGAAAGGATCATTGTAACGTGTTTTCATATTTTAAGAGTTTTGTTTTGATAAATAAAGCATTGAACATTGATGATATCTTGTATCAGATTGCATAATAAGATCCAAGGTACTTAACATCTTAGTTTTTTCGTTTAGATGTAAATATATTAATGGCATTCATCATGTACTTAATTATGAAGTTTAAAATTTGGCATGTTAGAGTTGATATCCTAGCTTTGTGACAAGGTGTGTTTAGCTTGTTATTTGAGACATCATTTCCATAATTTGCTTGAATTGTATGAGTTGATATTTCAATTGTTTGGCCACTCCATAGCTTAGATGCCACTATCACAGACCAATGTCCTTGTCCTTAAAAATGTAAGTTTTAAAACTGTGAAGTTAAACAATGAATGCATATAGATTCTTAAGAAAAACAAAGATTAAACAATGGCACACACTCAATAGGTAGAGATTTACCTTGGAAACCGTTAACCTAGAAAACCAACAAAACTTAGAGTTGCACCTCTCACTTTCTCATTGTATTTTCTTAACCATTCACAATACAATATTTATGTATTACGTAGCATCCAAAATCCTACCCCCCTAACTTGAATTAGAACATACATCAATCCCTTAATTGGGATGAAATTATAGATTTTATGAAAAATAGCCCAAAACATGCCCCAAACCCTAGCCCAAAACATGCCCCAAACCCTGCCACCTCGAGGTTGATTCCCCTCTACAGAGTAGAAAGGGCTAGCACCCCCCTCCCCAAGTCGCACACATTGTAGATGAACTAGTAGAACCATAAGAATTGAGCCAAAGGGATTGTAGGGTGACACATCCCACATTGATGTAAATAATATAACACATACCCAACATTCTCTCACTTCTTGTTTTCTATGCAAAACAATGGGTTACCTACTAATAGGGTCACAAGTTCAAGGAAGAAATGCCCATAGACCTCTACACCAAGAGAACTTTTCAGTACTAATGGACTTTTTCAATGAACTTGCAACATTGTTCAAGGTGTCAACATTCTCTAGTAACACCTTCTTGTCTTCAACCATATCTCTTACAAAGTGGTACTGCACATTGATATGCTTCATTTTAGAATTATAAGAAGGGTTCTTTGCTAGAAAGGTTGCAGTCTAACTATCAAAATCTAACGTTATAACTTTATGTACAAACCCAATACCTGGAAAACAAATCTCTACAACCATACAACCTCTTTACTTATATGGATAACCACCATGTATTTAGATTATGTAGTTGATAGTGCAACTACAACATGTATCTTGCTCATCCAACTAATAGCTCCTCCAAATAGGTTAAAAACCTAACAACTTGTAGTTGAAATTCTATGATCAATATCTCCATCCCTATCTACATAAAAAATCCTTGTACATCTATCACTCTGTCTAGTCCAAGTCTTCCTTGGTAGAAGATTGCATAATTTGTAGTGCCAAGCAAACATCTAAATACCTCTCTACAGTTGTTTAGTTCTCCTTCCTTGGTTTTGCCATATATCTTCTCAAAACTCCCACTGCATGTTCAATATCTAGTGTAGTACAAACCATTGCATACATCAAACTGTCAATAACACTAGAATAGGGAACTCATGACATGTCTTCTTTTCTTTCTGTGTCTTGGGATAATAATCTATAGGTAATTTCACAACTAGATGAATAGGGACCTTGACCGATTTACATTCCTACGTATAAACCTCTACAATATCGTCTCAACATGTTTTCTCTAATTCAACCAGAGTTTCATGTCAACAAAACCTCTTTTAATTTCCATCCTCAAAGAGAAGTTAGCAGCATCAAGATCCTTCATGTCAATTTTGGAGGATAACTACAATTTCACCTCCTTGATGACATTCATGTTGGTTCCAATCAACATGTCATCAACATACAACACTATATTAATGTAGTGCTCACAAACATGTCTAGAATATACATAGTGATCAACCTTGCTTCTCACAAAACCTAGTCCAAGGATATATGTGTTGAAATTTTGGTACCACATCCTACGCAATTGCTTTATATCATAAAGGGACTTCTTTAGCTTGCATACCAGCTCTTTTATTACCTTCATTGTGAAACCTTATGGTTGTTTCATGTAGATTTATTCTTCAAGATCCCCCTGCAGAAATGTTGTCTTCACATCCATCTGCTCTACTTCGAGATCAAAAGCAGCAACAATAGACACAAGAATTTCGATAGAATTTAATTTAGCAACATGAGAAATTTCTTTACTAAAATCAATTCCCTCTACATGGGAATATCCCTTTTCTACTAAGTGGGATTTGTACTTCTCTTCTTTGCCTTCTACATTCAACTTATTCCTAAACAACTATTCACTACCAATAGTTTTTATTCTAGCTGGCAACTCAACTAAATATCAAGCTTCATTTTTATCCAAGGAATCCATTTGTTCAATCGTGGCTTTCTTCTAGATTTTACTATCCTTTGAATCAACTACTTCCTTAATAGTTCTAGGATCATCATCAGTAATAGATAAGGAAAAACAAAAACAAAAAATCAATGGGAGTACCTTTTTGGTGGCCTTCTTTTCCGAGATGATCTTCTTTTCCGAGATGATCTCTTCAAAAACAATGTATGCAATTCTCCTTCTTATTCATGGTTTTTTGTTGAGTCAGACACTTCATTGTACAAATCAAACTATATTATCTTTAGTTCATTTTCCCTTGGTACATTTCATGTTTGGGAAAATATTTACCCTCTCTAAAAATAGCATCGTGATTGTAAACAATCTTCTTAGTAACTAGGTTCCAAAGTTTACAACCTTTCACACCATCTTTATAACCAATAAAGATACATTTTTTAGCTTCATTCCCCAACTTACTCCTTTTTTTCCTTTGGAACATGTACTTAAGCATCAAACCTAAAAACTTTTAGATGTTTTAGAGAGGGTTTCTTACTAGTCCATACCTCCTGCGGATTTTTGTCAACCAATGTTGATGTGGGCAAACAATTTGCTAAGTAATACATAGTATCCACTGTCTTTGCCCTAAATTCATGTCCTACCTGAACACCATTACGCATGATCCTTTCCTTTTCCATCAACATCCTATTCATTCTTTCACCATTATGCATGTCCTTTCCTTTTCCATCAACGTCCTATTCATTCTTTCTACAACTCCATTCTACTTAAGCATGCATGGAGTAGTATTTTGCCTTAGTATTCTACATTTCTTACGGATTTCATCGAATTCCTTGCTTTAGAGATCTTCACTATTATCTATCCTGGACATATTTATTTTATTCTTTGTCTAATTTTCTTTTAGAGCCTCAAATTATTTAAATTTATCAAATACCTAAGATTTCTTTCGAAGGAAATAAAGCCACGTGTTCCTTGATAAATCATCTAGAAATGAAACATAATACACGGATTTACCTAATGATGGAACAAGCATAGGTGCAAACACATCGCTACGTATTAACTCTAAAATTCCCTTTGCTCTTGTATCACCATATGAAAATCTTACCCGATTATGTTTTCCATTTATGCAATGTTCATAGAAATCAAAATCTAGTGTGCAATCAGACATACTTTCAACCATACATTTACCATATAATGCTCAAAGGCCCTGTTATCACCTAAACTGTAGTTACCCCTATGGAAGGATCCAGTCATGGATGGCAATAGGGAAGGGCAACTTGAAAGGTGCAACCACGATCACCTCGACCTCCAATGTATATGGTTGTCACGCCAGTCGAGGCAACCTTCACTTTATGTTATCTAGCCCAGACAACAAAGGGGGAGACCCGATCTACTCCCGACAGGAGAGATCAAAAACCAAAACACCAAATCAGGGTATTTCCAAGTGAAGTTAGGTGTATGGTTTATCCTAGACCTAAGGATGAAGTCACAAGTCAAGTGAGGGGTTCAATAGATGTAGCTTTGGTTCATAGTTGATGTGAGAGTGACTTACAATGTTTAAAGTGAGATCTAGGGCTAGTGTACTAGGTCAATGTCAAAGGATCCACTGCCTTGGGAACCGTGTCCAATGCAGGGTTGTTTAGGGGTCAGACTGGGGCTAACTAGTACATGAGACAATCTTGACCATAGTCCATGATGTCTTCAAAGGTATAGTTCACCATGCAAAAGTCAAACCACAAGTCAATCCAACAATCTAGGAGAGTGGGTTGACTTGGAGATAAACCAGTGCCTTGGGAATTGGGAAGTGGAGTCAAAGTAGGGTTGACTTTATGGTTTAGGACTCCTACAACATGAGATAAGTGGACAGTATAGGCCTTGATGGATAAATGTGTCTAGATCTAGGTTTGACCCAAGTGGACCACAATCCCTAAAAACAAGGAATGCAATCCCCAAGGCAAGATTTGACAAAGTGACAGTCTAGACCTAGGTTTTGAATTATTCTGAATCCGGATCTGCAAAAATCTCAAGTACCCAGTTCCTCGAAGTGAGTGAACTCACTTCTCCAAGGTGGTGCGACTTTCCCTAAGGAGGCTTGAATCGGGGTTTAGGTGGGTCAAATCATGTCGGATGGCATCCAAACTTTAGATCCGGGTAGATCAGTCAAGTAGGGATATGGATCTATAATTTTGTGGCAATCCACCGGTTAGATCTTAGTAGATCTGAGTTTAAGTGTTCCAAGTGGTCCAAAATGGGGATTAAATCCCTTAAAATGTGGAATGGGGCCCACAAGGTGAATTTCAAGAAAGGGACAACCTGGGTGTATGTTATTTGATGTGTAGATGTCAAATCAAGTGGAATCTCAAACACCCATCGCTTAGATCTAGGTCAACCTGCTCAAATGATGAAGTGCGCCTTCCTTGGGAGAAGCTAGGTTGGCTTGGGAGAGGGGTCAAACGGAAGCCAATCCTCACCAAACTATAGATCCGGGATGCCGTGGATGCTATAGAGGTGGGTTTTCAATATCATGCCCAACAACCCACTAGATCTCAGTAGATCTAAGAAAATGCAAAATTGGGGTTTTAATTAATTAGGGTTTTAAGAGTTTTTGACAATTGGATAGACTATGGAGATAGAACTTACCTTGAGATCATACCTGAATGATGTGGTTGAGATGCCTTGATGTTGAGGAAGATTCCCGCAGAGATCAAATGAGAGATTGTTGATTTGCTTGCCAAGTTGATGCCCTAGTCCACAAGTGCGCCTTCCTCTACCTGTCAAACCAAGGAATGAAATTCAATCAGTAAGATCAAGTATGGAAGAAATACAAGCGAAATGCAAATAGTAACATGAAATAGAAGGTCCTGGGACAGTAATACTCCCTGTTACCAACGAAGAGCTCCAAAGAAGAAGTAGGGAGAGTCTTCCCCTACCAATACCTCCTCCTCCAAGCAAATCGGCCTCCACCTGTAGATGCAAAATCGTGGTACAAAAGATATGGCAAACAAGATCTCCAATAACTCAGTGCAAAGGAAGAACCAACGAACGAACACCAAAATCATTCACCACAACATTGGAGATAGATGCAATAATAATTTTCTATTCCAATAATCCAGAGCCAAAAGTCCCTTTACAATGAGAGGCTCTCTCCTTTAAATAGGAAGGAGAGGCACCAAAACCCTAACCACTTTTTGAATGAGTGGCTAAGATTAAAAGATACAAATGTCTAATCAATGGTTGAGATGAGCTCAACAACATAATACATGGATCACACATAAAATATAACATAAGTGGACAAAGTCGCCCTAGGAGAGGGGAATCCCACCAAATCATGATGACAAAATATCATAAGAGGCTCATGGTGGGTCCAAGGGGTAATTTTATCCCTCCTTGGTCAATCCCCATGGCACAATAACCAATACATAATCATGAAAGTACCAAATCGTGCCTCCCAGGTGAAGTCGTGGTCCTCCAAGGTGAAGTCGTGGTCCTCAAAAGACCTCAAAAAATCCACAGAAAGTGCCATAAGTGATGGATGCGGGCCCCGATGAAGCTGAAACTGCAGGAGGAGGTGTGGAAGGTCCCGATCTATCATCACTGATCATCCCATGCCATAACTTTGCCTCAGTAGCCCAAATCGATTTCCTCAATAGCCATTTCTACCAATCCTGAAATGCCTCGGGAAACGTGAAACTGCCCAAACTGCCTCCTGGAGTGATGGCGCTGTCAAGGTGAGGGTGCCAATGTGTCCGGGAGGGGGGTAATATGGTAAAAACAAGTGGCTGGACCACCCCCTCCATCATCAGCGCCCTAGGTCAACCAGATAAAAGTCATCTCTGCTCCGACAGGGCCTCCAACAGACCAAAACTGCACTAGGACAGCCTACTGAGGCTAAATCATCACTGTGAGTGCCCGGAACTGAAAACAAACTGTCCCATTGGACTCAGAAGGTCCAAATCCATCCAAGATGTGTACTCATACACCATATGAATCTCTGCATGATCAAGATAAATATCCAATGTACCGGAACAAGGCCAATAATAATGATCTGTAAATGACCAAACACTGCTGTATCCCAAGAATCATCATCATAACCCTGTAGCTGCTGCATAGAATCATCCTGTATGTGTACATGGACCATATATCATCTATCCATATCATCATAAGGTCCAACATCTCATGTCCCATGGTCCTCCATGGTTAAACTAGGTCTAACCAAGACCAAATACAACTCAGACTATCATCCATAGCTGCTGCAAGGTGTCAAGGTCAATACATGCTTTACAATTTATTCAAATAGCTTCTATAACACAGAGTAATCATGACTGGCGATCTAAATCCAAATATATAGTGTCGTTAGTTATTATTATTACTCAGACTAGACTTTCAGGATCATACTCACTTCATAGTTGTGATCAATTTGCTAGTGAAGGGTGAAGGCTGAAATAAATGGCTAGGCTAAGGGATGACTTGACTAACTTGACTTTGTGACACTTTGGCAAGGGAAAGGGAATACACACCATAGTATATACTGAATGAGCAATAACACAGGGAATGGCGGTGTCTCACAAATGGATGAGTTGTTTAAAGAGGGTTTATTCACCTTCACAGATGCGCACAATCCATAATACAAGCAAGGCCAGCAATTGTTTAGATATAACATTTAAGTTCCATTGCTTTTTGGGCCTGAGTTTTCCATAGCCTTGATCTATGTGTGTTTACAAACACATTGCATAGATTTACATTTATTTTTAGGCTTTCTGCTGCAGGTGTGTTTTTAAGGCACTTGTTTACCTGAGCACTTCTAGGTGTGTCATGGACAGCTTGTTTACCTAGGTATTTATTTTTCCAAAAGATATAACATTTTATTTTTCATGGCCATTTTCATTTGGCATTTCTTTCATACACAAGATATAGCATTTGATTTTTCCAGATTTTGTATTGATGGCAGCACTAAAAGTTTCAGGTTTAGCCAACACAACTTTAGTGACTATGGGGAATTCTCAAGGAACTCCAACTCACCATAGGTAAGTTTTGTCACCAACTCAGAGCCGAGACACAATAAACAGGGAAGCTCATCCAATACAGAGGCTACAGTGGGGAAAGGTCCTCCATGTCACTAGTCAAGTAGCAAATCAGGGTAATAATC
Organism: Larix kaempferi; assembly: GCA_027924585.1. Taxonomy (NCBI): domain Eukaryota; kingdom Viridiplantae; phylum Streptophyta; class Pinopsida; order Pinales; family Pinaceae; genus Larix; species Larix kaempferi. The sequence continues at coordinate 22,522,086 of BSBM01000316.1, read as the reverse complement.
TAAAAGGTAGGCCACGGATGGATGAAGACAATGAAAAGATGAAGCCAACACTAGCAAGCCATAGTATGGTGTAATGATCACCTCTATTCTCCCTAAGGAGGGTATGTACCAATGAGTATGAATAGTGAACTTCTAAGTCTGAGTAGGGACAGTATAGTATAAATAATAGGTCAACCAGGTCCAAATATCTATATGATCGCCAGATCATGACACTAAGTGCTAAGACATGCTATAAGAATAAGTATAAAAGCAATCTAACCATAACACAATAGTATACCTGCTGAGTCATATACCTGAAAGCTCATCAACCTGTACCATCACCTGTCCTCTGAGACTGCTGCTGTAACTCTGGGCACTACTGTCTGCTCTGTACCAATGGCATAATGGCTATATCGGGCATCTCTCTGAGTGTCCCGAAACTCAGTCATGGCATGGGGAATATAACTGCTGTCCACAATCTGATAGTGATCCAATATAAATGCTCATCTCGGCATCTCAAATGCAAGGGAACTGGCTGAATAGTGTACTGGAATGAGAAAAATAATGTATGGTAGCCCGGCTACTATATATGTGATAACAGGCCCTTCTCTCCAATATATCCTAGTCTTTAATGCCATAGCATTGTCTTTTCTCTATAAACATTAGGGGTTCTATCTTATTTATTTCCACCCTTAAGAACAATAAAACTATTACTTCAATCACTGATAGTGCTTTCCAATAGCTTGTACAAATTTCCATTCCAGAATCCCCTCATCAAGACCATTGATCATAGAACCATTTTGCATGTTTCTTTTGCAAACACAATCTATATTCCTACATCACCCATCTTATTGATGGATATAAATTTTATAGCCAGCTCTAGAATGTGCAAAACCCCAAGGAGAGTTCTAATACTTCCATCCTTGAGTAGAAACTTAACTCTTCCACATCCAATGACTTTGGTTATTGAGTCATCTCCTTAGAAAACAATACCTCCATTGTACTTCTCATATTCACAAAACCACTCCCTGTGAAGAGTCATATGAAAAGAAGCACCTAAGTCAATCAACCACACATCATGATCAGAATGGGTACTTGTAAAAGACAATTAGACAACCCCACCTGAGGAGGTCTTCACCTATATGAAAGGGGCATCATCAGATCCCTTCCCTTTATCAATATTTTTAGATCTACAATTCTTCTTAAAACACCCAATTTTACCACATTTCCAACATTTCCTTAAAAAATTTCCTAGAGATGTAGTTATATGTTTTGATTTAGATCCGCCCCCTAAAGATTTATTTTCATTTTTGTCACAAACAAGGCAGTTGTGCTCTGACTATCCATGGTTTTCCACCTCATTTCCTTTTATAACAAAGAGGCCACTATGTCCCCAAACTTCAATGCGATTTGAGTAGAACTACCAATTGCTACAATTAAATTGTTCCAATGATTTGACAAATAACATGATAATGTAATACATTTATCTTCCTCCTCCATTTAATATCAATAGAGACAATTTGACTTGCCATATGATTAAACACATTTAGATGATCCATCACTAACTCACTATCATCCATCCTAAGATGATACACCTTATTTCAAAGAAACAATTTGTTTACTAGGGACTTTGACTAATACAAACTCCCTAACTTATCCTACATCTTCTTTCCACTATCTTCTCCATCGATGTTCAACAATGCTGAATTTGATAGGAAAATTCGAATCGTACTTCTCGCCTTTTTTTTTAGCTTCTTCCAGTCTTCTTTCACCATAGCAGTAGGTTGTGTACCTAGATCCACAACAACCCACTATTCTCAATCTATAAGAAGATCTTCCATTTTGAACTTCCATAACTCAAATCTCTTACCATTGAATTTCTCATATTGATTCTAGAACTGCTTTCCATTCTCTTTCAACACGGGAATCACCACTGCAAATCTCCCACTGAACCCAAGGTTATCATAGATCCAAGATAAACTTGCTCAATCAAACGAGTCAAACCCTTAGCAACAAAGGTGTCCCCCTTAAGTCAATAATCAAGCTTTGATACCACATGTAAGTTTTAAACATACAAATTCTTACGCACAATAGAAATTAAATAATGGCACACACACAATACACATAGATTTACCTTGGAAACCCTTAACCAGAAAAATCAACACAATTTTTAACAAAACTTAGAAACACATCTCACTTTCTCGTTGTATTTTCTTAACCATTAACAAGAACAATATTTAAGTATTCTACAACACCCAAAACCCTAATATGTTAACCTATATTAGAATATACCTCAATCCCTTAACTCGAATTAGAGGGATCGTAAGGTGGCATACCAACATGCAAAGAACATAACATGTACCCAACAAAAAAATGCTTAAAATAAGTTCATTGGAAAATGAACCTACTCAAACTTTAGGAGATGACAACAATCATTCCCTCTTTGGACCCTTGAGCCAACAATGTAGTTGAGCGTGGCCATCAACAAACCTTCCATGTAGTGGAAACAAGAAACTAACATGATCAACACTTGATATTCATTGTTTATCTCAAGTGGTCCAACTCACCAAAGTGTGATTCCAACAACTTACAATATTTACACACTCAAATAAAAATATATCATAGGATCAATGAAAGGAACACCTCAATTAAACAAACATAAGAGGTTTTGGAATACCCTACAATCAATAATACAAAAGGAAATACATAGGGATTGCCTCAACGACCAATCATAATCATTAACCATCATATTTTCCTTAAATCCACTTTATCCGAATTATAGTTGTCACCTTAAAATCCCTGAAATGCAATACAACAAAAATAATGAGAAACCCAAGAAATACAAAAGGGGAAATCCATGAAAAATAGAAAGATCTTTTTTCCATAGAAGTTACAAAGGAAAATTATTCCCCACGAGAAAGATGCCAATGCCAATGTATGCCATATCAAAAAAGTTACAAAACCATGAAAAATAAGTTTTTGTAGTAGAAGAGTTGCTGGTTGGGGGTATTCACATAATTGAACAAAAATGTAACAAAAACTTGTGTAAATGTATTTTTCTCATGGCTATAAATACTATTTGTTATGGAAATTATCTCCAATGGGGTAAATCCAAATTTAACTACTTGTCTTATGTTGCATCATGACCATCCAATTGATCTTTAAGATAGTTTATCAAATAATCATTGAGTTTGTTAAACTCAATATCCAAGTTTAACTACTTGTCTTATGTCTACTTGTTTTATGTTGCATCATGACCATCCAATTGATCTTTAAGATAGTTTATCAAATAATCATTGAGTTTGTTAAACTCAATAGTTTATCACATTTTCATTGAGTTTGTTAAACTAGTTTGTGGTTCAATTTTTTTTATACAAATATTCCTTCTCTTAAGGAAATTTAATTTGTCCTTCATTAATTGAAGGATTGACCTTTTAGGAACCTAGTTTTCCTATGCCTGCTCAAGTTAGACTAGGACCATACCTAAGCAAAGATAAGGTATGTAAAACCAAGAACTTACCTTAACTCAAGTAAGACCATGACCTTACATTCACTATGCAAGCTTAAGTGAGCGAAAGTTTAATTGAAGCAAAAGTTTCTTATCTATTTGAGCTATGAAAACATATGGGTATCTTTTACCTACCTAAGAAGAGTTATCTCGCAAAAGTCCTTTCTAAACCTAAGTTGAGTATATATAACTTAGGTAAGGGCCTCCAATACCTTATCTTAACATATCTTAGCCATTTAACATGAGGGCCAACCCAATACGACTAGCACAGTTAGGACTTCATTGCCCACCTTTCAGGACCAACCAGTGGCACTGACATTGGGCTTAATACTTTTCAGAACCTTATTCTTGAAATATACCTTAAAGGGCCAAATCATCAATATAAAATGTTTGTTCTCTATTCATTAAGCACTTATTTATTAGTACTAGGTGCAAAATAGCATTTGAATGAGGACAATCAAAGGGGTTATCTCTAAGGAGAAGATATTGTAGGATGCTAATTGCATCCCCTACCAAAGGCTGACTAAAAGTACATTAGAAAGCAAGGAGACACTCAATCTACAATATTTATAAGAAATATAGCAAATATCATCAACATCATGATATATAGCGAGTTTTCCAAGCCAATGATAATATCACCATTAAAAATTGCTATTTTTTCAAATTTTGAATATATTAGGATATTTTCAAAATATCAACAATATATCGATTAATACATTTTAAGTATATATTATAAACTAATAAATTTTAAGTTATAGTATATTACAATTTCGGAACACTGCATTCTTGTTCAGAAGGAAATATGAAAGATTGTATAGGTAGAGAGCAAAGTTTTACATAAAAAATCTAAGTTTTTGGAGCATCTTGTATCATTCATATCCAAAACACTCCATATAAAATATAAAATATAAAATATAAAATATAAAATCTGGTTTCTTTTACGTGAATAGAACATTCCTTTTGCTATATTTTTATATTTTTTTAATGGGCCTTTGGCTACTTCCAAGAAAAAGAAAGCGAAAGATAGCTTTTGATTTAGTGTTGTTATTTTTGATGCAATATTGCTATGAGACAGGTGGCTGCGGCTGACCAACGAAGCTCTACACAAATTTTCTCTCATAGGTTTTATAGGCACAAAATGTAATGAAGACCAACCTAGCTTTGAAGTTTTCATGGTGAAACACAAAATTGGAAGCTTAGAACTTCATTGTCTTCAACTTTAATTAAGTTTACATGTAACATCCTGCCATATGATGCCTGAGTTTCTTGTAAGCAACTTAATCACCCAATGAGAATACCCGATTTGTCTTACATTGCTAAAATAATTTCCACTGTTTCTGAATCTAAAATAATGATGTATATGCTCTCTCACAGTTTCTTTCCAAATGATAAATAAAATATTTAAAAATATGGATGTGATCTTACCAAATAGATATGGTACTTTTTGATCAAATCAAGCCCAGAAGTTTGCACAACCAAGGTCCAATCTTAATTGAACAGGAAACACACATCAGAAAGTAGGATCCCATGTTGAATAAGAAGAATGTTGTATCTAGTATGTGTTTTGTGGCATTGCTTGGGTTTTCAAACTGGAATTAAAAAAAAACAATCCTTTTGAGTGCAAAACTATCTCATTGCTGGATCTCTGTATCTGGAAAATATCTCCTCTATTCCTTTCATAACTTCTGGATGTAAGGGTCTGGCTGTTGCGAAAGCAGAAATATTTTCCTTAAGCTGCTCCATGGATGTTGCACCAATAATTGTGCTTGTGACAAATTTGCGATCACGTAGGAAACCAAGTGCAATTTGAACGGGGGTAAGGCCATGTTGATGTGCCAATTGAATATACTTTTCAGTAGCTTCCTGAAATTTCAATTGAGAAATTACTCAGTCCATGCAGAAATAAAATCTAAATGTAACATTATAGAAATCATAAATGTGATATCAGCGTCTTTCTTTAGATGAATATTGGTCGACCTAGGAGATATCCACTATAAATATATAAATGGGTGACTGTTATTGGTGCCGCTAAACATGTGCTAGTTCAACAATATACCATTAGGGATGGCATACATATACATATCAAGCGCATAAACACACAAGAGAGAGAGAGGAGGGAAGGAGGTGGAGGGGGAGAGAGAGTCAGTGTCCACAAGTAGCCAAAATTGTCCAATGGCATTAATAGTGAATGCATAAGGAATCTTCAACTGACACAACTATACCTACATCATCATGATAAAGCAATGCAATAGATAGCAAACATACATAAGGAGAAGCAATGATTGAATTCAAAGCGGCGGAGATGCCAGTGAAAGGGCCATGTTGCACTAAGTTAACATGTAATAGAATAATGAAATATCATTTTCCAAGATTAACTGTGTATTCAAAGTCATTCATCTATGATCTATATCCCATGAGCATCATTCACTAATGACCAATTTCTCATGAACTTGAAAACTCTATTTAGCACTCAATGCATCATGTGATGATCATGCAAATGGATGTTGGATTCTGTTCAGGTTAACTTTCTAATAAACTCCAATGAACTTGTTGATGTTTTAATGATCCTTAAAATGCTTTGGCATGTACTTTAAAAAGAATCCTATTCTGTAACTAAACACATATCAGATATTTTAGCCTAATTAACTTCAGATATTAGCCTATGAGATACAATGGTAAGAGAGCACAAAGAAGTATAACAAGTGATAACCAATATTTTTCAACTTCCCCACCTCATGTCTGCAAAAGTTATGCTTCTTTAGTGGTGCTTGAGAGACGATGCTTCTAACTTTGTTTCCTAGAAGATATCCCTTTGAAAATGAAGCTATTTGACTCACTGGTTAAACCCACTGTACTGTACAGCTACAACGTTGAGAATTGGGAACCTAGCTTAGGTCACACATAGTGGGCTTGGATGGAGATAATTCAGATGATCATGGTTTAGCGACTCATTTGTTCCAAACAAACTATCCCCCAAAGCATTATCCCGACAGGGTTTGGTGCTTCTGCTCTTCATCTTGTCTCTGCACCTCTGAGAGGCTAACCTCCTTGGACCAATCAAGTAAATGTTATTTTCTAAAGATTGTTAGCATATCTATTGATAAATTGACCTTGCACAGGATCTCTTTCCCCGCATCACCATCTCCTCCATTTAAAATAGGAGATCCATGTAGCTTAAGAGTGATACTCATGGAAGGTACAGTCAGATATTTAATATTTTGGATTTCACGACATAGACTCCAAAGTCCCAAATTCACTTTCTATTCTGACCACCTCCTCTAGATCTCCAATGACCTCATTGTAAAGCCAAGTTACGTCTAACACCCTTTGATGCATGGGCTTCACATTCCTCATGGACAGTATTGGGTATGTTCACACCATAGTAGCAATATTCGAGTACGAATACGAATACAAATACAATTCGATACAGAAAAAATACGTAAAGAAAAATCTTTGTACGACTAAAATACAGATGTAGACATCTCATAAATACAAAAGCATGCATTTTTTAAATTTTAGAAAATATAAAAATATAATTGCTCCAAAATTTTAAAGTAATATTCATTCTCCATTGTAAGTAACTTGAAACATACATTGAATTACAAACATAACATGATAAAACCACAGAAAATCTAGTTTAATAAGTAAAGGCTTATGGCTTCAATGTATGTATTTTTTTAATGTTGATTAAGTAATGTTTGTGACTTCAAAGTTCATTCAAAAGATTAAGTAGAATAATAGTCATGAATTTATTTGAAATGAATTTTGAGTTTTGTTGCGTGCAGATTTTACTTTGTTTTACTCTGCAAAATCATTCTTGCTTATGTTATTTGAGTTTATATTTATTTATGTGAAAAAGAATATAACCTGAAGATTCACAAATTTGACCATTCTCTTCTGATGGTGAAGTTACAAATAGTATGGGACTTGAGTATATTAATAATTAATGAATGGTTATTTTAGTTGAAATTCCACTTTTGTCTTAACAATTAACGTGAATTTTTAAAAGTTAAAAATTGTAAATATATTTAAGCATTTAGTCAAAATAACCATATCCATATTATGTCAAATATTCGACGAATTTCAAATTCTATGCGAATTTCCATACACGAACTCTCAATATGACCGAATCTTGCTACTATGATTCACACTTGTAGAGGGCCCAAACAGATCATCATCTTCCTAGGGAAGAATGGATTCACAAGTTCTGATCCTTGCATGAGGTGGAGACAGAAGAACACTATTTCCATTGTCTTATGTATTTTGAGATCTGTGGTAGATAGTGTTACCCCCCATTTTGCATGGGTGTCCAAGTGAATAATTTTTAGCAAAGGGTGACATGTTCTGATTGGCTTCATGAGGCGTTCTTTCAGGCTGTTTAGAAAACAGAACTGGAGGGATGAAAGCTGCAGGCAGCACATTATCTATACTGCCCAGCTCCATTGATATGGCCCAAAGATGATCATTTATTGGCTTGACTGCTTTTCTACTGAACCAAGTATCAGTGTTTGGTTGCCTGGACTGCTGATCCATCTTTTGAGTAAATAAAGAAAAGATCTCATGTACTGCTTAGGGAGAATTGATTTTTTATGTTGATCAATTCATAAATATCCCAGAATGAAGGAAATATACCTTCCTGTTCAGATTTGTTGCTACAGACTACCTTCAAAAGGGAAGATTTTAATATGGAAGTGATTTGGTTGCTTTGTAATAGTGATTCTTTTTATAAATTAGCAGGCTTTGCATATCCCTTGTAGCAGGTTAAAATGCTGATCAGTAGGGTTGTTCTGAATACTACTTCTGGCAGATATTTATGGGCAGAGCAGCAGTTTTCATGGTCTGCAGCTTAATCAGATAAGCTGAAAGCTTTCCCTGTGGAAGTGTGGACTAATCTTCGACCCTATTCTCCAAATCAAAGTCAAAGTCAGAAATGCACCAAGTTGGTTGCAGCATCTGATCAGTGGAGACAACCAATGAAAGGGAAGCAAGATGCATTCTGTATGTTTATGATGGAATAATGCTCGGGATAAAAACTTTTCAGCATTGATATACCTTGTTAAGACCATATCAATACTGTGAAATATATTATAGAAGGTTATGAATCAGGTCTCTCACACAGAGTGACTATTCAAGGAAAAGGATTTTGAGTAGTTGTTTGCAGTCCCTGTGATGGCAGAATTGGTAAAACCCCTTTAGCATATGGAAGGAAAGCCAAGATCCTGATGGATAAGGCAACTTTCCTTGGAGATACCATTCAGATGTTGAAGGACTTGACTGCTGAAGTAGAATGCTTGAAGAATGATCAAACATCTCTGATGAGAGCATTCCATATCTAGCATTTCCACCATATTCTTCTCTAATAAATACACATACTCATGTAGGAAGACCATCAGCACAAAATCTGCCAGGATACCTTGTACAACAACCTCCAGGAAATTGTAATGCCCCTAGACTGACTGTAGACTTGAGGGCAGAGTCAGTCTATATTAGCTATTCAGTGGCCAAAGGATGAGCACTCATCCTTGTTTGATGTAAGGTTGTTTGTCCCCACAGGGCAACAGAGTGGTCACTCCATCGCACCTATGGATGGTGGCAGGCAATGGAGGTCATACCGAGTCATATCTGAAGCCCAGAAGGCTTTCAAGGCACCTTCCTGTTATCACATTCATAGTAGCCGGGGCTACCATGTCTTCAGACCAGATTCCAATACTTTTAAGAGCCAGTCCTTTACTATGAGATGCTTGAGATCGGCAGTTTATGAGCAGTTATTCTATGATCACTCATGTTTTCAGCAGCCCCAGAGCAGACATTACAGCCTTATGCCATGACTGAGCCTCATGACCTCAGATTTGAATCTTTGATGACTAAGGTAGCCATTTCCTTCCATACAGAGCAGTGTTCCAGTGACAGTTGATGGTTCAGATGATGGATATAGGTATATGACCCAGCAGGTATATGGTTGTGCATTGGATACCTCTATTGTGCTCTTTTACTTATCTTAGTAGCTTGACTAGGTATTTAGTGGTCATGATCTGGCGATATATATATATATATATGGATATGGTTATTGGTTGACTGTTTAAAATTAAAGTGGTCTAATTACTTGGAATCAGAATTTCTTGTGTATACTCATTGGTCTTACCCTCTTAAGTAGTATGGACTTGGTCATTTCCACCATTTATGGCTTGCTACTTATGGCATCACCTATCACATTTCCCCATCCATCCGTTCTCTTCCGTATTTGGTTTTATCTTGACTTACACTTCAGCCTATGACGTGGAGGACTTCCCCACTTATGCCTCTATGTTGGATAAACCCCCTGTTGTTTTGTGTCTCGGCTCTAGGTTGTGCAACAGAACTTACCGAAGCCTTGATCCTTCTGGGCTAGGAGAACCCGCTAGTGTTGGTTCTTGAGCTTAGGTGAGTTGGATTTGAAGCCTTGAACTCTTTGGTCGGTTTCCCTCGATGTTTGGTCCCGATTATGGATAATCCCCCTAGTTGCCTGAGTTGTGTCAGCTAGACTTGAAGCAAACTGTACTACCATCATTACATGCATGTGACTCATTGTTATATCTTCTATGCAAGCCCATGGTTATAAATTAAAACTGTGCTTTTAAGCACATTGAAAGAGGGCTATGAAATGAAATGCAAAGCACCCTGGATAAAAGCTACAATTAGTTGTGCTTCTAAGCACATGCAAGATCCTAAGGGTCATAAGGCCTAAAGAGCAGAGGTTAAATGTGTGCTAAATCTAAAGACTGTTGGCCATGATTGAAATGTAATGATTAATTCCTCACGAAGCCTACGGGTTGGGATGTGAGATGGAGTCAGGGACAACTAATTCTAAGTGTCCCCTAGAACCTCAAGTTACGGCTAGTTGTGCACCTAGTCACGGTGGTTCTAGAAAAGATCCTCACGGAGCTGGTTTCAAGCTTGGATGTGAGCAGTAGACATTTGCTAAAGTTGAATAGGCACTCCTCAAATCAACTTATTCCATTTGTGAGACACCGCCATTCCTTGTGTGTTTTCTATCCAACATATGCTTAGGTGGTTTTCCCATTCCCTTTATCCAAAGTGTCACAATGTTGAAGTTGTAAAGTCATCCCCATCTCCTAGCCTTATCTTTTCCACCTTCACCCATTTCTAAGCAACAATACATCAAATATAAGTCCATAAAATGAGTATACACTTGAGGGTCTTTCTCTTAGTAATCGATTGTTTTAATCTGGACTTATATTTGATGTATTGTTGCTTAATCGCCAGTGAAATGCTACTTTATACTTTAGTCTTGCTATTGAAATAATTAAAGGAGCATATCTTATCCATTTTCACTTACAACATCAGTCAGTTTGAGCCTGGGTCATTATTTTGATCAGTTTTGACTTGCCTGGTCAACCCAGTTTGACTAAGTCAACCGCGGGATCCAGGATGAATTGGACCGATGATGTTCGAGATTGATTATGTGTGGTCCTATGGTGCCCATTTGATGGTTCCATGCATCAGACACAGGTTTCATGTGGTGGTTTGATGGATTTTTATTATTATTATTATTTGCAAGACCATTATTTTTATTGTTCGGGCATGGTTGAGCTTACAGATGATTATCCAGGTGGTCACATGATGTATGAGTACTCAACTCTACTTCATTTGGGCCTTCTGAGTCCATTGGTACTCTCAGATATTAGTTTCAGGCACTTTCAGATGGGATTATGGCCGGTTTATCACTTTATTGCATATTTGCCATAGAAAATGGCCTGTCAGCACATTTTGAGATTATTTTGGTTCACCTAGGGCGCTACAGAGGGAGTATGGGGTCCAGCCACTTGTTATTACCATATTACCAAACTCCTAGACATTTTGGTGCAGTCAGATTTGTGCTCGAGGCACCAGGAAGAGAGATACAGGCATTTTATTATTTTACAGGTGATATTCCGGGAATAAAAAATGGAAGAAAGGGTCACTGAGGAAATCGATTTGGGAAAATGAGGCAAAGAATTGGCATGAGGTTTGTTCAAAGGATTCTTGTGATGCATCTCACACCTTTGAGCACAGCTTGCAGCATTCAGTGGGGTCTGTTATCACATATATAGTAGCCGGGCTACCATACTCTATTTTTCAGATTCCAGTACACTTTTCAGCCGGTTCCCTTGCATTGAGAGGTTGAGATGAGTCTCAAGACTATCACATGGACAACAGATTTATTCCCCATGCCATGACCGAGTCTCAGGACACTCAAAGAGATGACCGATGTAGCCATTTAGCCATTTGTACAGAGCAGTCAGTATTTCCCAGAGTTACAGCAGCAGTTTCAGAGGACAGATGTTGGTTCAGAGGATGAGCATTCAGGTATACGACTCAACAGGTATATTTGGTGTTATGGTTATATTGCTTTTATATTCATTCTTGTAGCATGTCTTAGCATTTAGTATCATGATATGGCGATCATATAGATATGTGGACTTGGTTGTACTTTTATATATATTATATTGTCCCTACTTAGACTTAGAAGTTCTTGACCTATACTCATCGGTTTTACCCTCCCTAGGGAGATTAGAAGTGATCATTCCCACCATACTTTGGCTTGCTAGTGTTGGTCTCATTTTTCAATGTCTTCATCCATCCATTACCTACCCAGTTTGTTATTTACCTTGACTTACTACTTGACTAGTGGTATGGAGGACCTTTCCCCGCTGTAGCCTCTGTATTGGATGAGCTTCCTTGTTTATTGTGTCTCGGCTCTGAGTTGGTGACAAAACTTACCTTTGGTGAGTTGGATTGTAGGCCTAAATCATTCTAGTCAGTTGTCCCGATGTTTGGCATTGCCACGAAGTCCCCCTAGTCACTAAAGATGTTGTTGGCTAAACCTGAAACAGATAGTGCTGCCATGAATACAAATTATGAAAAGGAAAATGTTATATCTATTGTGAAAAGCCAAATGAAACTGGCAATGAAATATCAAAGGTTATATCTATTGTGAAATGTAATACCCAGGTAAACAAGATGTCTAAAAAACACACCTGGAAGTGCTCAGGTAAACAAGTGCCTTAAAAACACACTTGCAGCAAGAAGCCTTATATAAAATGTAAGTCTATGCAATGTGTTTATAAACACACATAGATCAAAGGCTATGGAAACTAAAGGCCCATAAAGCAATGGAACTTAAACTCTATATCAAAAATATTGTTGGCCTCTTTGTATTATGGATTGTGAGCATCTGCCAAGGTGAATAAACACTCTTTGAACAACTTACCCATTTGTGAGACACCGCCATTCCCTGTGTTATTGCTTGTCCACTATACGCTATGGTGTGTATTCTCTCTTCCATATCCAAAGTGTCACAATGTTAAGTCAATAAGTCATCCTTTGGCCTAGCCGTTTTATTTTTAGCCTTCACCCTTCACTAGCAAACTGATCACAACTATGAAGTGAGTATGGTCTTGAAAGTCTGGTCTGAGTAATAATAATAATTAATGACTTTATATATTTCAATTTAGATCGCCAGTAATGATTACTTTTTGTTATAATTGCTATTTGAATGGATTGTAAAGCATGCTTTAACCTTTGACACCTTGCAGCATTATGATGATAGCCTGAGTTATATTTTTGGTAATTGTTGACTTGGTCAAACCCAGTTTGACCAAAAGTCAACCACAAGACATGAGGTGGCAGACCTCAGATGATACAGAGATATGATATATGGTCTGGTACATGTCACTATGGTGGTTCTAAGCAGTGGTTTCAGGCTTATGATGATGATTTGTGCTTTTCAGCACTTTTACAGATTATTATTATTTGGTCTACCGGATATGATGAGCATTTATTTTTGACCATGCAGAGATCTATATGGTGTATGAGTACACATCTTAGATGGATTTGGACCTTCTGAATGAGACAGTCTGTTTTCAATTCCGGGCAATTACAGTGATTATTAGCCTCAGTTGGCTATCCTAGTGCAGTTTTGGCCTATCAGAGGCCTTGTCAGAGCAGAGCAGAGAGTTGATGAGTTCACCTAGGGCACTGTGCATGGAGGGGGTGGTCCAGCCACTTGATATTACCATATTACCCCCCCTCCCAGAGAGCTTGGTGGCCTCACCTTGACAGCGTAGGCACTCCAGGAGGCAGTTTGGGCATGTTCACATTTCCCGAGGCAATTAAAAAATGGTAAAAATGGCTATTGAAGGATTCGATTTGGGCTACTGAGGCAAGGGATTGGCATGGGATGACTTGTGATGATGAGTGGGATGTCTTCCACACCTTATCCAACATTTTCAGCTTTCAGTCGAACCCACACCCATCACATTTGGCATTTTATATGATTTTCTGGAGCCTCCAAAGGCTCACGACTTTCCCAGAGAGGCACGATTTGGTGTCTAGCTTGATTATTTTTGGATATTGTGCCATGGGGATTGTCCAAGGGTGTTAGAAATTACCCCTTGGACCCACCATGACCTAGATCTTATGTTTTATCATTCACTTTTGGTGGGACCCCCCTCTCCTAGGGCGATTTGGTCCATTGATGTATTATTTTATTAGTGATCCATGTCTTGTATTGTTGAGCTCATCTCAACCATTGATTAGATCATTTGATCTTTTAATCTTAGCCACTCATTCAAAAGGTGGTTAGGATTATGGCATCTCTCCATCCTATTTAAAGGAGAGAGCTTCTCATTGTAAAGGATCGTTGGATCGTAGAATCTTGATATAGAAAAACTTTTCTATGGAAATTCTTGTGGCCTCCTTTGCATCTGGTGTTCTTACATGGTGATTGGAAAGTCTATTGTATCCTAGCATTTGGGCATTTGTGGTAAGATCTATATTTTTTGGAAACTTTTGTCTTGTCTACAGGAGGGCGACTTCACTTGGGTGTTTTTGCAAGGCTTCTTCAACTCGCTCCACTTGGCATTCGCTTGTATCAGGGGGTTATCATTAGTATCATTGTGATCTATGCTATCTTTCTGTTATTTCTCTTGTGGCATTAGCATTATCTCTTGTTTGCAGCAAATCTGATATGGTTGATGTTTGTTGCGCAGGAGAGAGGGCGCATTGGCTTCTTTGGACTAAATCGATCTCATAGAAAACTACTTCAAATCGCTCAAAATTGATTGGGTTTGCATAGATCATCATCATCAAGGCATCTACAAGGTTATCCAGGTAAGATCCACAGGTTTGTTCTTCTTGTCTTGGTTCCAATCCATTGGCACAACTACTTCATTGTTAAAACCCTCATTTTACAATTTCTCAGATCTCCTAAGATCTACTTGGCGTTTGGGTAAAACATTTAAAACACACCTCTATAGCATCCACGACAATTCGGATCTATAGTTTGGTGTGGATTGGCCTTCATCTGATCCATTTCCCAAGGCAAATTAGCCTCTCCGAGTGAGGTCGCACTTCTTGGATGGGTGAGTTTTGCTAGATCTAGCACCTGGGTTGGTGAGATCCCACTTGATCCTTAATCTCCACAGTTGATAACCTACCCCTAGTGCTTCACCTTGTTGATTTCTGCCTTGTGGGCCCCATTCCTCATTTTGAGGGTTGAGCCCCACTTGGGTCACTTGGTGATGCATTTCAATCTCAAATCTACTGATATTTAGTCATTGGATGATCCTAATTTTCAAGACCCACCCAGCTTTACAGCTAAATATCCCTGATCTACAATTTGGTGGACCTCCGACTCCATTTGGCCCACTTCCCAAGGCACTGATCTTTCTCGAAGCCTTCACGACTTTTCTGGTTTGTTGAGTTTGCTTGTGGTTTGGTCCTTGTCTCACTGCTTGAACACCTAGACATTGTCATATCCACTCATCAAGCTTATCTTTGGTACTGGTTAGCCCCAATTTGGTCCTTAACTACCCTGCATTGGACACGGTTCCCAAGGCAGTGGATATTTTCATCTTTGACTAGTATCCTGATCCTAGATCTTGTTTTAAATCTCATAAGTCACTCATATAACCAAGTTGGACCAAATCTACATTGCTTAAACCTCTTGACCCAACCCATTACTCATCTTGTGATTTCATCCATAGATTACACCTTACGTACTTCATCCACACTTGATTTGACTTGGTGCCTTGGTCTAATCTCTCCTATCGGGAGTAGATCTGAGTCTCCCCCTTTGTTGTCTTGGGCTATATAACATAAAGTGAAGATTGCCTCGATTGGTGTGACAACCATCCATTGGGAGTCGAGGCTCTCTTGGTTGCACCTCTTTGGTTTCCCATCCCCTTTGCCATCCATCTTGGATCCATCTCTACGGGCAACTACAAATTTGGTGATAACAGGGTCCACAGACACTCTAGGCTATTATTTTGGGCATTTTATTATGTCATTGAGGGGCCACGATTTGGTCATTTGGTCATGTCATGATATTATCTTGAGTTATTAAATGTTATTGTGCCATGGGGTCATGCTAGAGAAGGACATGTTACACCTCCTAGCCCCACCATGTGCTTATGTCATGTGTCTTACTCACTTGTCATGTGGTGCGTCCCCCTAGGGCGTCTTAGTGAGTGCGCCCCCTCTATTTTTAGTGATCCATGTATATTGTATTTGGGCTCATCTTAGCCATTGATTATCATTGATGTATCTTTTAATCTCAACCACTCATTCAAAAGGTGGTTAGGGTTTTGGTCTCTCTCATTCCTATTTAAGGAAGAGACCCCCCTCATTGTAAAGGGACTTTTGGCTCTTGGCTACTGGAATAGAAAATATATTTTGTGAGAAACTCTTGTGATCTTGGTCTGGATGTTTGGCTATGGTGATTGAAACTGCTTTTCCATTGCACTGAAAGAATTTGGTGGATATCTTGCATACATTCGATTCGTATTTTTACTTGTAGGTGAAGAGGACGACTTGGAAGACGGGTGCATTGGTTGGGGAGACTCACCTTGTCTCTCTCTCTCAAATCCATTTTATTCAGGGAGTAGTTTTGTCTTTGTACCAGTTATTCTCTGCATATTATTCTTTATTTGCATTTGCCCTCATTCTTGTTCACTGATTGAGTTGATCTCCTTGGTTTTGCAGGAAGAGAGAGGCGCACTTGTGGACTTGGGCAAATCGTGGGAGCAAGAGAACACGCAAAATCTTCATTTGATCTTTGCAGGAGTAGTCTTCGTCACACCGACATCCATTCTCATCATCTAGGTAGGCTTGCAAGGTACGTATTTTATTCCTTTAACTTACCCATCTGTCATTTACGCTTAAACCCTAACTACAAAATCTTATAAAAATTCTCTGGGTTTGATTATTTGGTTTACCGGTGAACCATTTCTGGGTTTTCATCCTTAGGCCTAGTCCCAGTTGGGTTTTCAAGGGTGTCTTGCTCCGTGGACTCCATCGACCCCATTCCCTAGGCACTGATCTCTCCATGCTTGCGCCCTCCATGGTTTGTTGACCTTCCGGATAGTTGGTACCCTTTTTATGAGCTTGTGTGCTGTAATACTGTCAGATCTAACTCCAAGTTGTGCTAAGAAGACCTACCTCTCAGATCCACTGCTTGGGACCATTCTCCTTGATTTAAGTACATGTTTCCCAAGGCAGTTGATTTTGATCATTTACCCTAGCACCTAAATCCTAGATCCATTCTTAATCTTCAAGTCATTGTGCCTAATATATCTAAGGTTGAATTTCATCTATCTTAAGCCTCCACATTGACCTTATTCCTTAGATCTAGGGTTCTTCACCCCTCACCTTACGTACCCTATTGAATAGCTTGATCTGGTGATTGGGTTAGATCTCTCCTGTCGGGAGTAGATCAGGGTCTCCCCCTTTGCTATCTAGGGATTGGATAGCAAGAAGCGAAGAGTGCCTCAATTGCCGTGACAACCAATCCATCTTGGGGATCGAGGCCCTCTTAGGTCACCTCTTTAGTTGCCTAGCTCCTCTACCGTCCTGAATAGGATCATCGTTAGGGGAAACTGCAAGTTGTGTGATAAAATTTTTGGCGTCGTTGTCGGGGAGGTAGAGGCTTTCCCTAGTTCAACATTTATCTTAGAATTTACCCCCGTGCTCTTTGCCAACATTTTTGGCGCCATTGTCGGGGAGTTAGAGGCTTACCTTCGGTGTCTGCGAGTGTCTGTGCGTTATCTCATATCTTATCGCATCCGGTCTTTTACATTGGTGATTACACTTATCCATTGCTTAATTAATTTAATCACTATTTTAATTCACCCATCTCACCTCTCCTACGACATTTACCTATTTGATGAATTATTGTTGTGGTTTACCTTGCGACTCCACCCTGCGACTCTACTGAGGAACGAATCCAACAAATAAACCTAAATTCCTTAATCATGTCCTATCCTGAAGATGCAGAGTCTGAAACTAATATGACTATCAGTTTGATGACTCAAATTATAATGCTAATGCAAAACCTTTATGGCCTAGTGTTAGATCAACAAGAAGAAAATAGGAGACGTGATGAATACCTTCACGAATTGTCTAAAAATGTTTATCCCAATGATTATCCTCAACCTAAACCTATTAAAAGGCCTTCAGATAACCAAGTAATAACAAGATCCCAATCAAAAGGTAGTCCAAAGACTCAAATTCCTACCAAACCTCCTGTAAAGGAAAATTCCTATGTTCAAAGGCGAACTATGCACAAACCGATTGATGGAGTTCCAACTCAAACTTCAAATCCTCCTCCCAAGGGTATTTTAAAGGATAATGGTCGTACTCAAAAGACAATGCTCATTAAACCTGTGAAGGAAGTAATTAAACCTGATCCCATTAAGGCTCAAACTAAGAAAGTGGTACAAAGAAAACAACTAAATTTCCCAACCAAAGAACCTTCTCCCAGAACCTTCTCCCATAGTGCCTCGAGCTCAAGAAAATCTGAATACAAATATCTTGGGAAAACTGTCAGGATCATCAATTATGGTTTCTTTGAAAGAGCTAGTAGCTATTGCTTTTGTTAACGCACAAATTATGAATTTGTTAGGATTGAAAACAAGTGCTAAGGACATGGAGAACCCCTATGGTCTGAAGGTTGATCTAAATGATTTCTTCTCCAAACCTAACATACCTATGCCCCTTGATGAACTTCTGAAGATTCCTTCACTTTTTAACCAAGCTACAGAGTTCTTAGGAATTAAGCCCAAGACTAAAACTCCAAAGCAACTGACTATAGAAGAAGACCCTCCCGTCATGATTCAAAGTGTAACTAATAATGGTAGTAGTCATCCACCATTCTATGTAGCTTTGGAAATAAACCAATTAATTATGCACAATTGCATGTTAGATTCAGGAGCAGAAGTGAATATCATGCCAATCAAAGTAATGGAACAACTAGAGCTAAAGCCATTGCGGCAATTTAAAAGTGTGTTTGGCATGGACTCTCGACCTGTGACGTCTAAGGGAGTAATTGAGAATTTGAAAATGGAACTAGTAGCATATCCAGAGATCGAAATAAATATGAATGTGCTTGTCCTGGATATACCCGATGTCTGGGGAATGTTGTTATTAAGAGAATGGGCTGCTAAACTAGGAGGAAGTATCCAGATGGATCTTTCATATGCAACCATCCCAATTGGGGGGAATGCTTATGTTAAGCTCATAAATGAGAAACCTATGTTTGAACATGTTGAAACCCTCGACTATCTTTTTGAGGAAGCTATGCATCCTACAGATGAGGTGGGAAATTATATGGTATTGGAAAATTACTGGGAAGAAATTAGACAACATCCCTTTCCTCCCAGTCAAATTTAGAAAATGCATTTTGATGGGGCTAAATCTTGGCATGGTGCAGGAGTTGGTGTTGTTCTGACTTCACCTTCGGGTGAATAGAGAATATACTCCTTCCGCCTTGAGTTTGAATGCACTAACAACATGGCTGAGTATGAAGCATTACTTCTAGGATTAGAAGTTGTCAAAGATCAAAAGATTAAATGTTTAAGCGTTATAGGGGATTCAGATCTAATTGTCTCTCAAGTTAAAAATCAATTTGCAGCTAAAAGCAATCGACTTTGACACTATAGGAATGTTGTATGGGACGTTATTGAGATGTTTGATGCATTTTCAATCAAAGTTGTTCCTAGAGAAGAAAACGGTCTGGCTGACGCATTGTCAGTAACAACATGTACTTTTGAAGTCCCAGATCATCTCAAGAAAAGAGATTGCAAAGTTGAAGTATTGTTCAGACCTTCTGCTCCCGATAATCAAGACCACTGGCAAATTTTTGAAGATGATGCTCAAATTATCTCATTCTTGCATTGTATAGACAATTTCCAAAATTGCACGGTTGACCTAGATGATAGAATAAAGGATTTATCTGTGCAATATGTTGACATCATGCAATTATCGATCCCTTTAGAAAAGAACTTCAATAAACATGATGAGTATAAAGGAAGAAGATCTGAGCCCATAGATGAGGTAATAGAAATAAACATAGGATCTTCAGTTGCTCCTAAAATGATTAAGATTGGAAAGAACGCTTCCCCAAAGAAGAGAAAAGCCATTGAAAATCTAATCGAGAGTATAAGGATGTTTTTGCTTGGACAAATGATGATCTCAAAACCTATGATCCCACTATCATTGAACATACAATTCCTTTAAATGAGGGGGCAAAGCCTTATCGACAAAAATTGTGAAATATAAATCCTATGTTAGCCCCCTTGATCAAAAAAGAACTCGAAAAGATGTTAGCAGTCAGGATCATACGACCAGTTTGACATAATACTTGGGTATCCAATCCGGTAATTGTGAGGAAGAAAAATGGAGAAATAAGGATATGCATAGATTTCATAAATTTGAATCAAGCATCTTTGAAAGACAACTATCCTTTGCCCAATATGGAAAATATGTTGCAAAGTGTTACAGGAGCGGGAATGTTATCGATGTTGGATGGTTTTTCAGGATATAACCAAGTGCGTATTAGACAGGAGGATAGAGAAAAAACAACTTTCACAACTCCCTAGGGAACTTACGAGTATATAAGAATGCCTTTTGGATTGTTAAATGCTGGGTCAACCTTTCAACAAGCCATGGATCAAGCTGTTAAAATATTAACCAGGAAAATGATTGGTGAGAAATGCATGCAAAAAGGTTTGCATGCATGCATGCAAAAATGAGTTTTGCATGCAACCATTTTAGGTTTTTGGTAAACCTAACTTGATGATGAGATGTTATAAGGAAGATAGGAGGTAACTGTCTTCATCAGTGAGATCATTGATCTGAGATAAATCAAGACAGAGGAGGACACCTTCACATGTGAAGGAGGGCGCATTCTTCAAGGCGGGAGAAGCTCGTACCGCATCTGGTAGAGCATTTGAGTGTCTATAACTTACAGAGTATCTTCGTCTCAGAGATTGAGGAAGATCAGTGACAATCAAAGCTCAGATCTGATTCAGTACGAGTCTTTCATTGTTGGAGGGAGGGCACACTTGTGCATGCAAGAAGAGGACGTTTTCAGTCACCAGGCAGTCTTCAGAGTGAGCAGAGCTCAACTGAGGATAGAGACAAATAAATCAAGCAGAGGCAGATACAGGGACATTCAGATCCAGTTTTCCATTTAGGGCTCATCTCTACAATGCATGCAAATCTTGAGTTGGCTAGAAAAGATTACTGAGGTAACCCTGTATTGTACTTGTCTCTTTTCCTATATGCTCTGGGCTCGAGAATGAAGATAGCCCCATAGTTTGTTGGTTTTTCCCGAAAGGGTTCCAGGGTACATTTGATGTTTATGTATGATTGCATATATATTGTTCAATTGGTAAATGCAGATCTAGTTGTTTGAATTCATGTTAATGTTCTATTGATATCGAGACTCATCTCGCTTGAGATCTCAGGGTGATCCAGAGGGAGTAGTGATCTCTAGATCAAATATTTACATGGTATCAGAGCCTTGGTAAGGGTTAGGGAGTGCTTTCATACACAGATCTACAGCTGCAACATTAGATCTACATCATGGGGGAAGAGCAAATTATTTGCACCTCTTACTCCGCTACGGATATTGATGAGTGTACTACAGACGGGATTGACAGGGAGATGGCTCTTAACTCCTGTCAATCGTTGATGGCCTCCACTTCTAGTGTATGGTACATAGACAGTGGAGCTTCGTTTCATATGACAGGTGTTCGTGGATATTTTTCTGACTTAGCAAAGGATGGGATAGATCTTGAGATTGTCCTAGGAGACAATTCCATGGTCAAGGCTATAGGACGAGGAACTGTGTCCTTCCAGAAAGACTCTAGAGAACAGATGAGAGTTCGTGATGTCCTATATGTTCCAGGTCTTCGGAAAAACGTGATCTCCGTTTCCACCATTGAAGATCGAGGGCTATGGGTGATGTTTAGAGATGGAAATGTACTAGTTCATCCCAAGGGATCCAATGTTGCCTCAGCTGAGAGGATTGGAGTCCGCAGTGGGAAAATATACAAGCTGAGTTTCCAACTACATCATGCCCTAAGTCATAGTAGTCGGGATGAGGGAAGTGATCCCTGTGAGCTTTGGCACAGAAGAATGGCTCATCTGCACCATCCGACTCTAAAGATTCTGAGGGAGATTGTGATAGGAGTACCTGAGTTCAGCACTGAGCACACTGATGTGTGTAAGGGGTGTGCTCTCGGAAAGTACGTCAAGACAGCATTTCCCAAGAGCGACACTAGAGCTACAGGAGCTCTTGATTTGATTCATTCTGACCTTTGTGGTCCGATGTCCACCACATCATTGAAAGGATACAAGTACTATGTGTCTTTCATTGATGACTATTCCAGGAAGACCTGGATCTACTTTTTGAAGAGCAAAGAGTCTAAGGAAGTTTTGCAGAAGTTTCAGGAGTTCAAGGCCCTTGTGGAAAAGCAGACAGAAAGGAAGATTAAGATCTTCAAATCAGATAATGGGGGAGAGTACACCTCCACTGAGTTCAATAAGTTCTGTACTCTGGAAGGCATCAAGAGGTAGTTGACTGTTCCTTATACACCTCAACAGAATGGGGTGGCTGAGAGGAAGAACAGGGCCATTATTGGAGCTACGAGATCCATGTTGCATGATCAAGGATTGCCATTTTTCCTTTAGGCTGAAGCATGCAACACTGCAGCCTACATTCAGAACAGGAGCCCCCATAAGGCTTTGGGGGACAGGACCCCCGAGGAAGCCTTCTCTGGGAAGAAACCTGAAGTTGGGCACGTCAGGATTTTTGGATGCCTCACCTATTCTCATGTTCCTTCAGAGAAAAGGACAAAGCTAGAACCCACTGCAGAAAGAGGAATTATGGTTGGGTACGATCAGACTTCAAAGGCCTACCGCATTTACATCCCTGCTATCAAAAAGACTGTTGTAAGATGGGATGTGAAGTTCGAGGAGGATCGAGCCTTTCGGAAGTCGTGTGAGTCAAAGAAGGGAAAACAACAAGTTGCTACATCACCACTTGACACATGACAGAGTACTGCTCAACAGTCAACAGGGTCCCAAGTGTACGGAGTGACAGATACACAGGATACGGTTTCCACAGGCACAAGAGCAGGGACTGGCACAGGATCTCAGGTTGGTGATCAACTGAGATCAGGATACCAGATTATAGGTTCTCGAGCTACAGGATCAATAGATACTGGCACCTCTACTGGAGGTACTCACTCACATACAGGATATTGGGAAGAGGATGAGGAGTTCTCATCTCAGGATGTCACTTCAAGAAAGAGGAAGCCTAAGTGGCTTCAAGACACCTTGAAGGATGCTCAGGCAGTAGGAACTCCCAAGAAAGATGTGAGAGAAAGAAAGGCTCCACAGAGATTCTGCAGTTACTTAGCACTAGTAAGCAGCATCAGTGAGTCAGAGCCTTCCTCATATGAACAAGCAGCAGGAAAGCAGGCTTGGAGAGATGCCATGTTGGAAGAGTATGCTTCTATCATGAAGAATGATATCTGGGAAGTGATACCCAGACCAGAGGGAAAATCAGTAGTCACCTCCAGATGGCTCTATAAGATTAAGTATGCAGCAGATGGCAGCATTGAGAAATACAAAGCCAGGTTTGTGGCTAGAGGGTTCTCACAGATGGAGGGAGTTGACTATGAGGAGACATTTTCTCCTGTGGCTAGGTATTCTTCCATCAGGACTATCATTTCTGTTGCAGCAGAGATGGGATGGAAGATTCATCAGATGGATGTCAAGACAACTTTCCTAAATGGACTCATCGAGGAGGAAGTTTACATTGAGCAGCCTGAGGGCTTTGAGGTACTTGAGAGAGAGTCTCATGTGTGCAGATTGAAGAAAGCTCTATATGGCTTGAAGCAAACATCCAGAGCTTGGTATTCTAGGATAGATACCTATTTGCAGTAGCTAGGGTTTCAGAAGAGTGAAGCAGATCCAAATCTCTACTTCATTGTGGTAAGACCGGATCCTCTTATTCTTGTGCTTTATGTAGATGAGCTGTTTATTGCAGGAGCAGAAAAACTCATCAGTGATTGTAAGAAGGATCTTGCATCTAAGTTTGAAATGAAAGATATTGGGCTTATGCATTACTTCCTAGGGATGGAAGTCTGGCAGGAGGATGGGCATATCTTTCTCAGTCAGGGCAAGTATGCAATGGACATTCTGAAGAGATTTCAGATGCAGGATTGCAAGCCTATGACTACCCCTATGACAACCAACTGGAAGAAGCAAGTGGCTTCTGAGAGTAAGTTGGCCGATTCCACGAAGTATAGACAACTCATCAGTTCCTTGATGTACTTGGTCAATACCAAATCAGATTTGAGCTTTGCAGTCAGCACCTTGAGTCAATACATGGTTGAACCCAGAGATGTGCATTGGGTAGCAGCAAAGCATGTTTTGAGATACATCAGTGGAACTGTAGAGTATGGACTAAATTATGTGAGGCAGGGAGAAGTCCAGCTTGTGGGGTTCACAAATTTAGATTGGGCAGGGAATGCAAGTGACAGGAAAAGCACCTCCGGGTGTTGCTTCAGCTTAGGTTCGGCAGTTGTGTCATGGTTCAACAGGAAGCAGAAGTCCGTTGTATTGAGCTCTGCTGAGGCAGAATATATGGCAGCTAGCTTAGCCAGTTGTGAAGCCATATGGCTTCGCAAGATGTTGGTGAGTCTCTTTGATCAGTAGTTGGAGCCTACGGTGATTCACTGTGACAATCAGAGTTGTATCAAGCTCTCTGAGAATCCAGTATTTCATGATCGATCCAAACACATTCAGATCAGATATCACTTTATTCGTGATCATGTTAAGAAGGGAGCAGTTGAGCTCCAGTGCATTTCTACAGATGAGCAGGTTGCAAATATTCTGACGAAGTCTTTAATGAAGACCAAGTTTGAATACTTCAAGGAGAAGCTGGGAGTGGTACAGAATCCTTTCCTGGTTAAGAGGGAGTGTTAAAATATTAACCAAGAAAATGATTGGTGAGAAATGCATGCAAAAAGGTTTGCATGCATGCATGCAAAAGTGAGTTTTGCATGCAGCCATTTTAGGTTTCTGGTAAACCTAACTTGATGATGAGATGTTATAAGGAAGACAGGAGGTAACTGTATTCATCAGTGAGATATTTGATCTGAGATAGATCAAGAGAGAGGAGGACGACTTCACATGTGAAGGAGGGAGAAGCTCGTACCGCATCCGGTAGAGCATTTGAGTGTCTGTAACTTACAAAGTATCTTTGTCTCAGAGATCGAGGAAGATCAATGACGATCAGAGCTCAGATCTGCTGAGATCTGATTCAGTACAAGTCTTTCATTGTTGGAGGGAGGGCGCACTTGTGCATGCAAGAAGAGGATGTTTTTAGTCGCCAGGCAGTCTTCAGAGCGAGCAGAGCTGAGCTGAGGATAAAGACAGATAGATCAGGCAGAGGTGGATATAGGGACATTCAGATCCAGTTTTCCATTTAGGGCTCATCTCTTTCGTGCATGCATCAGCTGAATGCATGCAAATCTTGAGTTGGCCAGAAAAGATTACTGAGGTAACCCTGTATTGTACTTTGTCTCTTTTCCTATATGCTCTGGGCTCGAGAATGAAGATAGCCCCATACTTTGTTGGTTTCTCCCAAAAGGGTTCTAGGGTACTGTTATCACATATATAGTAGCCGGGCTACCATACTTTATTTTTCAGATTCCAGAGCACATTACAGCCAGTTCCTTTACTTTGAGATGATGAGATGAGCAGCTATCTATGGATCACTATCAGATTTTGGACAGCATATGTATTCCCTATGCCATGACTGAGTCTCAGGACACTCAGAGAGATGACCGATGTAGCCATTATACCTTTGGTACAGAGCAGTCAGTAGTGCCCAGAGTTACAGCAGCAGTTTCAGAGGACAGATGATGGTACAGGTTGATGAGCATTCAGGTATATGACTCAGCAGGTATATCATTGTGATTATGGTTATATTGCTTTTATACTTATTCTTATAGCATGTCTTAGCACTTAGTGTCATGATCTGGCGATCATATAGATATGCGGACCCGGTTGATCTTATTATATATATATTATTGTCCCTACTCAGACTTAGAAGTTCACTATTCATACTCATTGGTATTACCCTCCTTAGGGAGAATAGAGGTGATCATTCCATCATACCTTGGCTTGCTAGTGTCGGCTCCATCATTCATTGTCTCCATCCGTCCATTTCCTACCTTTTTGGTTTATCACCCTGATTTACTACTTGACTAGTGACATGGAGGATCTTTTCCCCACTGTAGCCTCTGTATTGGATGAGCTTCCCTGTTTATTGTGTCTCGGCTCTGAGTTGGTGACAAAACTTACCTATGGTGAGTTGGAGTTTCTTGGAATTCCCCCTAGTCACTAAAGTTGTGTTGGCTAAACCTGAAACTTTTAGTGCTGCCATCAATACAAAACCTGGAAGATGAAATGCTATATCTTGTATGAAAAGCCCATTTATGCAATGTGTTTTTTAACACACATGAATGAAAGGCGTGCCAAATGAAAATGGCAATAAAAATAAAATGTTATATCTTGTGGAAAATAAATACCTAGGTAAACAAGCTGTCCATGACACACCTAGAAGTGCTCAGGTAAACAAGTGCCTTAAAAACACACCTGCAGCAGAAAGCCTAAAAGAAAAAAATGTAAATCTATGCAATGTGTTTGTAAACACACATAGATCAAGGCTATGGAAACTTCAGGCCCAAAAAGCAATGGAACTTAAATGCTATATCTAAACAATTGCTGGCCTTATTTGTATTATGGATTGTGCGCATCTGTGAAGGTGAATAAACCCTCTTTAAACAACTCATCCATTTGTGAGACACCGCCATTCCCTGTGTTATTGCTCATTCAGTATATACTATGGTGTATTCCCTTTCCCTTGCCAAAGTGTCACAAAGTCAAGACAGTTAAGTCATCCCTTAGCCTAGCCAGTTAATTTAAGCCTTCACCCTTCACTAGCAAATTGATCACAACTATGAAGTGAGTATGATCCTGAAAGTCTAGTCTGAGTAATAATAATAATTAACGACACTATATATTTGGATTTAGATCGCCAGTCATGATTACTCTGTGTTATAATTGTTATTTGAATAAGTTGTAGAGCATATATTAACCTTGACACTTTGCAGCAGCTATTGATGATGATCTGAGTTATATTTGGTCTTGGTTAGACCTACTTTGACCATGGAAGACCATGGGACATGAGATGTTGGACCTTATGATGATATGGATAGATGATATGTGGTCTATGTATACATACATGATGACTCTATGCAGCAGCTACAAGGTTATGATGATGATTCTGGGGTTACAGCAGTGTTTGTATATGTACAGCGCATTATTATTGGCCTTGTTCCGGTATATTGGATATTTATTTTGATCATGCAGAGACTCATATGGTGTATGAGTACACATCTTGGATAGATTTGGACCTTCTGAGTCCAATGGGACAGTTTGTTTTCAGTTCCGGGCACGTACAGTGATGATTGAGCCTCAGTAGGCTGTCCCAGTGCAGTTTTGGTCTGTTGGAGGCCCTGTCGGAGCAGAGATGACTTTTATCCGGTTGACCTAGGGCGCTGATGATGGAGGGGGTGGTCCAGCCACTTGTTTTTACCATATTACCCCCCCTTCCGGACACACTGGTGCCCTCACCTTGACAGCGCCAGCACTCCAGGAGGCTGTTTGGGGCAGTTTCACGCTTCCCGAGGCATTTCAGGATTGGTAGAAATGGCTATTGAGGAAATCGATTTGGGCTACTGAGGCAAAGTTATGGCATGGGATGATCAGTGATGATAGATCAGGACCTTCCACACCTTCTCCAGCAGTTTCAGCTTCATCGGGGCCCGCATCCATCATTTATGGCACTTTCTGTGGATTTTTGAGGTCTTTTGAGGACCACGACTTCACTATGGAGGCACGATTTGGTATATTCATGATTATTTTTTTTTATTATTGTGCTATGGGGATTGACCAAGGAGGGATAAAATTACCCCTTGGACCCACCATAAGCCTCTTATGATATTTTGTCATCATGATTTGGTGGGATCCCCTCTCCTAGGGCGATTTTGTCCACTTATTGTTATATTTTATGGTTGATCCATGTATTTTATTGTTGAGCTCATCTCAACCATTGATTAGATCTTTTGATCTTTTAATCTTAGCCACTCATGTAAAAAGTGGTTAGGATTGTACTCTCTCCCCATCCTATTTAAGGAGGGAGCCTCTCATTGTAAAGATCATCTAGAGATTTTTGGCTCTTGGCTCTTGGAATAAAATTTCTATCTTTTGGAGTACATGCTTGGATTGGAGTGGATGTTGGTTGTTTCGATTGTAAATGCTATTGTCCATTGCACTGGAGGATCTGTTGTAGCTATCTTGCATATTTGCCGTACTTTATTTCCAGGTTAAGAGGGCGATTTTGACAAGTGCGAATTGGTGGGGAGGCTTGCCCTTCAAGCTTGGAAGAAGTCGTTTTGGGTTTGACAGGGAGTAGTTTTGCCTTTGTGTCAACTATTCTATGTTTCTCTCTCTCTTGCTTGTATCTACCTTCAATTTGTTAAACTGATTGATGCTTTGCTCCTTGGCTTGACAGGTTAGAAGGAATCACATGTGGCTTGGAAAAATTGATTTGGCAAGAGGGCTTCAACAATTCTCCATTTGATCTTTGGCAAAGTAATCCTCGTCTCAACTAGCATTCATCTTTTCATCCAGGTATGTCCCAAGAGGTATGATCTTCTCTTCCTTGAATCTTCCATAATTTCTAGATCACAAAAAACCCTAATCAAATTAAAACCCTTGTTTTTGGTATTTTTCAGATCTACTTAGATCTAGCCTTGTTCTTGAAGAGATATTGAAAACCCACCTCTATAGCATCCACCCCTAGTTGGATCTATAGTTTGGTGGTGATTGGCTAAGAATTGACCCACTTTTCAAGGCAAAAAGCCCTCCTTGACCCAAATCGCACTTCCTAGAGAGAGGCTTGTTGGGCTAGATCTAGCACATGGGTAGGTGAGATCTCAATTGATTTGCATTCTAGACACTTCATAACCTAAACCCATATCCTTACTTTGGTGAAAACTACCTTGTGGACATCTTTCCATGTTTTAAGGGGTTGAAACCCCCTTTTGATCTTCTTGGTACCTTAAAACTTAGATCTACTAAGATCTAGCCATTGGATTCACTTGAAATTTTGAAGATACATAGATCGGGGTACAAGCCACTTGGATCTACAGTTTGGTGGCCATTGGACTTGATTTGGTCCACCAAACCCATCTTTTGCCCTTCCTTGAGCAAGTCGCATCCCCTTGAAGATTTGAGTTGGTCCACTTCTAGGAAGTGGGTGTTTGAGATTTTCGTGGATTTGGAATGCCCATGCCTTGAAACCTAGGTCTATACTGTCCTTTCGTCAAGATCCGCCTTGGGGATTGCATTCCTTATTTTAAGGGATTGTGGTCCACTTAGGGTAATCACTTAAAAACCTAGATCTAGTAAGATCCAACCATTGGATCTCACTCAACCCACTTGACTTGGCTTCTAGGTGTCCCGATCTACACTTTGACATACTTTTTGACCCCATTAGCCCATCCAACAAGGCACTAGTCCTTCTCCAAGCAAGGCGCACTCCTTGGGATTTGTGTCAAACCCTAGATCTAGTACATGGGTACTCCTATAACCAACTCAAACTCATAGATCTAGCCTACATCTAACCTATAGTACCAACCTCACACCTAACTTCACTTTGTGGGTCTACCTAGAATCATTTCACACTTCCCAAGAACACAAGACCCATTTGTGTAAGCTTATGGTACTACACCTAGTTATCATACCCCATCATGTGGCCTAAACCATACATAGGTTGAAACATTAACTATCCATTACACCACCTTCAACCATTCCTTAACTCTTAGGTCCACTTAGCCTTGCATTGGTTTCCGTAACTCATCATTTAGAAACCTTTGTTTGGATCCAATCAACTGTGATTGGGGTATAGGGTCTCCCCCTTGGTCTAGTTACACCTTGACCTAAAGCGAAGAGTGCCTCGGTTGACGTGACTCCCACATTGCATTGGGAACCGTGGCATCTCTTGGGTCACCTCTTTAGTTGCCTATCTCCTCTACCGTCCCGGATGGGATACCTCTAGGGGCAACTACAAGTTGTGTGATAACAGGTACATTTGGTGTTTATGTATGATTGCATTTATATTGTTCAGTTGGTAAATGTAGATCTAGTTGTTTGAGTTCATGTTAATGTTCTATTGATATCGAGACTCATCCCGCTTGAGATCTCAGGGCGGTCCAGAGGGAGTAGTGATCTCTGGATCAAATATTTACACAAGCATTTAGTGACCTTATCGGAAAAATTATTGCTATATATCAAGATGACTTAATGGTGTTCTCCAAAGAAAGAGGTGATCATGTAAAGCATTTAAGGAAAATTTTCGATCGGTGTAGGAAATTCGGTATTCTTTAAACCCGAAGAAATCCACATTTGGGATAGATGAAGGAAAATTTTTGGGACACATTGTATCTAAAGATGGAATTCAAATTGACCCTGAACGTGTCTAGGTTATTAATGCTATCCCTCCACCTCATAATGTTGGTTCCCTTTAGTCTTTCTTTGTTAAAATAAACTTTGTCCGAAGATTTATTCCAAACCTAGCGGAGTTAGCTAAGCCTCTAAATGCTCTTTTAAAAAAGGATTTGAAATTCGTTTGGGATAAAGCTTGTGAGTTATCTTTCGCAAAATTAAACAAAGCCATCTCAACTGCGCCCGTCTTAGCTTGCCCCGATTATAGCAAAGAATTTTTTATTTATTCTTATGCATCTGAGGATACCATTGCTGGTGTACTATTCCAAAAGAATGATAAAAACCATGAGCAACCCATAGCTTTCATGAGTAAAAAATTGAGAGATGCTGAATTAAAAGTACACCACTACTGAAAAACAAGCTTACACCTTAGTCAAATCCCTAAAACACTTTAGAACTTATATTGGGTACTCTAAGATCAAAGAATGAGTACCATATCAAGCAGTAAAGGATGTATTGTCACAACCAAATGGTATAGGTGCTCGAGGAAACTAGATTTCATGTATCCAAGAATATGACTTGCAGATCAAACCAAATAAAATTGTGAAAGGAAAAGGTCTTACTCAGTTACTAACTGAAAAAGGTACTAATAGTGCAGTTAATCTCATTAATGAACAGAAGCCTTGTATTTTACACATTGATGAGGAACATGAATGGTATAGGGACATTATCTATTTCTTGAAAAATTTGTCTTGTCCTGACTACGTTGTCGACCACCAAAGGAGGGCTCTAAGGTTGAAGGCTGAAAAGTATGTTTTAACGCAAGATGGTCTTGGTTGGAGGAACCTGGAAGGGATTGTATTAAAATGCGTAAATCCTAAAGAATAAAAAACCATCATAAAGGAAATGCATTAGGGGTTATGTGGTGGACATTGTTACCAACTATTTTGTACCATAGTTGGACTTCTTGTGAGCCGCCAGTTTATGAACATGTCAAGCGTTCAACATCAGTGTTCAGAAGTTCAGAAGACTTTTCAGTGCCAATTTTGGCCCCTTTGTAATAATTGCATGTCCAGACCCCCATGGCGGAATTGTAATAAGTTTGTCTAAGCATGGTCATTTTGTAAAAGGCTTAGCCTACCTTAGGTCTGTTGCCTACTAAGTCATACTTAGTTGGATTTCAAGCAAGCCGGCAAAGTCTGAACATGTCAAAGTGTTCATTATCAGAGTTCAGAAGTCCATCAAAGCCTTCTAGGCCCTTTTTATTTTTTGTACCACATGTTCATACCCCTTCGGGGAAATTGTAATAAAATGTGTTGGCATGGTATCTGTATGTAAAAGACTTGGCTTCCTAGGACTTGAACATTAATCCGACTAGCCAAGAGTATTTTTTTCCTTGTAAATTATTTGTTGTTGAACAAATGACTAATAATTTTCGATTTTTTCACTCATGCCTCCAAAGTTGGGGTGGTCGACGTGGTGTTTAGGTCTTAGGAGGTTATTAGAGCCTAAGTGTCAATATATTAAACTATGTTAGGCATTAATTTTGAGTCGTATGGACATGTGTTAGCTCCGCCTAGGGTTTTTTTAAGTTCCGAGCAAAAATAATAATAATTATTATTATTATTATTTTCGTAAAAACAAGCCATTTTTTAATGGTTTGATTAAAAAAATTAAAAATGTGATAAAAGTATGGTCTAGGGGTCTTTTCTGCCATGGGGGGGCTCATTTTCAAGCTCAGAGCACCCACTATACCCCAAAACCCACTTTCATAAGTGGTTAGGTGCTTTATTTTTCACTTATTGTCAAAAAAGTCAAAACAATGGAAAAAATAGCAAAAAAGTGAAAAATATGAAAAAATCAAATTCCTAATTTGGTGGGATTTGTAAGATTTTTGGATCAGAATTAGTTAAGAGGATGTAAGAGGTGATTTTGGCAAGTTTTGGGCAACACTTAATAAGGCAATCACTTCCCCATTAGTAGGGCGCATTTCCCCATGAAGGGGGGCGCATTTCCCAAGAGAGGGGGGCCATAATTAATGGAGTGTGTAGCTATGTTTTAGGCATTGTTTGGGCTGAATTTTGGTCAGCCCAAATAGAGGAGTCAGCCCCCTAATCAAGCCACAGGTTATGGCATAACTCCCTCAACTCATGCGCCCTCCCCTCTTTCACCAAATGTGCCCCCCTCTCTTCATTTTGCTATTTAAGCAAAGCAGCCCCCTCATTCCAAAACTAGTTAGAGTTGGATTGAGAGGAGGCTTGTCATTTTGTAATTGTTCTATTCTTTTGCATTTGCTAGTAAAGAAGCTTTGGAGGCTAAATTGTGTGGTGCTTTTATGTGTGGATCACCATTGTCATGATTTTATGAGGTAATTTGTTTCTCATTTCAATTTTCTGCATTGTGCTTTGTGTATCTGCCTTAAGGGATTGCTTCCAATCTTTAGATGTAGAGTAATCTAAGTAAGTTTACTTGTTTTTCTACTTTGCATACATATTTGTAGAGATCTAGATCTAACCTGTTTTATAAGATTATATGCATGTTGTTTTAATCTCAATTTATATGCTATCACCAGATCTCACGGGTTTTGCAAGTTTATTGAGTGGTTTTCAGGTTGCCAAGCTTGGAGGAGTTGTGGATCTAGTTTGACTCCACTGCACTTCCAACAATATCCCAAGACATTGTCCCTCGACACTCCATGAAAAAAATTTCCTTGGTTGATCTTTCCGGCAACAAGCTTCTTTCACTTTACTCTTTCTCCCTTCTAAAATTAAATTCTTCTTGGTTACCGGTTCTTAGAATTTTCAGATCTGATTTATTCATCAAGCTTATTAAAAGAATAGATCTGATTTTATGCATATATCTAAAGTTATTTTAAAAAGTTATCATTTTTTCTTTGGATCTAGATTTGAAAAAGTGTCTTTGAGCAAGCTATTCAAGTAAAATTTAGAGCTTGTTTGAATGATTCTTTCTGAAATATTTTAAAGGTTAAATCAAGCAACTTAAGTGTTTCATTGGATGCCTTTGCAAGGCTGTCCAAGACCCTAAGAGGGTTGGTTTTTTAGCCAATCCATCTTAGTTCTTTTGCTTTAGTTAACTAGTTTCTTAACTTAGAATTTTTTAGCATTTTTTAATTTTGCCCAAGTCACTTTTAAAGTGATTTTGGGCACCTTTTGCTACTAATTTGTTTGTTGGTTTTTGTGGCATGACAGCAGAAAAAAAGTCTTTGGAGCACTCATTTTGACCAGATTGAAAGATCCAAGACTTTCTTGAACTTTACATTTCCTTCCAAACTTTGCCTCAATTATTTATAACCTCTTTTCTCCAATATTTATAAGGAGAAAGAGGAGTTCTATCACTTCAAAGTTGGCATTGCAATCTCATAATAAAAGTATTTTTGGAAGTAAGCTCACAAAGCTTGCTTCTCATCCCCCCAGGGGGGATCGGTGTCGGTTCTTTTTTTGTGGATGTTGTCATTTTTTCAGCTTAATAACCTTTACATTAGCTTTAGTTTAATTAAAAGCAACCAAGAATAATTAAAA
The DNA here is from genome assembly GCA_027924585.1 of Larix kaempferi. Taxonomy (NCBI): domain Eukaryota; kingdom Viridiplantae; phylum Streptophyta; class Pinopsida; order Pinales; family Pinaceae; genus Larix; species Larix kaempferi. Next base: position 22,488,150 of record BSBM01000316.1, on the reverse strand, counting down.
TTTAACGTCGTGGTCCAATCCAAATATTGGACCATTGACTGACTCAGGACTTAGGAATTTTTTATCTTGTTTTTTGCAGACCGTATACTTTTCAATACAATTCGATTTATCTTTTGCAAAAGTAATTGGATACTAACCCACTACCTCGGTAGTATAGTAATTAAATAACATTTTACTTTTTTCAGTCTTTTACTTTTAATTAACCCCCCTTGCTTTCCTGAAGTACGGAGTTCAGGATAAGGGCTTGCCTGAGTATTGGCCAGAAAAGAGACTCTTGGGGTTTTTAATAAACAAGAATTTTTTGTTCAAATTTTTTTTAAAATTAATAAGGCTTCGTCCTGAGTATGCTCTAGATCACTGCAGCTTCGACTGAACAGATCGATCATACCAAAAAGGGACTTAGTGACTAGTAATTAGTCTCACTTTTTTCAATTAACCTCCCACATACGAAAATCCAGCATATTCGTTTATTGACATTGTGTGGGGAAATTCTTCAAAGGAAGCAGGAACCACTGGGTAGTGACCTCGGGATACCGTTAGACTGCACCCTCGTTTGGTGTAGTGTTGAACACCTCCCAGAGACTCCGATCCAACCCACATTTTCAAGTGAAGAGCCACCTTTGTCATAATCCGGACATATTTTCAGTACCTCACGGTATATTGGGAATCCCCCTCCCTAATAATCCATTCATCTCCACAATAATTTAAAATTGGCCAAGAGCATTTGCACAACATTTTATTTCAAGCATTACAACAACACTTTATTTGACTCCATTATCAGCACTGGTCTTTTGCTTTATCATTATAATCTGTGTTTAATTTCTATCATGTGTTGAATGGTTGGGAAACTTGTTTAATCTTTATGTTGTTATGCTTTAATTTTATTGCAAATCTCTTGTATCAATTTTATTGTTAAAAAAACACTCCTAAAATACCAACTCATCCGCTAGAATTAACTGGCTTAATCAGCCTTAGTAACCTTTAGGGTCCACCCCCCTTGGCTTCGTTAGGAGTTTGCCTAAACGGAGGAGTCAAGAATGAAGTGACGATACTTGACTCGAGGTGTTACGATGGTACCAGTACCAGCGCACCTGCAAAGGTGCCACAGGGAGAGGAGGTTATTTTTCTCACTAGGAGGGGTGTTTTAGCCAGCGTTTTCTGGGTAGGAGTTATGGCCAAACCCTCTGGTTTTTCCTTTAGAAGTATTATGGCTTAGTGGCATTGTTGACTGCCTCATGAAAGGGCTTGAAGCCCTGAGGTTGGTATTTGGGGCTTCCAGGGGTGGATCACGGGGTCACATGACCCCAACCCTGATTTAGCATTCCAGTGACGATTCTTTCAGCACTGAGGCATCTCTTTCTCCTCCAGGTCACTACCTGGCCCTTCAGTTCACCAGCGCCCTCTCTCTGGGGCCTCCTTCTGATGATGACGTCATCCTTGGGGCCAGGCTGTGATGCTTGATCGGGGGGGCGTCGAGGGATTTTCACTTCTGTTGGGGTTAGTTGGGGCATGACGACCACCCCTTCCGTAGTCTGGCCTTTAGAACGGACCGATATGCTCATTTTTAGCTATTTTAGTCATGTGGGTAAATTCTGGGGAAAATGCCCCAAATTACTCACATATTTGATTATTTTATATTATTATTGTTTTAATTTTAAGTTGACATTTATAATTTCAAATTGACATTTTAAAAAGGCATGTCGGCCTGGATATATTTTATTTTTGTAATGTGAGTGTGAGAAAGGTATAAATACACCTTCTCCTCACTTCATTTTAACATCAACTTATGGGATAAAACTAAATTTTCTGATTTTCACCCTTCTTGGGCTCATGGAGTGATGCGCACCTCTTGAGGATGGATATGCTTGCTAGTTTGGGGACATTTCTTTGAAGATCTCGTTGCTCTTGCACTTTGCTAAGGTGATGCTAGGAGTTGTTTGATTAACACATGCACAAGGAGGTATCCAAGTCTCTTTTTTTGATATTTCTTTGTTAAATGTTGGATGTGTGCTTGTCTAAGGTTGAATGGTATCCATTAGTGTTGCATTTTTCCCTAGCATTAGTCATTTTCAGCCTTTAGTTACCCTAGCATTGTCAACTTGAGCTTTAGGTCTCCAAAGTTTGTCTTAGCTAGGGCATCATCAACCAACTCTTGTAGTTGTTGAGAAAGCCCTAGTTTTTCAAACTTGGCAAGTGCTATCTCAAGGGGAGGATATCCTCCTTGATGCCTAGGGTTAAGGTGATTTTCTCTTCAAACCCTAGGTTGTTCTTCTCCTTTTCACCATATTTTATGAGTTGTTTAAGTTCTAATTATTAGATTATTTTATGTGGTTAATTTAGTTTTTTGGTTCATGACTGAGTTAGTTTTCTTTCTTATAAGGTAAAAACCTAAAATAAAAACTAAACCTGATTCTGCTGCTCCTAACCCTAACTACAGAGATAAAGGGACTCACGACTTCCTTTTCTCCCTCTCACCTACACCTTTGACCTTCGCCTTCTTCACCTGGTTGCTCGCCTCCATAGCTTCCCTCCTTCCACACCCCTCGATCCTCTCTTTCACACCTTCGCACCCCCTTTTGCAGCCCTCGGGCCTGCTCCTCCACAGCCCAGTTTCTACTTTCCTCTGTGGTCTACCCTTCCCAAGCCTCAGCCTCATCCCTTCCTTTCTCCCAGACCTTCGCTCCCCCTCCATTATCCTTGTTGCCCATATCCTCTCCCTTTTTCCTTTTCCTTACCCTCCTCCCCTTCATCTTCCTTCCCACATCTCCTTTACCTTCCTTCTCTCTCTTTGCAGTTCTCCCCTTTCACAACACCCTTCACGGACCATCTCAAGGTTTGCAATAATTTGCAGACCTCAACTTTGGACCTTACCTAGCTCCACCTACACACAAAAGGTTAGTTACAAATCTGATATATAATATTGTGTAAGCTTAGGGTTCTTTTCGTGGTTATTTTTCTACTTTGAAAGTTTGATTTTCAAGAGAAAGGTTACATACAGATTGGTTTGGAAGTTCACTGTACATGTAAAGAGATTATTTCATCTATTTGCAACCTAAGTATATTCATTGGTAAACTGGGTAGTACTTCTTTGACTATTACTTATACCAAAACTTATCACATACACATAATTTCTTGCATTCTTACTGTGTTAGATTATCCATATGCAAATCTGAAATACATATTTTGAAGAGGGAATAGGTCTGATCTTAATCACGATTTCAATTTCAGATTCCTTGTTTACATAGTTGATGGATAAATTGTTTAAGCATTGATGCAAGTACTTCTTTATACATCAAAGTCGGTATTAATTATTATTTCCCTTTTGTCACATTGACTATTGGTATTGTTGGATGATTGTTGGCATTAAGAAGTGCATCCGATTCTTACACTTACATATATTGCTTTGTTGACCTTGAATGATATTATTGGCTTCAATACATTGGATAAGATTTCATAAGTAATTAGATATCTCATCATAGGCTGAAAGTATTATTTTGTTGGTTGAATGCGGTTCATAGGTTTAATTTATTCATTTGACTCCATAAGGCACTGGTCATTTGATATCTTTTGTGTAGACATACTTGTGTTTGGCCATCTAGCTTGTTACAGGTGATCTATCTATGGGCTCTCCCCTTGGGGGTTATTGGCTTCCGAAGTGCATCCGATTCTTACACTTACATATATTGCTTTGTTGACCTTGAATGATATTATTGGCTTCAATACATTGGATAAGATTTCATAAGTAATTAGATATCTCATCATAGGCTGAAAGTATTATTTTGTTGGTTGGATGCGGTTCATAGGTTTAATTTATTCATTTGACTCCATAAGGCACTGGTCATTTGATATCTTTTGTGTAGACATACTTGTGTTTGGCCATCTAGCTTATTACAGGTGATCTATCTAAGGGCTCTCCCCTTGGGGGTTATTGGATTTCGAAGAAGTTGCACACTATATCTGAGGTGACATTGGGATACCTTAGTGCGTTTGCTTATCGTTGAATTGTCCTGCCAATTCAACCGGTAACATGAGGCTTGCCCCCAAGGACACACTTAGTGGCTTGAAGACTTTTGCCACGTTAACCCCAGGTGTGTTTCCAGCGGCAACAAGGTTTAGTTGTCAAGGGGGTACTCTAGAGTGTTTTTTCCTTAGGAATTATGCATTGCGCTTCAGTGACGTATAATTCCTGAGTTTTTCACTCACACCTCCAAAGCTGGAGTATTTACCATGGTGGTCGAACCTTGGGAGGTTATTAAAGCCTAAATGTCTATGTATTTTTACATGCTAGCCATCAATAATAAGTCGTATGGACATGCACTAGGTCTCCTAGGAGTTTGAGTTGATTTCGATAAAAAAAAAATTTTTTTTTCCGTAAAATTAGACCATTATTTAATGGTTTAAATGGAAAATTTCAAAGTGTAATAAAAGCATGGTCTAGAGGCAGAATTTGGCGCAGGTATGCTCGTTTTCACGCTCAGAGCGTCCTCTTTAACCTAGAACCCACTTTTCCTAGGTTTCGGGCAATTAAATTGTCACTTGTGGCATTTTTTCTTAAGGAGCCAACAAAATGGCATTTAAATGCTAAAAGTGCTACAAATTGCACAAAAAGACAAAGTGTGAAAATCGAGAAACATGTTGAAAATGTGTAGGGAAAAGGTTGAAAGTTGGTTTCTTAGGAAAGGTGACCTCTTTTAAATGCATAAGCACATGTTATAAAGTAAAAACATAGGATAGCAAATGTATTAAGGTGATGTCATATTTGAAGGATGCGCCACCCTTCATGTGGGGGTGTCATTCCTCTTGTATTGTAGCTCATAAAGGTGGAGACGGTTCCAATGTGAAGAGGGGCACCCCTCTCATGAGGTGGCAGCCACCTCACCTTCAAGCACAACAACCAAGGTGTAGTTCAACGCCATTCACTTGAAGATTAACTCCCTTTTCACCCATTCGCCCTCCATGGAGCCATGCGCACCCCCTCTTCTTGGTTCTTCGCTATTTAAGCAAGGCACTTGCTCCTCTTTCAAGATGTTAGATTATGGTAACTTCGGGATATCCTCCATGGTTCAGATGCCTTACATGGAGGTACATCAGCTGCATAGGCATCAGGATGTAGTAGAGAGTGAGATGCACTCTACTCAGTGGCATGAGCCCAGTAGGGGCTGCATGTGGAGCTTCAGGGGAGATTGACCTTTGCATGCATGAGTTTTGCATGACCTGTCAGCATTCAGTGACTGCATGCAAAAGTGACCTTTTGCATGCACCGGGAATTAGGGTTTTGGCAAACCTAATTCATCGGTGAGATTATTTATAGAGGCAGGGGGTCCCCAGATGAGGTTACTCAGTTGCATTGTCGGATAGAGATATTGCTAGAGTGAGGAGGGCGTATCTGCACATGTGGGGCGACTTTCTGAGATAGAGAGGAGTTGCTGCAAGAGCTAGGAAGGTCAGATTTGAGCTAGATCAATGACCTTCAGTTCCAGAGAGACTAGACACCCATTACTGTGAGCTGAGAGAGCTCAACAGTGTGATTACTGTGGAGATTGGAGGAGGACGTTTTTCCTCAGGGAGGAGAAGCTCGTTGTGAGCTGGATTGACCGATTTAGAGTCTGTGACTTCCAGGATAGCCTTGCCTCAGTATTCGAGGAAGGTTAGGGATGATCGAAGCTCAGATCTGTCGAGATCTGGACTAGTACGAGCATTTGACATCTAGAGGAGAGGGCGCACTTGTGCATGCAGAGGAGGCCAATTTCATCAGTGGGAAGTCTTCAGAGCGAGCAGATCAGAGCAGAGAGATCTAGAGAGGGCAGATCAGTTAGAGGCACCGTCAGAGCACTCAGATCCAGTTTGACAATTAGGGCTTACTTCTTCAGTGCATGCATCAGCTGGATGCATGCAAATTTGAGGTCTGTCCTGTTTCAGAGGCATTGAGTTACCGACTGAGGTAATCCTGTATTGTATTGTCATTTATACATCTAAATGCTCTGGGTTCGAGAGAGAAGATAGCCCCCTAGTTAGCTGGTTTTTCCCACAAGGGTTCCAGGGTACATTTGTTGTTTATGTGGTTGATTGCATTTATATTTCAGTTGGTAAATGCAGATCTAGTTGTTTGAGTTTATGTTTGTATGAGTATTTACTTACATTGAGACTCATACCGCTTGAGATCTCAGAGCGATCCAGAGGGAGTAGTGATCTCTGGATCTAATATTTACACAAGATGGATGCAAGGAACTTCTGCTTGTTTGTACTGTAAATGTTTATTGCTTTCATGCAATCATCGGAATAAAATTGAAGGCTTTGGAGGCTCATGAAGTGTATCAAATTTGTGCATGTGTGTTGATGTTGTGAGGTAATCTTGAAATTTTTTCATGCTTTGCGTAAACTAGTAATTAATTTGGCTTAGAGGGCTCTTGGTGGCACATAGGGTAAGCATTTGAGGCTTTCAAGTTGCTTATTTTCATTGTATCTTATAAATCTAAGCGTTTATGCTATATTCAGTTGTATTTCATAATCTTTTGGTTGAATGTACCAGATCTAAGCTAGTTGTTGTAAGTGTGATAAGTTGTGCAGGTTGCTTGTCCCAAGTGGAAGGTTGAGCTTAGTTGCATCTTCCATTCCTTTGGATTTTCTGCAAGATGAACACAGAAGCTCTTTCTTTCTCCATTGAACAACTCTCCAAGCTTGCAAAAAGATTCAAAGATTGAGCAGAATCTCTCCTCTTCCATCTTTTTAAACTCAATACTCTCTTAGTTACCATATTTCTTTACAAGTAAATCGAATCTAGAAAGCTTTTATTATTCACCATTTACTGGCTTAGTATTAGATCTAAAAGAGCTTAAAATTTCCATTTTCAGTTTGGATCTGTTACCACCTAAAGTTGCACTTTAGTTGGACTTCAGTGAGCCGCCAGTGTTGCACAATCACTTGTGCTTTTCAGTGTTCAGAAGTTCCAAGCTTGGCCTGTTCAGGGCCCCTTTTTTTTAATGTTTTGTAGTACATGACCATGCCCCATGGGGTTTGTAATAAGCGTACTGGCATGGTGGTCTTTGAGTGACTCGGTTCCCTAGGACTTGACAACCAAAGAAGGTATTCCAAGGAGTTTTTTCCCTTGTCAATTATGCTTTTCCTTTAGCCGAGTATAATTGATGAGGTTTTCTCCTGCACCTCCAAAGCTAGAATGCCCAAAGTGGGGGTTACGCCTTAGGAGATTATTAGAGCCCATTTTGTAACGTTTATAAACATGCTAGACACTAAAATTTTATCGTTTTGTCATGTACTAGGTTCCTCTGAAGTTTCAGTCAATTCCGACAAAAAAACAAATTTTGCATTTTTAAGCCATTTTTTAATGGTTTAATTAAAAAATTTCAAAAGGTGATAAAAGTCTTATCTGGAGTTGGAATTTGGCGCAGGGATGCTCGTTTTCAAGCTCAGAGCATCCTGTTTACTCTGGTACCCACTTTTCCTATGTTTTGGGCAACCAAAGTGCCCCGTGGAGCAGTTTTGCCTATCAGAGGTACATTTTGGCACTTTAATGCTAAAATTGCTACAAAATGCACTTTGGCAAATAATTAAAATATTCAAAAAGTGGCATTTAGCACATGCCAATTGAGGTGGCATGACATCACATAAGGTGTACGACTATATGCTAAAGCAAAGCATATGTTATAAATTTAATCAAAAGTCAAAATGTGAATATCTTAAAGGGAGCATTCGCTCAACCTTCACGTGGGCAGCCATACGGCCGTACGGATGGAGGTGTGGAGAGTGAGTTGCAAGTAGTGGGCCACACTTTATGACATGGCATAAGTTCGTTTGGATGGAAGGTTGCATTAAAAAATGTCAAGTGATATATTAAATGGTCATGTGATGTAGTTTCAATGCCATGCGAATTCACCTTCATCCCTCACGTGGGCCATCTTCCACGGCTGCATACAATTTGAGTTGGCATATATGAAACTAAGGTGGGCTACCATATGATAAAGGGACAAACCATATGATTAAGAGGCCGAATTAAATGAGTCAAGTAAATGTTTTATCACACGTGCTCCACATTCCTTCACGTAGGCTCGTTGCTCCATTGGCTGTGTACGGTTTGGTGAGGGATAAGATCAATTTGGTGGGGGCGGTTACATTATTATTGAACTGGCACAATCCACTTGGATTAGTTGCCATTTAAAGCACCTAATCGCAGCCATCATGTGAAAAGCTCATAAAGCATGGAAACTCACTCATCCTCATCCTCACACGTGAGCTTCACAAGTGGGCAGTGTTATCAACTGTATCTGTACAATAGTTGAAACCTTATTGAGCCGCCAGTGTTGGAACACATCAGTGTTCACTTCCAGAGTATCTGGGTTTCAGATATTTGGGTCTAGCCAGTTTTGTTTTTGAGTCGATGTGACCATGGCCCCATGGGGGTTTGTAACAAAGTGTGCTTGTAGGGTCTGAGTGGCTCTATTCCCCATGACTTGATTAAGCAACTAAGGTATTCCAGGGAGTTTTTTTTCCTTGTCAATTATACTTTCCTTAAGGCGATGTATAATTGATGAGGTTTTCTCCCGCTCCTCCAAAGCTGGAATGCCCGATTTTGAAAATCTGAGCCATGGGGGGTTATTAGAGTCCAACTAATATGTATAAACCTACTAGACACTATTAGAATAGGTTTTGGTCATGTCCTAAGTCTCTAGGACCCCCAGAAAAAATTTCGAAAAATTTTTACCGAATGCGTTGGATTTGGGGTTTTTAATTTTTTAATTATTTTTAAATTTTAATTAAATTTCTCTATAGTTTAAATAGAGAAATTTGAGTCTGTAATATGTCAGTCATCCGGGGTCCGAATTTAGTGATTGATGGCTCGTTTCATAAGCCAAAAATCACACATGACCCATGGGCCAGCTAAACCCAACTTTCGGATGTCAATTCAGCCTCATAATTAATATTTTCTCTAAAAAGCCATTTACAGAGAAACTATTAATTAAATTAATAAATTTGAATATTTTGGAGAAATCCAAATCTCTCCAAAATAATCAGAAATGAATAAAGTAAAAGGCTAAATGACATGGCAATAGACATTTATGAAGATCCCAATCATCTCAATCATCATTCAGTTGAGTGTACAGTCAGCACAAGCTCATCCTCACCAAGCAATTCGCCCTCCACCATAAAAATCGATTTGATGTGTTGGCACTTGTTTATTGGGTTGGTGGTTACATCTAATAGTTATGGTAGGCGCCATCCATGATTTGTGGAATCACAAAACCTTGGCTCCCTTCATGACTCGTGTTACACCCACCCAACTCCCTCCAAGCTTGAGACATGTGGTATTCACGCCCTCTTAGGTAGCTCACGTCAACCTCAACTTGGAGCTCAAGCTCCCACATGGCATTCGTTGATTTGCTTGGTGAAGATTTCTATGGAGAGTGGGGGGCGCCTTGCTTAGGTGGAGGCCACCTCCCCACTCCCAACCAATAGAATTCGAGCTGTTTGGTGAAGATTGGCTCTCAACTCGGTGTTGATTGGGATTATGACTGGAGATTCGACTTTGTCTATTGCTTTTGGCTCTCTTCTCAAGCCAAGTTCGACCTAGGGTTTTAGCTATTGGTTCTACTATAAAGAGAGGCCCATTTTGGGTTATTATCTGATGGATTTTTGGATGCAAGAAAACTCTGCTGAGAATTGTAATATTGTTATGCTCATATTGGAATAAAGATCAAGACTTTGGAGGTCCATGTGTTTTCAAATTTGTGTGGTGAATGTGTCTAATGCATTGTGGTGATATCTTCCTATAACCTTCCTCTTATTTATGCAAGTGTTTCTTTCAATATTGCTAGCTCAAGAAGGCTATCTTTAGTCCATGAGAATAGTCATTTGTTGTTTTCAAGTTGATTATGTGTGTGATGTTTTCCAAAGATTTAAATGAGCAAGAAGTATTCGGTTATACCAATGTTGATTTAGTCTTGGTTATCTAACATACTAGCATTTGATTTCACTTGTATGTTTGAGTGTGTTGGGGTTTTACAGGTATTGTCAAAGGTGAAGACAAGTGTGAGCTAGGTTGCATCTAGCTTGACTTCACAAGCAAAGCTTTTTCCCACTAATATCTTTTGTTCTGCAGGATCCTCAAGCTCCTTCATCTTTTCTCCAAAACCAAACTACAAAGAGCTCTCTTCCCCAACCATCAAAGTTTCAAAAAATTTTATTTCACCTTGGTTACTTTAGGCTTTCTCTTCTTCAAGCCCTCTTTTTCTCCTTGAATCCATTTGCATTTGACTTGCTAGCCCATTCTTCCATTGCCCTAGTCTCGTCCTACCTCTTTTTGGCCTCTCGTCCCCCTTCAAAGTTCCTCCTCTCGTCCCCCTTCAAGTCCTTCCTCTCGTCCCCCTTCTAGTTCTTCTCTCTTCATTCCATTCGCCCACTTCCTCTCCTCTCCTCCACCCTCTCATCTCCCTCCATTTAGCTCCTTCATCCTCTTCGTTTTTTGCCCTCAAGTTTGCTCCTCTTCCCCTTCTCGTCCATCCCCATTTTAGCCCTAAATCACATCAAAAACAACAAACAAAATTGTTAGTAGTAGTTAGTTGTTAGTTGTTGGTAGGTTGCATGGTTAGATCTTAGTTAAATTTCAATTTACTAGTTTTGTTTTAGATCTTGCATCTAGTTTTATTTCTTTGCATCTTTAGATCTATCACTTGAAAGATAAAAATTTGCATATAAAAATATTTCATTTTTTCTATAGTTTAGATCTCATTTTTAGTACTTTTTAGGCTTTTATTGTTTGCTGGTCCGTTTGCACTCTTACACATATTTTGAAGTAAAAAATATCATAAAGCTTAGTTTCAAGTTCTTTCTAGGATTCTAAGTTCAAATAGTTTCAAGATTTATCTTTGATTTTTGAGCTAATGGTTAATGGGTGCCTAGTTTGAGTGTTTTGTCTTGTAGGTGTTGAAGAAGACCAAAATTCAAAAGAGAAGTGAAAAGCAAGAAGAGGTTGCCAAAGCTAATTGCAAAAGACAAGAAGAAATATAACCCAAGATCAAACACCAAAACCAAGAAGACTCAAACTTGTTGGGATTTTGAACCAAAGTGCCAATCATTCTCCTTTTTGTAAAAAAGCCACCAAGGCTTGTTTCATTTCATTTTTTCAAGCTTCGTCAAAAGGTTGAAATCCCTAAATATTGTACTTGTTTAATAAATCTCTGATTAGTGGGGTCTTTAATCCCCCACCCCCAACTTCCCCATTTGGGGAAGTTTTGTAGTGTCTTTGATTGGTTTGATTTTCTAGCTTAGATCTCTGATATGCTCTTAGATTAGTTTCCATTTCAATAAACTGTTTAAAGTAGAAATCTTTTGAATCTCACCGATAGTGGATCAAGAGTGCTCTCTATCGGAGAGTTGTTTTTTTTATATATTTTCCGATTTACTTACCCCCATGTTCTCCCGAGTACGGTCTTTGACCTGAAAGAGATTCTTGGGTAGATTAGACTTTATTTTCTGTTCAGTATTTTATTTTTTCATCTTGTCGCTTCTCTTCCAAGCCTTGACTAGAGTAAGCTAACTTTGGGATTGCATCCCAAAGGCCACATAGTTTTGTGATAGCTTCTCGTTCCCCCATCAGCTTTTTGTGGACATCCAACTAGCTGGAAAGTTTCCAAGACTGGTGGTTTCTAGTGGTTGACCTTGTTCGGAGGTTGATCCCACCTTTAGAATAAATTTGTTTGGTAGAACACTAAATCTTTCAGTTTTCTCATTTTATTTGGCAAGTAGCATATTAGCAGTATTTCATATCTTTCTGATCTATCACATGATTCAATCATTTCAAAGTTGAAGTATCTTGTTATTACAACTACTATTTGGTTTCTTAAAACGAACTAAAGTCTCTTGAACTTGGCCAAATCCAGGTCAAGAGCACTCTCTATCGGAGAGCATTATTAGACCTGCATCTTTCCCTGCATTAGGCATTTTAAATTAGCAAGTCTATTGAACTGTGGTCATAAGATCAAGTCAAGAGCGCTCTCTGTCAGAGAGTTGAACAAGTGCTCTAATAATAAAACTTTTCAACCCATACTTCCCTTTTAATTAATTTATCTTGGTCTTTTGTCCTACACCCATATGCTCTGCCAACTGGAAACGGTTGGGCTAGTACTCAGAAAGGTGTAAGACTTGTTAAATTCATAAGTGATAACATTAATTAAAACTTTACCCAAAACCCCAACCAAGACAAAATCACTGAGTACTTCCTGAAACAGGTGGTGCCGGGAATCCACTGTCAGACTCGAGAGTGGTCAAGCCGTAAGAACACTTGTTCTCTGAATCTGGGTGCTCCCGACCTATCATCTAAAAGGTTGCCAGTGTTTTTCTCGGTTAAGGTTCCACTTCTTGAATATCCTTGGTTTTAGCCTTAATAATCAAGACCACTAAAATTTTTAATTTACCAAGATAAGCTGCAAAACGATCTCACGAACATTTCTCTCGAAACACTTGTATCAAACAATTCAATCACTTATATATTTTTGACTCCATAAGGCACTGGTCCTTAATCACATATTTTATTTTGCTTATTATCAATTTGGAGTACTTGTGTTAATTTTCGTATAAAGAGTGATTTATATCTGATTCAGTGTATCTCTTATCTTCTCTTGCAACGTGGATTGCGTTATCTCGGTTTTATTTAAAGCATTATTGTGTCTCTCACCTTCAAAACTCGTAAACAACACCCATCCGCATCACAACACCAAAAACATTTTAAACATACAAGAGCCTTAGACAACTCTTTTTTAGGGACTACCCCCCTTGGCTTCGTTAGGAGTTTGCCTAAACGAAGGAGTTGGGATTCAGGTGATAGTACCTGGCTCATTGCTTGCCCAGGCCACACCTCTCTCACTTGTAGTGAAGAGACAGCTTTCGAAAGATTTCCGCTGCTGGTGTGCAATCTGGCGGACAACAGGCAGCTTCCATTTCGAAGAGCTTTTGTCCAAGTTTGATGGTGCATTGCCATTGGCCATTAAGGTTGCTTGCTCTACAAACTAGGAGCTTTGTCTCCTTAGGGTTTGTGCCCTAGCTCACTCTCCTTGTGCTATAAATTGAGCAGCTTGGCTCCATTGTAATGATCTGAAGGTGGAACCTCTGCTCTGGTATTGTTGTATCATTTTCCGAATATTTGAGTAATAAAATAAGGCTTTGGAGGCTAGTCCTGAAGTGTTCTATGAAGGTATGATGTGTTAAGCTTTTCTTATGAGGTAATCTGTATTGATTTCATATGTCTTATATATTGTTGAGATCGATCTGTCTTTGGAAGGAAATTAATTTCAGTAAGAACATCATATAATGCTTTATAGATTCTTTGTTGTTGTTGAATGGTAGAAGGATTAACAAAGATTTATAGTTTCTTGTTTGAATTTACATCTTCGATTATTCTTTTTATTTGCAGACACAGGTATTTTTAATCTCCTTGTACAAATGTTGTGAGATCTTTTTGCAGGTAACCTATGCTGGAGGAAGTACCAAGCATGTTAGCTTGCTCGTCTTCTAGAATCTTCGAACAAAGCTCCATCTCTCCGGTCCTTCAAGGGAACAACTCCATTGCCCAAAATTAATACTCAAACCCCCAAGGGTTCATCTTCAAGATCCATCGTTCTAATCTAAATTGGTTACGGTTCTATTTTATTCTAGATCTCAAGTTTTAATATCATAAGAAGTAGATCTAGTTTCCATAAGCTTGCACCTAATTCAAAAAAATCTAAGTTTTGCTAAGGAAAAGTGCTTATAAAAGAAATATCCAGCATTTGTTAGGCTTGTAATTTGGCTTGCAACTTGAAAGAGGGAAGCCAAAGATCCTAGCAAGGCAAGCTCCCTAGCTTGTCTTACTAGTTACTTTCCTATCTCATTTTATTGCATCATTTAGATCTATTTTTTTAGGTTTAGTTTGCATCAAGAAGTAGTTTTAATTTTAAGTTGTTTTTAGGCATTTTACTTTCTTATTAGCTTGTTGGTCTGTTTTGTTTCATATCAGTCCTAGAGTTTAATTTCTTTTTAAAAGTTAGTCTAAGATCCAAAAATTTCACAAAAAACATTTTCTTTACTTACTAGTTGCATTAGTTGTGATTTTGATAGTTTGTAGCATTATCAGAACACTCTTAAAGTGTTATGATCATAATTTCTAACCAACTTTAGCTCGCTGGTCTGTTTTATGTTCTTTGTAGGTTGGAGTTATAAAACTCACAGAAATGTCATCCTGAAGCTCCCAGAACCACTCTATGAAGCAGCTGCTCAAGCACTGTTTTACTTTTGCAATATATTGTAAACTAACTTATTCCCTAAAGCATAAAAGGCAAGCAGTAGTTCTCATCATTCCTTGATTGTAATCGAAAGAATAAAAAGAGCACAGCAGGCAATTCCAGCGCCTGACCCCAATCCCCCCAAGGGGGATCTGCACTTTTTTCTTCTTCAGTTTTTTGCACTTTTTCTATTTTTTCGTTTTAGATTAGTTTCATTTGAGCAGTAGTAATTAAACAACTCACTCAAGCACACAACATCCTCCGAGGACCCGTTCATCATTTTATATGCTTTTGTGTTTTATTCAATTATTTTTCTGTTCTTAAAATTTAATCCTAAAATTAACCCCCTGTGTTATATGCTTGGGTTTTAGTGTAGATTAATCATCCACTCACACATTTTAATAAAAAGAACAACGCCCCAAACCCGAAGTATGCTCTTGACTACTGCAGCTTATAGTCGGAACAGTTGGCTCAATCAGAAACGGGTGCAAGGTACTTAGTGTTAATAGGACAATCCATTAGAATCCAATCCTAAGAACTCGGGAGGTTGCATGGACTGAATCCATAGAGTCAGTAGGTTTTTAAGCGGGTTCATCCTCGCCTAGTTGGACACTTGGTAAGGTTGCTAGAGCACTCAGTTCGAAGTTTAGGTTTCTTTTGGGCCAAACCAAGAATTAACCCACTCCTTAATCCACTCATTTAATAATCATAAAATTTACCAACTGAGACACTGCAATACTTTCACTGACACCACACAAGCAACCCTACACAACAACAATTGCAAGCATTTTTTACATTCTCGACACTGGTCTTTAATTTTCCATGTTTTAAGTTTCAATCATAAATGTCGTGAATGCTTATCTATCTTGTGTTGGGTTAATCAATTGATTTAATTTGTAAGCAGTGCTTAGTTGTTAATTTTTTCCATCTCATTATCTCATAATTCCTAGAATAGACTTTTATCTGTTGTTGTAGATTAAAAGCCTTAGATTATTTTTCATAGGGACCACCCCCCCTGGCTTCGCTAGTAGTAAGCCCAGACGGAGGAGTCGAGTAATCAGGTGACAGAACTTGAATCTCACTTTCCCCCGAGGACACACCGAGCGGCTTGAAGGTTTCCTGCCGCATCCCCCCCAGGTGTGTATTAGGCGGCAACAGGATCTAAATACTAGTTGTTTAGCAAAGTATAAATATTTCCAAATTTTTACAAAGTATTAGATTGTATTTTAATGTGTTTTAGACTAACATACTAACATACTAATAAACTTTTAGTGTTTGCCTTACAGGAAAGCGAGAAAAACGAAGAAATTTGGAGCATAAACTATAAAAATCCCTTCTTTTCACTCCCTTGCTCTCCCTCAGCTTTGTTTGAAAGCTTAAAGTTCTTGAATATCGCAATTTTTGCGCATCAAGAGCGCTATCTATCAGAGAGTTATTAATAAAAAAATTGTAATAATTTTAATAAAGAGCAAGTGGGATTACAGCTCCCACACTCTTCTTCCCCCATTTGGGGGAAGCCTATATCTTTCTATTTTTATTTTTGCTTTCTACCTGCATTGAACTAGAGTAGTATTATGTTAGGCTAGCTTTTAGTTTTACAAAAAGGTTAAAATTCATGTTTATTTAGAAGTTCAATTTTGCAAATTTGTTGAAGTTGTTTAAATTTTGCAATTTTATATTTTCTTAGATTTATTGCATGCTAAATCAACTACTAATCCCCTTGCTTTCCCGAGTACGGTCTTTGACCTAAAAGAGACTCTTGGGTGGTAATTAGACAATTTGTGATTTTTGCTTTATTTAAGTACTTTATATCTCTTACTCTTTTAATTAAGGTTTTACTCATCAAAATCTCTTGAATCTCGCTTTATGCGGATCAAGAGTGCTCTCTATCGGAGAGTTTTTCCTTCTTCTTTTTTTAAATCTCTTGAATCTCGTTTTAAGCGGATCAAGAGTGCTCTCTATCGGAGAGTTTTTCCTTTTTTTTTTAAATATCTTGAATCTCGCTTTAAGCGGATCAAGAGTGCTCTCTGTCGGAGAGTTTAACCAATTGGAACGAATATTTTGCTTACTCCGCGTATGCTCTACCCATCGCAGGCTAGTATGAGCTTTGGGATATCAAAAGCAGTAGTTTTTCAATTGTTAAATTTTTCCCATTAAGTTAATTCACTCACACTAATAAAATCAAGTCCCACTTAACAAACGAAAATCCGACATTGTCTCAAAATTGATCAAAAGTGGGGAAATTTTGACTAAGGACGCGGGGAACAACTGGGAGGCGACCTCAGAGCACAGTTAGGCTACACCCTTGTTGGTGTAGTGTTGAACAACACTCTCGAGACTCCATTCCAACCCACATGTTCTTGTACAAAGCCACTTAGATCATAATCTGGACACATTCCCCATACTGCAAGGTATATCGGGAATCTCCCCTCCCCCCACTAATCAACTCATCCCATAAAATCCTTAATAAAATAAACCAAGAACATTCGCATAACGGTCTTTTTAGCACAACACTCCAAAGATCAGTGACTCCATTAGCAACAATATTTCAATATTTTGCTTTTTATCTATCTTACAATTATTGTTCACTTTATGATATTATGTTGTGGATGTGTTTTAATTAATCTTGTGAACAAACTTGGTTTAATGTGCATCAACTAAAAAAACTCATAAAACAACACTCTTTCCAATCACTTGACATTAACTAAAAAAGCCTTAGAAACCCTTTTTTTTAGTAGAGTCTACCCCCCTTGGCTTCATTAGGAGTTTGCCTATATGGAGGAGTAAGGATCAAGTGACAGCACTTGACTCGAGACTTGTCCCCAAGGCCACACCATGCAGCTTCGAAAAATTTATGTTGCTCTTCCCCCCAGGTGTGCATTTCAGTGGCAACATTTCTGGTGCTATTGCCGTGGACAAATTTTTTGTTCCTGGTTCGACTCACCTTAGTTTTTATTTTAGTTTTTCCCTTAAAGTTTTGATTGATTTTTAGTCCAATAAAATCTGAAATTAGACTTGATCCATCTGGCGACTCCACTATCATGTAATTTACCAAGGTATTCAACTAGAAGAAATTATGTAGGCTTGCTTGATTTCATCCCTGAACTTGAGAAGGTTTATCGGAGAACATTAAACAAGCTCTCTTCTCGCAGGATCCTTGAGAATCTAGGATCTGAGTCTATTTCGGACATCCATTGCCTCTTTTTAGAAACAATAATATTTTAACTGACATAATGGGTGAATTCTTTAGTCCACTTAACATTTCTCAGATAGCAGGTCAACCCCATGATCTACCCGATAAGGCCATTGACAAATTGCCTACATTCACTGGAACCGATGCCATTTCTGCAACTGTTCACTTGAAGAGTTTTTCAAAGTGTATCAGTACTTGGTGTAGAGCAGCTGACCATAGGCATGAAGATGTATACATGAAGTTGTTTTCCTTGTCTCTAGAAGGTGATGTCGGGTGAATGGTTTATGAACCTGCCCAACAACTCCTATGCAACTCTGGCAGATTTCAAAACTGCTTTCACAAACAAATGGGGAGAGAAAAAAGGAGTCACGTCATCAACTAGCTGCCCTACATACTATTAAGAGAAATGAGAACGAGAACTGTGGACGAGTTTAATGAGAAATTCCAGGACTTAGTGAATAGCATGGATATGGAATTTAAACCAACAGCACAATCCATATTGGTTTATTACATCGAAGCTTTAAGTGGTGAGATGCAATATCAGCTTAGAGATAACGAGCCCACCACCCTTTTGATGGCTTAGGATATGGCTATAAAAATTGATAGAAACATGCAATCCTCTTGCAACTCTAACATTCCTGGATATACAAGAGCCTTAGTTCCTGTTGCCAACTAAGTTGTACTAGGTTGGATTATCAAGCGAGCGGGCAAAGTTGAACATGTCAATGTTCATTTTCGATGATTTGATGTCCAGCAGGCCTTTTAAAGGCCCCATTTTTTAATTTTTTTTTTCCACATGTCCATGGCCCTGCGGGGTTTGTAATAAAACGTACTAGTATGGTGTTTTGTAAAGGACTTGGTTCCCTAGGACTTTTTGGCTAAGTTAGGTATTCCAAGGAGTTTTTCACCTATTAATTATGTCTTGCATTAGTGCATGACATAATTTTTGGGTTTTTCTCCTGCTCTTCCAAAGCTGGAATGCCTGGGGAGGTTAATGGGCCTTAGGGGATTGTTAAAGTCCATGAGTCAATGTATATGAACATGCCTAGACATTGTTTTTGATTCATATGGACATGTGCTAAGTCCCCCTAGGTAGTTTTTTAATTTTTGGCGAAAAGTATTTTTTTTTCCGTAAATGAGCCATTTTTTTAATGGTTTCATTAAAAAAATATTGTAAATGGCATAAAAAATGTCATCTAGGGGTCTTTTTTGCCTTAGGGGTGCTCGTTTTCTAACTCAGAGCACCCCCTTAACCCCTAAACCCACTTTTCTAATGTTTGGGTGTTTAATTTTTCACTTATGCTAAAAAAAATACCAAAAAAGTAAAAAAAGTCATACAAAAATTAAAAAAAGTGAAAAATGACTTAAAAAATATTTCCAATTTTGGAGGAGTTAGAGGTCTGAAATATTTTAGCTATGTTCTTAGGAGTTGTAAGAGTTGATTTTGGAAAAATTCCGAGTAGCTATATTAGTGGGATTGCTTCCCCATTTAAGGGGGGCATATTTCACAAAAATTGGGCACATTCAATCATGGAATTTGCAGCTATGTTTATGGGCTGTCACATGGCTGATTTTTTAGCTGATTTGGGGCTGATTTTGGCAGCCCATTACATGGGAGTGGGCAGCCCCATTTGCTCCACGAATTATGCCACTCACTCCACCCATTCCTCCTCAACTTGGGCACCCCCTCTCCTTGAGTTTTTCTATATAGGCAAGTTCACTCTCATTGTTTTCTCATGAGAAGGTGGAACCTCTGCTCTTATCATTATAATATCTTTGCATTTGTTTATGAATAAAAGGCTTTGGAGGCAATTCTATGTGTGGATTTTCATGGTGTGGATGATCATGTTCTATTTTTACATATGAGGTAATCTGTGTCTTTACATGTTTATTTGTGCTTGTTTATTGATCAATCACTAGCTTTTGAAGGAGATGTTGAGCTTAGTAAGGTAAAGATAGTGTAATCTATTTCATTATTTTTAACTGTTGGTTATCATAGAGTGCTTAGAGTTCAATGTCATTTTTGTTTAAATGCTTGAATCTAGTTCTCTATTTTAGTCTACACTAGTGCATTTGATCTTGCTTGTGTGAGTTCCCTTTTGTGTCTACAGGTTGTCGATCCGAAGAGTTGGTGGAGCTTGCTTGCATCCATTGATCTTCGAAATTGATTCAAGGAGAACTAGTCCCATTGATCCCCACGGTGGAGGACTCCATAGCCCAAATTCAAGGCATTTCTTCTTCTTCTCATCAAGATAAAAAATCTTCAAATCTTTCTTGGTTACTTTGGTTTGCATATTTCAGACCTCATTCTTGTTTAAAAAATCATAAGTAGGTCTGATTTTTGTTTTAGTTCTTAAGCTCATCTTTAAGTAAAATCTTTATCTAGATCTAGTTGATGCATGCTTCTTGTTTAAGTGTACTTTTCCGAATATTTTAAGAGCTTAAGCAAGTAGTATATTTGGCTGAACTTCCTGTGTATTTGGCTAATTTAAAGAGCTGATAATTTGCAGCCCTCAAAAGCATACAAAGATCCCAAGTAACAAGCCCCCAATGCTTGTTTTACTTGGTTAAATTTCATCATTTTTAACTTAGAATTTTAACTTAGTTTTTTCTGGGTTTTTAGCAGGTGTCCCAAATACACTCTTAAAGTGTTTTGGGGCATCTTGTACTGATGTTTGCTTGCTGGTTTGCAGCATTTGACGAATAGGTAGAGAAAAATGCTAGCCAAATTTCGAGGATCCAGGCCATTCGAAGCACCTAGACTTTGATTTTTCTAAAACGGATACTTTTTCTCTCCTTTTTTGTAAGCCACTAAGTCGGTAAAAGACTAGGGCATTTCTTTTGCATTGTAATTGAGCCATTAAATGAGAGCAAGTGGGCTAACCAAGCGCCCACACCCCATCCCCCCAGGGGTAAAACTGTGTTGACTCAATTTTCGTGGTTTGCAATTTTTTAGTTTAGATTTCATTTCTGCACCTAATAAAATCAAACTAGGCTTAAAATTAACCTTGTTGGTCCGTTCCACTGGCGGGCCACAAGTTCACTCAAAACATAGTTTTATCATTTTTTTTTTACAAACTCAAACGCCCCCCTTGCTTTCCCGAAGTAAGGTTTCTGTACAAGGGCTTGCCCGAGTAAGTGCCTGAAAAGAGACTCTTGGGGTTTTAAAAGATAAAATTTTGGTTCATAAAATTTTCTAAAAATACCAAGGTCTTCTCCCGTATGCTCTGTGGCCAACTTGCAGCTCAGTCTGATCTAGTTGGTATGTATCAGAAAGGGGGAGCTGACTAGTAATAGGATCTAACACCGCCCCGAATAAAAAACCTTTATGTGAAAATCCGGCACATTGCGAGCATTTTGTTGTCGTGGGGAAATTTCTCAAAAGGCTTGGGACAAAACTGAGTAGTGACTTCTTGGAAACCGTTAGGCTTGCCCTTGTTGGTACAGCATCTGAATACCTCCTTGAGACTCCGATTCAGCCCAAGTCTGAGAGGGAAGCCACACATCAAAATTCCGAACATGTTCCCCGCACCTTTGCGTATATTGGGAACCCACCAGCCATAATAAAAAGATCACTTTCACATTAATTCTAAAATAAACCAAGAACACTTGCACAACATTTACTTTTCTGCTCATGAATCTATTTCGACTCCATTATAAGGCACTGGTCTATATTGATATTATTTCATGTTATTGACAAATGTTGCGAATGAATGATGATAATAGTGAATGGGAGCAAATGATGTATTGGGTGAATGATTGTCTTGCTTTATATAACTATATGCTGCTTTTATCTTGGTTATCAAAAATATTTTTTCTAACTCCTAGATTAGACACTTTAGTTTTTATTCTTAGGGTCCACCCCCCTTGGCTTCGCTAGGAAATCCTAGACGGAGGTGTCAAGTTCCAAGTGACAGCACTTAACTCTGACTTGCCCCCAATGCCACACCAACAACTTGAAGACTTCTGCTGCGTTTTTCCCAGGTTTGGAACCAGGCAGCAACATTTTGGCGTCGTTGTCAGGGATAAGTTTTTTATTCCCGGAATACGACTTTTGAGTTTTCCTTTTTGTTTTTGCTTTGTTTGATGAATCTTTAGATTAGATTTTTCATTTTTCATTTGGCAACTCCACTAACCTTTTTTCCTTTTATAAATTTTCAAAGAAAAGCAAAAAGATAGATTTCTTTGTGAGATTGTTTTATATGTATATTTTTATTCTCACATGGCGACTCCATTGAAGGGATAAAACCTTTTGTTTCTCATATAGTTTGTTGAGACTGCTTGTGTGTAGATGAGTCCATCCATTACAATAAAATCTATAAAGACTCACCTTTTGACAACTCCACTGATTCAGTACCAGATATATCCCATGGTCATTTCAAATGCAGGCTATTGATCTTTGAAAATGGATGATAAAGAGTCTAGTGAGCAAATTTCCAATGCAAATCCTCCCATTGACTTCTCAGAGATCCCTGGTTTCCCTAATTATCATGATGGTGAAGATGTATCTGATTATCTACCGGTCTTTTGGGGAGATGATGATGATGTAGAAACCCGGCATGTCTTTTCTTTTCTTAAAGTTGTGGCTAACTTCAAAGTCTTATATGAAGATAACATAATGGAGATGTTTGTTAGTACATTACACGGACCTGTTTATCAATGGTATTTTAAAGAGCTTCCAAATAAATGTATTAACTCTCTTTCGAGCCTCCTTGGAATATTTATAAGGCAATGGCATAATAAAGGAGCTAGTATGGAGCACTTGGACAAGATCCTTAAAGGTACTTTATCTTGTTCATACTTTGGATTGAGTATCATAAGGAAGACCCCAACTTTCCTCGTATCATCATGATAGAAAATAATAAATATTGGGAGGTGCCTCTAAGTTATATCAATCGTGTTGATCTCCCTATAGCACAGTTTGGCTTTAAAAAAGAGATTCAACATGACCCTATCGAAGAGTTCCATGAAGCACCTGTTATCACACAACTTGTAGTTGCCCCTAGTGGTGTCCCATCCGGGACGGTAGAGGAGACGGACAACTAAAGAGCTGACCCAAGAGATGCCACGGTTCCCAATGCAAGGTGGGAGTCACGTCAACCGAGGCACTCTTTGCTTTAGATCTAGATAAATCAAGACCTAGGGGGAGACCCTATAACCAATCAAAGATGATTGGACCCAAACAAAGGTTCCTAGGGATGAGTAAATGGTAAGTTACGGAAACCATTGCAAAGTAAAGTGGACCTAGAAATTAAAGTATGGTTGAAGGTGGTTTGAGAAATAATTAGTGTTTCAACCAATGTATGATTTAGGCCACATGATTAGTTATGATGACAAGATATAGTACCATATGGTACACAAGTGGGTCTTACCCTCTTGGGATATGTGAAATGGCTTAAAAGTGGACCCACAAGGTAAAATTAAGGGATGCAATTGGAACTAGAGGATATGTAATGAGTAGATCTATGGATCTAAGTTGAAATTAGGAATACCCACTTGCGGGATCTAAGGTTTGACACAATTCCCAAGGAGTGCGACTTGCCTAAGGAGAACTAGTGCCTTGTTGGATGGGTTAATGGAGTCAAAAGATATGTCAAAGTGTAGATCGGGACACCTAGAGGTCAAGTCAAGTGGGCTAATTGAGATATAATGGTTGGATCTTGCTAGATCTAGGATTTCATGAACTGACCCAAGTGGACCACAATCCCTTAAAACAAGGAATGCTAGCCCCAATGCAGATCGTCACAAAATGATACTCTAGATATAGGTTTCAAGGTATGCCCGTTCCAAATCCACTGAAATCTCAACTACCCAGGTCTTAGAAGTGGGCAAACTCAGTCACCCAAGGAAGTGCGACCTTGCTCAAGGAGGGATAAAAGGTGGATAAGGTGTGTCAAATCAAGTCCAATTGCCACCAAATTGTAGATCCAAGTAGCTTAGGCACCGATCTATGTGGATCTAGAGAATCAAGCCAATCCAAGGGTTAGATCTTACTAGATCTGAGTTTTAAGGTGCCAAGTAATTCAAAAGGGGGGGTTTAATCCCTTAAAATGTGGAATGATGCCGACAAGGTAGAAATCACCCAAGTAAGAGTCTAGGGGTAGGTTATCAAGTATGTAGATTGCAAATCAAGTGGGATCTCACCTACCCACATGCTAGATCTAACCCAACAAGCCTCTCCAAGGAAGTGCGATTTGGTTCAAGAGGGCTATATTGCCTTGAAAAGTGTGTTAATTTTAACCCAATCACCACCAAACTATAGATCCAACTAGGGGTGGATGCTATAGAGGTGAGTTCTTAAGATCTTTTCAAAAGCAAGGCTAGATCTAAGTAGATCTAAGAAAAACCAAAATGAGGGTTTTAATTAATTAGGGTTTGTGACCAATGAAGAGGGAATGGATGGAAAGAGGCACATACCTTGTAGATCTTACCTCAATTGCTTGTGGCCACCTTGCAAATTGATAGCATTCTTCTATGTGTATATTCAAGAGTGAGATCCAAGAGCTCCAACCAAAACGTCCTCCTCCAAGATAGCCAAATCGTCCTCCTCCTACAAGACAAGATCAAAGAAACAAGTCAAGTAAGATGATTATGAAAATGATAGAAAGATGTAATAGAAAGCATCAACTATGTCACGAAGATACAATAATGATACTCCTTGTCACAAGATCAACCCAAGAGAGAATATGTGGATCCCTCCAACAATAACCCTCAAGAAATCGCCCTCCTCTCCATCAATTCGACTTTCCTGCAAGACGACTAGTAGAAGCACCAAAATCCACAATAAACCATAGAAGAGATACTGTATACTCAATATGCAAGAGAATCCACAAGACAAGAGAGATATGCTCCACAAAGAAGTGTTCTATTCCAATATTCCAGAGCTCCAAAGGTGAACTATAGAATAGGGGGGTCTCCTCCTTATATAGGATAATAAAGACCAAAACCCTATACCACTTTACAATACTACATCAAATGAGTGGTTGAGATTAAAAGATCTCAATATACAATCAATGGCTAAGATGAACCATAATAACATAACACATGGATCACTCATAAAGTGATGACGTCATAGTCTAAAATAATCATGGAGGGTGACGTCATCCACTAGAGGGGGTAAAAGTACCAAAGCCCACCTCATAATGACTAGGACATGACATAAGAAGCACATGGTGGGGTTAGGAGGCATCAATCCTTACTAGCTCATCCCCAAGGCACAATAAAATAATAAAATATGTCCAAGATAATATAAATGATCAAATCTGTCCTCAAAATCTGTGATAGACAAGCAGTAAAAGACCTCCTGTGATCGTTGTGGGCCTACCCACATGGTGAAAACTGGCTGGAAGATAGTGGAATCACCCTGGAAGACCTCTGTGAAAACCAAGTGCCAAAACCTTGCCTCAATTGCCCAAATCGAATTCCTCAATGACCACTTTATCCCATTTTTTAACTGCCTCGGTAACTGTGAAAGTGCCAAAACTGCCTCCTAGGGCATCTGCGTTGTCCAACTGAGCCCACCAGGCTCTCCATAAGGGGGGGGTAAATGGTAAAAACAAGTGGCTGGACCACCCCCTCCTCATACAGCGCCCTAGGTGAACTGGCCTCTCCTGGCCCCTGCTGCTCAGGCTGGGAAATCAGCCCCAAATCTGGTCAACAAGTGTAAAACTGCATCAATCACTGTCAAAAGTACCCCGGAACTGAAAGATAAGTGTCTCATTGGATCCAGAAGACCCTAATCCATTAGGAATGTGTACTCATACACCATGGGTTGCCCTAATCGGCCAGCTGCAGGGGTCCACCATATATGGACAGTGCATAATCTGATGATCTGAAATAATAATAAAACCTGCTGAACTGCATCAATCATCATCTGAACCATATGTCCATCATATGACATCATCATCAAGTATGTGGGACCATCAATCATCATCAATAGGTATATATATATGGCCCACATCATCACGGATCCCAATAATATACAACCAAGGATAAATCACGTTAGTAGACTAAGACATGCTTCTCTAGTCATTCTCACAGCCAAGCTCAAAGTATAACATCCATTCAGTGGCATTAATCAAGTTAGCATATTCCTTTGTTATATAAAATTACTTGCACAATAGTTCAAATGACAAACTCACCCATTGGACATGGTCAAACTGCTAGTGAAAGATGAAGGCTAGGAACAAGGTTGGGCCAAGGGGTTGACTTGTCTAACTTAACTCAAAAATACTTTGGACTGGGAGAAGGGGGAAAGCTACAAACTCTGTGCTGGACAAAATAACACGGGGGGATGGCTGTGCTTCACAAATGGATAAGTTGTTCAGAGAGTGCTTATTCAACTTAGGCATCATGTCTACATCAAGTTGATCCAGGTTCATTAGGATCATTCAATTTCATTTCATTGCCTTTTTGGCCTACATAACCCTTCAGATCTTAGGTGTGTTGATAAGCACAACTAGTTGCAGCTTGCATCCAGGGCATGTTTTCAAATACATATAAGGTCAGCAATTGTTTAGATATAGCTTTTAAGAACCATTGCTTTTTGGACCTTTCTTATACTCTTCGAGGAGTATTTTTAGCTGTTCATCGCTCTTGCCCTTTTTAGTTTCCATGGGCAAATTTATAAGTTTCCATAAGTAGAATATGAGCTTTCAGTTTTAGCCAACAACATCTCAAGTGACTAGGGGGAGTTCGAGCCAATGCCAAACATCAGGACAACCGACCATAATGATTTAGGCCTACAATCCAACTCACCAACGGCAAGTTTTGTCACCAACTTAGAGCCGAGACATTGAACATACAGGGATGCGGTCCAAACACAGAGGTAGAAAAATGGGGAAGTCCTTAGTATCAGAAAGTCAAATGAGACAGGTCAAGGTTTAAAGTCAAATAGGAAAGTCATGTATGGATGGAGTCAAGTGAATATGGCGCCTACACTAGCAGACCACTAGTGTCAGGAAAGACCATATCTATGTAAGGTGGAAAACCAGTGGGTTTTGTTAAATGACCTAAATGTGCAAGCAATTGTCTATTTTATGATTTATAGTTCATTTTAAACAGTTTGTCACATCAGGAATAATATACCAAGCAGATGTTGTGAACATGATTAAATCAACAAGATAATAATCCATAGTCAATGATAAAAATATCCATAGATCATACAACATCATCATAGTAATAAACATCATATACCATCTGAAACACTGCTGCAATACATCTCTAAGCACTGAATTGAAACTGTATGGAATAAAGGGTCACATCGGTCATCAAATCTGAACTCTCAAGGCTCAGCCTTGACACAAGGTCTAACATAAGTCTGAATAATACACTACTCTGATCATGAGTGATCACAAAATATACAATCATCATAGCCATGCTCTGAATAATGGAAGCTCTGGAATGTGCAGATATCTGGTAAACAAGAATAGTAGCCCCTGCTACTATGGTGTGATAACAGCACCCTTAGCTGAAGATTTTGTTGAAAACCATCCTCTTGTCACCATAGCTGAAAACATTGAAAATATGGAGTGTTCTCAAATCTACGATGATGATCAAATTTTCCTAAAGAGGAAGCCATTATAGAAGTTGACAAAGAAATTCATGAAGGGTCTTCAATTGAAGATGTTTCAGAAGAGCTTCCTCAATTTGCCATTGAAGATTTGGGATTTCAGGATTACTTTACTGAAGATGATGATGTTTGTACTTCAAATTTACCTAAGGAAGCAACCATTACAGAAGCCTCTAAAGACACTTGTGATGATTTTTGTATGGTTTATGATGACACTCCTCCTTTTCTCCGCATGGTGGTGAAGTCCTGGACAACTTTATACCCTGCAATATCTTTCAAACCAAGCCTTCTGAGGATAAGTATTATGAACATGAGGATGGGCATGGCCAGGGGATGTGATGCAATAAACAAGACTCCCCCTTCATTTAAGGGCATGATGATTGTTGCATGGATTTAGAAAAACCCATCTTTGATGTATCAAGAGAGGGAAGTGTTGATTTTGAGACCTTGGGAAATTTTGATATGGAAGAGGAACCTGTAGATATTTCTCATGATCAATCAGATCCATTAATGAGTATTAGTAACGAAGACTTGGATCAACAGTATAACGAAGAGTTGGGTAGGATGAAATCAGTGGAATGTCAGTTTCAGCCTTCATCAACACATTCAGAGGTTCCTTATGATTTCGAGCAGCTTGGGGATTATACTTTCACAGAAATGAACTATCAAAAGAGCCCTTCAGATCAATATGATGAGGTAGTTGGTCTGCCTTATCATTCCGAGTTTTTTCTCAGCTCTATTCAGTCATGGGTAGAAGAGGCCTGCATGAGGACTTACCATTGGGGGAATCACTTCAAAGATCTATCATATGCCTATGATCACCAATCCAATCCTCCAATCCAGAATTATCATGCAGGTTTGCATTTTCTAAATAAGGTATCCTTGTTTTGGCTGGTAACCAAACACAAGGTAAAAAGTTTTTATATTGATAAAATGTTAAGATGGTTGCATTGGATTTATCATTTTACTTAGCATTTTATTTTGTTATGCTTAGAGTAGGAAAATAAGCTCATCAAATGAGGATTTACTTTCAACATTTCTTTTTTCAGTACTTTCCTTTTTTGTACTTAGAATTTTTTAGTTCTTTTAAATAATAAAACTTATGCTTCATTTGCCTCTTATAAAAACTTGTGCTACTGAAAGGTTTCTTGTCAAGTTGAAATGTTTATACAGGTCATAGAAACCAGAGATTCTGGTATTCTTGTATGCTCTCCTTGCCTGGAGACCAGATCGAGTACACGTCCAACAGTTGGAGCCAGATGTTGCCAACTAAGTTGTACTAGGTTGGATTATCAAGCGAGCGGGCAAAGTTGAACATGTCAATGTTCATTTTCGATGATTTGATGTCCAACAGGCCTTTTAAAGGCCCCATTTTTTAATTTTTTTTCCACATGTCCATGGCCCTGCGGGGTTTGTAATAAAATGTACTAGCATGGTGTTTTGTAAAGGACTTGGTTCCCTAAGACTTTTTGGCTAAGTCAGGGATTCCAAGGAGTTTTTTCACCTATTAATTAGGTCTTGCATTAGTGCATTGTTGCCGCCTGGTTCCACACCTGGGGAAAACGTAGCAGAAGTCTTCAAGCTGCTGGTGTGGCCTTGGGGGCAAGTCAGAGTCAAGTGTTGTCACTTGGGACTCGACTCCTCCGTCTAGGCTTTCCTAGCGAAGCCAAGGGGGGTGGACCCTAAAAAATAAAAAGAAACTAAGGCCTCTAACCTAGGAGTTAGGAAAATATTTTTGGTAACCAAGAATAAACAGCATATACTTTGATCAAATAAAACAGTCATTCATCATTTACTCCCATTTTAAAATAACCATCATTTAACTGCACATTAGTCAATAATATAAAATAAAATTTAAACAAGACCAGTGCCTTATAATGGAGTCAATAAACAAATGCATAAGCAGAAAAGTAGATGTTGTGCGAGTGTTCTTGGTTTATTTTAAATTTAATGTGATGGTGATCTTTTTATTATGGCAGGGGGGTTCTCAATATACGCAAGGTACGGGGGAACATGTCCGAAGTTTTGAAGCGTGGCTTCCCTCTCAGGCTTGGGCTGAATCGGAGTCTCGAGGAGGTGTTCAGATGCTATACCAATGAGGGCAAGCCTAACGGTTTCCAAGAGGTCACTACTCAGTGTGGTCCCAAGCCTTCTGAGAAATTTGCCCACGACAACAAAATACGCGTTGTGCCGGATTTTCACAAAAAGGATTTTTTATTAGGGCGGTGTTAGATCCTATTACTAGTCATCCCCTCCTTTCTGATGTGTACCAACTGGATCAGACTAAGCTGCAAGTCGGCCACAGAGCATACGGGAGAAGACCTTGGTATTTTTATAAATATTTTATGAACCCAAATTTTATCTTTTTTTTTAAAACCCCAGGAGTCTCTTTTCAGGCACGTATTTCGGGCAAGCCCTCATACAGAAACCCTACTTCGGGAAAGCAAGGGGGGCGTTATGAGTTTGTAAAAAATGTGAAAAACTAGGTTGTGAGTGAACTTGTGGCCCGCCAGTGGAACGGACCAACAAGGTTTATTTTAATCCTAATTAATTTTATTAAATGCCGGAAAACAAAGAAATAAACTACTCTAAAAATCACGCCATGAAAATGAGACGACACAGGCCACCCCTGGGGGGATGGGGTATGGTCGCTGGCTAGCCCACTTGCTCTCGTTTAATATTTGTTTACAATGATTTAGAGAAGTGCCCCAGTCTACTTTAAGTGACTTGGTGGCTTACAAAATTGTAGGAAAAAATGACCGTTTTTTGAAAAATATGAAAATTTGTCCTCTGGATTGCCTGGATGCTCGAAATTTCGGCAGCACTTCCTCCTACCTGTTCGTCTTTTGCTGCAAACCAGCAAGCAATAATTAGTATAAGATGCCCAAAAACACTTTAAGAGTGTCTTTGGAACACCTCCTAAAAACCCAAAAAATTCTAAGTTAAAAAACTATGTAAAAATGACGAAAAGTAACCAAGTAAAACAAGCTATGGGGCTTGACTACTTGGGATCTTTGCTAGCCTTTAATGGCTGCAAATTTCAAGCTCTAGGGCAGCCAGGTAATGCTTTGAAATCAGATCTAATACTACTTCAGAAAAACTTGAAAGATTTTGACAACTTAAACTAGTTTTTGAAAAGAAAGTACTAGATAACCAAGAAGCTTTGATCTATGAACAATAAACTCTTTATGAAATAAAAGATAAAACTTCTAGATGACAGAATCTGATTTATTTAAGTTTTTAACAGCAGTATGTAAATCAGATCCACTTTTGATCAGTAACTAGTAACCATAAAATTTGATTTTTCTTGAATGAGAGAGAGAGAGAGATGGAACAAATCCTTGTTGAAAATCGAAGCTTTGAAGATGGTTTAGTGATGTTTGAAGGGACTATATCTGCAAACAATGATTAGTAAAAAGGGGAAACAAACAAGATCCTCCTTCTTGCCAACTCAAGAAAACACCTGCACATCACAGATCTCACCAAAAAAAATATTAAGTGTAGATATATACTCACAAGAAACTATGATTGCATATCCATAAACAAATGAAAGATACAAAAATAATCTCTTACCAAACACACATCACTAAGCTGCTACAATAAACAAATTGAAAACAACTTATCTCATAGATTGGTAACAATCTTTCCGATGAGCACACCACACCCTTGAAGAATGAAACTTATGCACAAGTCATCTTAGAAAAAGAATCAAGATATTACATCCACATATGACAAAACACCACAAGCTGACCTCCAAAGTCTTCTTTTATTCAAATGAGAAAAAATATTACAATCATAAGTCTCTTGCTCCAATTCTCTCTCTCTAGAAAATGGAGTGGGCAGCCATGCTTAAATAGCCAAAGATGGAGAGAAATGGGTGGAATGAGTGGCATAACTCGTGGAGAAAATGGGGCTGCCCACTCCCATGTAATGGGCTGCCAAAATCAGCCCCAAATCAGCTAAAAATCAGCCATGTGACAGCCCATAAACATAGCTGCAAATTCCATGATTAAAGGGGCCCAATTTTGGGAAATATGCCCCCCTCAAATGGGGAAGTAATCCCACTAATATAGCTGCCCGGAATCTTTCCAAAATCAGCTCTTACAACTCCTAAAACATAGCTGAAAAAATCAGTCCATAAATCACTCCCAAAATTTAATATTTTTATTAAGTCATATTTTCACTTTTTCAATTTTTTATGACTTTTTGGGGTTTTTTTGACTTTTTTGGATTTTTGTGGAAAAATAATCACCCAAACATTAGGAAAAGTGGGTTTAAGGGTTTAGGGGGTGCTCTGAGTTAGAAAACGAGCACCCCTAAGGCAAAAAATACCTCCAGACGCCCCTTATAGGCCAATTACAAATTTTTTAATTGAACCATTAAAAAATGGCCCAATTTACGGAAAAATTAAAACTTGTCGAAAATTAAAAACAACCTAGGGGGACTTAGCACATGTCCATATGACTCAAAATTAACGCCTAGCATGTTCATATACATTGACCCATAGACTCTAATAATCCCCTAAGGCCCGTCAGCCTCCCCAGGCATTCCAGCTTTGGAGGAGCAGGAGAAAAACCAATTAATTATGTTATGCACTGATGCAAGACATAATAGATAGGTGAAAAAATTCCTTGGAATACCTGACTTAGCCAAAAAGTCCTAGGGAACCAAGTCTTTTACAAAACACCATGCTAGTACGTTTTGTTACAAACCCCGCAGGGCCATGGACATGTGGAAAAAAGTTAAAAACGGGGGCCTTTAAAAGGCCAGCTGGATATCAAATCACCAAAAATGAACATGTATCATGTTCCACTCTGCCCGCTCGCTTGATAGTCCATCTAAGTACAACTTAGCTGGCAACATGCATAACATAATTTTTGGGTTTTTCTCCTGCTCCTCCAAAGCTGGAATGCCTGGGGAGGTTAACAGGCCTTAGGGGATTGTTAAAGTCCATGGGTCAATGTATATGAACATGCTAGACATTGTTTTTGAGTCATATGGACATGTGCTAAGTCCCCCTAGGTAGTTTTTTAATTTTTGGCGAAAAGTATTTTTTTCCGTAAATGAGCCATTGTTTTAATGGTTTCATTAAAAAATATTGTAAATGGCATAAAAATGTCATCTAAGGGTCTTTTTTGCCTTAAGGGTGTTTGTTTTCTAACTCAGAGCACCCCCTTAACCCCTAAACCCAATTTCCTAATGTTTGGGTGTTTAATTTTTCACTTATGCTAAAAAAAAACCAAAAAAGTAAAAAGAGTCATACAAAAATTAAAAAAAATTAAAAATGACTTAAAAAATATTTCCAATTTTGGAGGAGTTGTAGGTCTGAAATATTTCAGCTATGTTTTAGGAGTTGTAAGAGTTTATTTTGGAAAGATTCCGGGCAGCTATATTATCGGGATTGCTTCCCCATTTAAGGGGGGCATATTTCCCAAAATTGGGCACCTTCAATCATGGAATTTGCAGCTATGTTTATGGGCTGTCACATGGCTGATTTTTAGCTGATTTGGGGCTGATTTTGGCAGCCCATTACATGGGAGTGGGCAGCCCCATTTGCTCCACGAGTTATGCCACTCACTCCACCCATTCCTCCTCAACTTGGGCACCCCCTCTCCTTGAGTTTTTCTATATAAGCAAGTTCACTCTCATTGTTTTCTCATGAGAAGGTGGAACCTCTGCTCTTATCATTGTAATATCTTTGCATTTGTTTATGAATAAAAGGCTTTGGAGGCAATTCTATGTGTGGATTCTCATGGTGTGGATGATCATGTTCTATTTTTACATATGAGGTAATCTGTGTCTTTACATGTTTATTCGTGCTTGTTTATTGATCAATCACTAGCTTTTGAAGGAGATGTTGAGCTTAGTAAGGTAAAGATAGTGTAATCTATTTCATTATTTTTACTGTTGGTTATCATAGAGTGCTTAGAGTTCAATGTCATTTTTGTTTAAATGCTTGAATCTAGCTCTCTATTTTAGTCTACACTAGTGCTTTTGATCTTGCTTGTGTGAGTTGTCTTTTGTGTCTACAAGTTGCCGATCCAAAGAGTTGGTGGAGCTTGCTTGCATCCATTGATCTTCAAAATTGATTCAAGGAGAACTAGTCCCATTGATCCCCACGGTGGAGGACTCCATAGCCCAAATTCAAGACATTTCTTCTTTTTCTCATCAACATAAAAAATATTCAAATCTTTCTTGGTTACTTTGGTTTGCATATTTCAGACCTCATTCTTGTTTAAAAAATCATAAGTAGGTCTGATTTTTGTTTTAGATCTTAAGCTCATCTTCAAGTAAAATCTTTATCTAGATCTAGTTGATGCATGCTTTTTGTTTAAGTGTACTTTTCTGAATATTTTAAGGGCTTAAGCAAGTAGTATATTTGGCTGAACTTCACGTGTATTTGGCTGATTTAAAGAGCTGATAATTTGTATCCCTCAAAAGCTTGCAAAGATCCCAAGTAACAAGCCCCCAATGCTTGTTTTACTTGGTTAAATTTCATCATTTTTAACTTAGAATTTTAACTTAGTTTTTTCTGGGTTTTTAGCAGGACTTCCAAATACACTCTTAAAGTGTTTTTGGGCATCTTTTACTGATGTTTGCTTGCTGGTTTGCAGCATTTGATAAACAGGTAGAGAGAAATGCTGGCCAAATTTCAAGGATCCAGGCCATCAGGAGCACCTAGACTTTGATTTTTCTGAAACGGATACTTTTTCTCTCCTTTTTTGTAAGCCACTAAGTTGGTAAAAGACTGGGGCATTTCTTTTGCATTGTAATTGAGCCATTAAACGAGAGCAAGTGGACTAACCAAGCGCTCACACCCCATCCCCCTAGTGGGGGGAACTGTGTCGACCCAATTTTCGTGGTTTGCAATTTTTTAGTTTAGATTTCATTTTTGCACCTAATAAAATCAAACTAGACTTAAAATTAACCTTGTTGGTCCGTTCCACTGGAGAGCCACAAGTTCACTCAAAACATAGTTTTATCATTTTTTTTTACAAACTCAAACGCCCCCCTTGCTTTCCCAAAGTAGGATTTATGTACAAGGGCTTGCCCGAGTACGTGCCTGAAAAGAGACTCTTGGGGTTTTAAAAGTTAAAATTTTGGTTCATAAAATTTTCTAAAAATACCAAGGTCTTCTCCCGTATGCTCTGTGGCCAACTTGCAACTCAGTCTGATCCAGTTGGTACGTATCAAAATGGGAAGATGACTAGTAATAGGATCTAACACCGCCCCGAATAAAAAAACCTTTATGTGAAAATCCGGCACATCGTGAGCATTTTGTTGTCGTGGGGAAATTTCTCATAAGGCTTGGGACAAAACTGAGTAGTGACCTCTTGGAAACCGTTAAGCTTGCCCTTGTTGGTACAGCATCTAAACACCTCCTTGAGACTCCGATTCAGCCCAAGTCTGAGAGGGAAGCCACACATCAAAATTCCAGACATGTTCCCCATACCTTTGCGTATATTGGAAACCCACCAGCCATAATAAAAAGATCACTTTCACATTAATTCTAAAATAAACCAAGAACACTTGCACAACATTTACTTTTCTGTTCATGCATCTATTTTGATTCCATTATAAGGCACTGGTCTATATTGATATTATTTCATGTTATTAACAAATGTTGCGAATGAATGATGATAATAGTGAATGGGAGCAAATGATGTATTGATGAACGATTGTCTTGCTTTATATAACTATATGCTGCTTTTATCTTGGTTATAAAAAATATTTTTTCTAGCTCCTAGATTAGACACTTTAGTTTTTATTCTTAGGGTCCACCCCCCTTGGCTTCGCTAGGAAAGTCTAAACGGAGGAGTCAAGTCCCAAGTGACAGCACTTGACTCTGACTTGCCCCCAAGGCCACACCAGCAGCTTGAAGACTTCTGCTGCGTTTTTCCCAGGTGTGGAACCAGGCGGCAACAGTTCCCATGAAACAAACTGAGCCTAAAGAAAAGGCATCCTCTTCTCATCAGAATAATCACGATAAAAAAATTAAAGAAATGAATGAGAAGATGGAAGCTATGGAAATGAAGTATGTTTCCCAGCTTAAAGAAATGCAGAATCGAGTAATAGCTATGGAACGATCTTAGTCCCAACCTATTCAACGAAATTTTCCTCCCAAGGGAAATTGGCAAAAGAAGGGACCAACCCATGAAAAGACGCCTCCAAATCAATTAGAGACTGCTAACAAGGTTGAGGATTATACGCCTTTTTGTAGAGCATGCAAAGATTTCCATGAAGAATCTACTTGTTACTTTGCACGCTATGTCCCACAGAATGGTTTTCCTTAAGTAAACAATAGTGAGCAATTTTCAAGCGTGCCTGATTATGTAAATGTTGTAGGTGATGTCCGTACCATTCCCAAAGAAAGTTGGAAACGGGCTAGACAATACAGCCAAGAGGAAGACAACCTTACTAAGACTTATGGAGAAATGCCTTCACCTAACCAAATCCGGGAGATGTCGAAGTTCAAAGGCTTCACATACCAAAGAAGAGAAAATGCTAGACAGAATATTCAATATCCTCCCAAGGTAACATCCTCATGATTCTGATGATATGAATATTGATTTAGGTAATTGGTTTAAAAAAGTAAAAATACTTATGCCTGCTACCGAAATCTTCAAGATTCCTGAATAATGAGAAAAGTTAATGAGAGTTTTAAACCCTTCCATTCAAAAGAAAGTCACTTTTTTTGAAAACTTAGAGCAACCTTCCACAAGCAACAACAATGTCATGGAAGATCCATTAGTAATTCTACATACCATGGACCCAAGAAAAGAGGATCATCCGCCTTTTTATGTATCATTGATGATAGGTGATCTTCTTCTACACAAATGTATGTTAGATTCAGGATCCTCATCCAACATCATGACCAAGAAGGTTATGCATCAACTTAATCTTAGAACATCCAGACCATACCAAAATGTTTGTGCCATGGATTCTAGACAAGTTGATGTAGTAGGTGTTATCAACTGATTTGTACAATAGTTGAAACCTTATTGAGCCGCCAGTGTTGGAACACATCAGTGTTCACTTCCAGAGTATCTGGGTTTCATATATTTGGGTCTAGCCAGTTTTGGCTAGCCAGTTTTGTTTTTGAGTCGACATGACCATGGCCCCATGGGGGTTTGTATCAAAGTGTGCTAGTAGGGTCTGAGTGGCTCGGTTCCCCATGACTGGATTAAACAACTAAGGTATTCTAGGGAGTTTTTTCACCGTTAGATTATACTTTGCTTCAGGCGAGATATAATCTCTTGGTTTTTCTCCCGCTTCCTCCAAAGCTGGAATGCCCGATTTTGGAAATTTGGCCATGGGGGGTTATTAGGGTCCAACTATAATGTATAAACCTACTAGACACTATTAGAATAGGTTTTGGTCATGTCCTAAGTCTCTAGGACCCCCAGAAAAAATTTCGAAAAATTTTTACCGGACGCGTCGGAATTGGGGTTTTTATTTTTTTTAATTATTTAAATTTTTAATTAAATTTCTCTATAGTTTAAATAGAGAAATTTTAATTTGTAATATGTCAGTCATCCGGGATCCGATTTCAGTGATTGAAGGCTCTAGACTTAAGCCAAAAATCATTCATGATCCCCGGACCAGCTAACCCTAAGTTTCAGACAATTATTTGGCCTCATAATTAATATTTTCTCAAAAAATCAAAAAATGAGAAATATTAATTAAAATATTCAAAAAAGAATAAATTGGAGATAATTTAAATCTCTCCAAAAAAGGCCAAATTGAATAAAGTAAAAGTCAAAATGACATGGCAAAAAGCATTTATGATGATTGGAATCTTCACCCACCTGATTCAGATCAGTTTCGGAGCACTGGGAGTGATTTACAGTTGAGAAATTCGCCCACCTTCATGCAAATTCGTTTTTGTGATTTGACAATTGATTAATGGGTTGTTGGATTATGAAATCAATGCATGTGGGGCTCCTTCCTCAAATTATGGGCTCCAAACTCAAGCTCAATGTTGAGTTAAGACTCCAAGCTCGATTTGGTTGGTGTTGACATGGTTTTGATTGGATTATGATGGAGTTTTTGGCTCTCTTCATGCCAAATTCGAATTAGGGTTTTAGGCTAGTGTTTTGCTATTTAAGAGAAGCCATTTGGGCTTTCTCTTCATGGAGAATTATTGTAAACTTACTCTGCGGAGATTGTAATAGCTATTGGCTATCATTGGAAATAAAGTTGGCTTTGGAGGCAAATTTGTGTACACTTCTATTGGTTCATGAGCTATTAATTTCTTTGAGGTAATATCTGTAATGTGTTCTTGATTTATGCAATTTCAAAGTTTGATTTAAATACATGCTTAGATCTCTTTCTTAAGAGCGTAGAGCAAACATTTGATGGTCCCAATTTGTTTGCTAGGCTTAGGCTTGAATAGTATAAAGAGTGCAACTTGTAATCGGTCTTACTACCTTGTCTCTTTATGCATTTTTGTCTAACTCTTTATATTTGATCAAGCTTTGTTTGTGTAAGTTTTTGTGCATTGCAGATCTTCAAAACGGTTGAGATGAGATGAACTCGGTTGTATCTCCCTCTTCTCCACCAACAAAAACCTTTTCTAATAGTGTGTTTGCAGGATACTTCCAAGGAGCAAGATCTTAAGATTGGCATCAAAGCAGAGAGGGTTTCCTCTTCCATCAACAAAGTTTTCATCTTTCAAACTTGGTTACAAAAGGGTTCTTTCTTCAAACCCCTCTTATTTGCTCCTTGTTTCCCTTTTCTCATTGGTTTGCTAGCCCTTGCCTCTTAAAACCCTCCTCCTTAGCTTTCGCTTGGCCATAGTTACCCCTCTTTCTTCTCTTTCGTTTTGGCTCTAGTCTCTTTGCCTTCCCCTCTCCATCTAGCTCTTGATTTACCTTCCCTTCCACCTTTCGTTTTTCCCTCTTTTATCCTCTCGTTCCCCATCTTCTAGCTTCCATCTCTCCCCCTTGTTTTCTCCAAAAAGAGCCCTAAATTATCCCAAAAGATCAAAAACGAATTGTTAAGTTAGTTTATTTTTTGTTAGAGTATTAGCTTCTCTTTTGCAAGATAGTTTGTCATAGTTAGATCTTAGGTTTTACTTGCATCTTGTAGATCAATTTCATGCATTGAAAAGTAAGTGTTAGAAGCATTCTAGATTTCTCTTTTCACACTAGTATAGTTTGCATTTTTTAAAACCCTAGTTGCAAGTTTAAAAGATAGAAATTTTTTTACAAAAATATTTCAAAAAACTTACATTTTAGATCTCTTTCTCATCATTTTTTAAGCATATGTTGTTTGCTGGTCCGTTTTTTCTTTTATGCATTTTTGAAATAAAAAATCTCATAAACTAATTTTTTGAAGTCTTTTGTAGACTCTAGTTTAAATCGCTTCAAGATTTTGTCTTGTTCTAATGATTAATGGGTGCCTTGGTTGAGAATTTCTAAGACTTGTGTAGATGTTTTGAAAGGAGGAAACTTGAAGGAGCTTTGAAGAAGTAAGATCTAAGCAAAAGAAACAAAGTGAAGAAACCATGACAATGATCAAAACTTGACGTACTTATCCTTTGTAAAAGCAAGCAAAGACTTGTTTCTTCTTTATTTTTTCCAAGTATTATCTATCTCTCAAAAGTCCTTCAAGGGTTTCAAACCCAAGGCATTTGTAATCAAGTTAATAAAAGTTCAAGTGGAGGAGGCCTCCACTTTTTGGGTTTTCTTCCCATTTGGGGAAGAGTGTGGTGATTTGTTAGGTTAGATCTTTCAATTTTTTCTTTAGAGTAGTATTTTGTTTCATCTTGTATTTCTCTTCCAAAGCCTTTGACCGAAAGTTGTATCCTTGGGATTTCATCTCAAGGGCAGGACCACATAACTTTGTGGTTACTCTTCCTTCCCCGTCGGTTTCTTTGGTAGAGCTTTCAGCTAGCTGGAGGTTCTCAAGTGCAGGCGGTTCTAGTGGTTGATCTTGTTCGGAGATCAATCCCACCTAGTAGATTAAATCTTGTATGGTAGAACACTAGTTTGAGTTTAATTTCATGTTATTTGGCAAAGTAGTTTCTGTTAAGCATTAATTCATATCTTTCAAGCTTATCGATTTGTTTAAACATTCAAAAAAAGTTGATTTATTGCTTTTACAACACAACTGCTTTCTTTTTGCTTCCTTAAAATAAACCAAAGTCTCTTGAACTTGGCCAAATCCAAGTCAAGAGCACCCTCTATCGGAGGGCATTTTAGTTTTGCATCATCCCTGCATTAGGCATTTTAATTTTAGCAAGTCTCTTGAACTTTGGTCATAAGATCAAGTCAAGAGCGCTCTCTGTCGGAGAGTTGAACAAGGTTCTATAATAATAAAATTTTCCACTCATACACCCCTTAATTAATTTATCTTGGTTTCTGTCCTACACCCGTATGCTCTGCCAACCTGAAAAGGTTGGGCTAGTACTCAGAAAGGTGGAAGACTTGTTAATTTACAAGTGAAAATCTAATTAAAACTTTCACCCCCGTAACCAACAAACCGGCGTTGACATAAAGTATTTTAATCAGTTCTCAGGGGAGGCGCCGGACCGCCCAATCTGCGACACGGTGGCTGGTTAGCATTGCGCGCCTCGCTGTGATTCCAGACAGGCCCCGACAGGTCTCTTAAAGGAACTGCTTAAAACTACTTTCCGGACACTCTTTGAACATCCTTGGTTTTAGCCCTAATAATCAAGACAATTAAAACTTTGAATTTACCAAGATAAGTTGCACAACGTTCTCACAAACTTTCCATTTCAAGCACTTGTATCAAGCTTTTTCAATCACTTTTATTTTTGACTCCATAAGGCACTGGTCCTTCATCATATATCTTTGTTTTGCTTAAATATCTATATTGGAGTATTTGTCTTAATTTGTGTAAAAAGTGATTTGCTTCTTGTTCAAGTGCATCCCTTATCTTCTGTTGCAACGTGGATTGCGCTATCTTGTTTCATATTCGAGTATTATATTGTCTCTCATCTCAAAAAACTCCTAAAAAACACCCATCCGCATCACAACACCTAAAAACACTATAAACACAAAGCCTTAGTGAAACTCTCTTTTAGGGACTACCCCCCTTGGCTTCGTTAGGAGTTTGCCTAAACGGAGGAGCTGGGATTCAGGTGACAGTACCTGGCTCATTGCTTGCCCCCAAGGCCACACCTCTCTCACTTGTAGTGAAGAGACAGCTTTCAAAAGATTTCCGCTGCTGGTGTGCATATTGGCGGACAACAGTAGGCATTATTGAAAATCAACCTGTTAGATTGGCCAAGTATCCAGACATTCATGTGACTATGGACATCCTTGTCATAGATGTACCTGATAAGTGGGGGATGTTACTTTCCAGAAAGTGGGCTGCTACTTTAGGAGGTTCGATCCAAATGGATTGGACTTATGCCACTGTACCTGCATCAGAAGACTCATTAGTGAAATTGCATAACGAGAAGGAAAAGAAAAATCATGTGGAAAACTCCAAGAGACCCTCAAATCAATATGTCTATAATACTAATGATCTTGGGAATTATGGAATCAATTCTACCTTTCTAGCCCCTATTCAAGAACAAATTAAAAATGAAAAGGTAGATGAAATTTGGAAAATCAGCTTTGATGGTGCTCATTCAAGAGCAGGAAAGGGGCCTGGGATTATCATTACTTCACTGGGAGGTCAGATTTTCAACTTTTCATATAGACTGGAATTTGAAGCAACAAACAATGTAGCAAGTATGAGGCACTCTTACTTGGGATATGTAATGTTCCGTTTTGGGTAAAACTGGAACAAAAGACATGCAGAGCATGTGAGCCCTAGCTCAAGAGCGTGCAAGCATGCATGCAAAATGAGATGCATGCATGCAGAAGTGAGATGCATGCAAGCATGCACGCATGCAGAAGTGAGATGCATGCAATCATGCACGCATGCAGAAGTAAGATGCATGCAAGCATGCACGCATGCAACAAGTGAGATGCATGCAACTCAACAGAGAAATAGAAGAGAAAAGTGACTTAGGTATAGGGCATGCAATGTCAAGATTATAAAAGAAAGATAAAGTGAGTTACTCGGTATCTATTGTTATTATTGATTGTTGAGAGCTCTAAGAGTCATTTAGGGTTTAGGGCACACTACCCTAGCCAACAAGTTTGGGTTCGATGTTGAAATCTATACATCCTAACCAAGTTTAAAGGGTAGATTAACCGGATCTATTAGTCGAGCTTCATCGTGGAGAAAAGCAATATTATTGAGCAGAGATTGAATTAATGCATAGCAAGGCTTGTGTTTAGTTTTATAGCAGAGAGGGCTTGTGTTTAGTCTTATAGCAGAGATTGGACCAGATATATCCCACATCTTCATTATCATGGAGGGTGCACCCTAGGAAAGACCATCTACTACAACCGCCATTAAACTTAACACAAGGAGAGCGCATCCCTTGGCCATTTGCCAATCGTGGCAGAGAGTACGCACCTGCATATTTGTGGTGAAGGGTGAGATCATTGGCTGTGGAGGACAAGGGCGTACTGTGGAGGAATAGACTTCATCTCTGCCGTCATCTACTAAGAGGGGATTCAATTCACTAGTGTCTGAGTTAGTTATCTCAATGGGAAATTGATATTTGGCACATGCACCTCATTATGCTTCATATATTCTGAGGAAGGGCAAACTGTATATTTCTACTTGCATCCTCCAACTGCTACAGCAGGTTACATTCCATATTGTGGTCTTTTTCCAAAGGAGTGCTTTGTTGATACATACTCAAGAGGGCGTGAGCTTCATTAATCATACTGTTGGTTTGCATATCCATGCCTATTGGCCTTTATTGCATTGTTGGGTGTGACTATTGAGTTCTGGGTAGGATTGGAAAGAGTTTCTCCTTGCACAAGGTCAAAGAGAAGGAGTCGTCTGCCTCCAACAGATTGCCACCTTCAGGACCATCTAAATCAGCATACTGTTCTTCATTCTCCATCTTCAAAAATGTGTGAATAAGCTACTGAACGTGACCAAGTTTGAGGTCCTATACAAATCTGAGTTTAAGGACGTCTTACCATCAAAGTTTCCACTGACGTCGTGATTACCTTCACAGCCCTAGATTGCTTGGAGAAGGATGCCATCTGTTGTGTTTTGTTGAATTGTGAGGAGGGTATCGATCCATTATTTATAACAGAGATACCTTAGTGAAGACGTGGTTCTCCTCTCATGTGCCATCCATTATCTTACGGGGCATCTTCTATCTAGCTGGGTCAAGTTACTCAACTGTGGGATGATATTTAATTCCAAGCAAGATATAATCTTCTATAACATCAAACTGTACCAAACAAGATCATTTACAACAGGAATTTATTCACCTCAATATCAGGGAGCAACAATATACAATATATATCAGATCTGCGAATGGTTCCAGGCATGTGTTTAAAATCTCAATAGTTCATTTATTAGTCATATATACTCTATGTTGCACAAGTTTCTGGAACGCGGGTACGTTGGGTACGTGGGTACGAGTATCCGGTACGGCTAGAAGCTTCGCCCAAATTTGCAGGAAACGTTGGGTTGGGAGCGGCAATAATATATATTAATTTTTTTAAATATATTAAAAAAATATTAAAGAGTTAACAAAACATAATTGATTAATTTCATAGCTTAAACTATTTTAGCCTCTTAAGCCTCTACTAGTGTCGTGAAATTCAATCCCTTTAAATTTGCTCACTCATCTAGGTCCGCATTATACAAAGATTGGTGTGACCTTCGTAAACCCTAACCACGCATGACTCTAGTGCCATGGTATGTTTTGTAAATTTGGCCTGCAACTTTATCCCATTGTACGAGTTTGTAAAGGAAAATTGCATACATATGTGTGTGTGCGTGCGTGTGTACGAAGCACCAATAGCTTCATAAATCATAAGATTCAATCTTTTTCTAATTCCTTGTTCCAACTCCATCTCTATTATTGTTCCTAAGAGTGCTTGTTATTTGGGTGCCTCTGCATTTTTTTGATGGTAACTACTACTTAATTCTGATGTGAATGAACTTGATTGTTTCTAGTTCAACTAACAAACTTTCAAAGCCTTCGGTATTTAGAGTTTCATGTGGTTTATGATCCTAAATTGCTATATCAATCAATATGAATAATGTAAGCTAGCTATAAATGTTTGGGACATGAATTAAAGTTGTTCAATATCTTAGTATTGTAGAAAGATCCATGTTTATACACTTAAG
Organism: Larix kaempferi; assembly: GCA_027924585.1. Classification (NCBI taxonomy): domain Eukaryota; kingdom Viridiplantae; phylum Streptophyta; class Pinopsida; order Pinales; family Pinaceae; genus Larix; species Larix kaempferi. The sequence continues at coordinate 22,444,931 of BSBM01000316.1, read as the reverse complement.
TACATTGGCAGCTTATTTTTTGAGTGTGAATGGATCTAAACATTTAAGAGGTGTGAGCCCTCTTAATTTATATAACCTTGAAAATTTTAAAATTGACATTATTGATAGATTCAATTGAAATTTTTATTATTGGTAATTTCTTGGCACAATAAGCAACAATCTTTCAATTTATTTTCAACACTTTTCTTATGATTTTGGGCTCCACATGGTCGGGAGATTGTAGAAGCTCCCTGTCTGTTTAGGAGCTTCTGGAAGCTCCTAAACAGACAGGGAGCTTCTACAAACTCCCAATAAAAAGGGAGCGGCTAAAGCAAGTTCCCGAAAAGCTCCCAAGCTCATAGAGAAGCTCCCAACAAAAAGGAGACGTTTCGTACCAGCTCCCAAGCTCCCAAGAGTGGAGAAACGTCGGGTGGGTTACCGAAATCCTGGGAGCGGTATCCATGCAACTATGTATATACTTGCTGCCATTATTTCCGTACAGTCTATTGGCAACACAAATTGAGGTCAGATTTACAGCTGTTTAGATTGCATGCTTATAATTAATTAAAAGGGAGAACTTGCTATGCTTAGATGATTATTATTGGGTCTATATTGTGTTAATAATTAATTGGGGAGTATAAACAATATCAAACCATAAGTGCTCTGTCCAAACGTCAACAAGTTTGTGACCAAACTAGCCATAATTATACCAGCATTGAAGCAATTTGAGAACAGATTCAAGGTGGGATATTACAGGATAGTACTAGCAAAAGATATGGGGATAAATATATTAAGTATAAAAGGCGACTTTGATTTGATAGTTCAACAAGTAAAGAACCAATTTCCATGTAAGTGTCAAAGATTAAAAAAGTACAGAAATGCAATTTGGGACACCATGGAATTCTTTGATGCCTTAAACATAGAAGCCATACCTAGAGACCAGAACAGCGTAGCGGATAAGTTAACAGTTTCAGCATCAACCCTTCAACCATCTGATGAGATGTTAAATGGTGACTGTACTTTAGAAATCAATTTCAGGCCATCAGTACCAGATAACATGAAACATTGGAAGGTTTTTCAAGATGATGAACAAATCTTAAAGTTTATTCATAATGTTGAAGAATTCTCGAACTTTAATGTCAATTTGCAAGAAGAGGGTAAAGAGTATCAAGGTGGGGTCGATCAGTTCAACAATCCTGTTCCTCATGGCTTAGTGGCATTTGAAAGCATCTTTGATAGGCAGGATCGGAGGAACAACATCATTGATTTGATGAAACCTGGGGATTATGTGGAAATAAACATTGGGTCAGATAAAGAACCTAAAATGATAAAAATCGAAAAAGGTACTTCAGAAAAAGAAAGGAATGAATTAATCAATTTAGTTAAAGAGTATAGAGATGTGTTTTCTTTTACTTATGATGAATTAAAAGCATATCGTGAAGATGTATTTCAACACACTATACCTTTAAAGCAAGAGATCAAGGAAGTCAAACCTTTCAGACAAAAATTGAGACAGATCAACCCTAAGTTAGCTCCTATTGTTAAAAAAGAGCCTGAGAAAATGTTGTAAATTTCCTTAAAATCCGCACTAGAGTTAAAGTATGCCAGATTAATTTATTAAACCCAATTGCCACTATTAACCACCCATGGATTTCTTCACTATGCAGCGGAAAATAAATACTGAAAGAAATATAGCATCAATCACATCAATGGAGACAACACAAATCCTTTTGGGTATAAACCCCCAGACAAAACCCAAGATGGGAAAACCAGTGCAGCAGTCTGAGATGAAATTTTATTATGAAGATATGGAACAAATACAATTCAGAAAATCGATTTAGCCAACCTGGCAAAATCAAGCCACCAAAATTCACTGAGAAAACCCTCAAACATGTTCGACCCCCTCTGCGCAGCTATACGGCCTCCTACGTCAGCTATACGGAATCTTTATGGTCATTGTGTCAGCTGTACGGACAGATCTGTACGGCCTACTCTCACACATGCAGGTTCCTCTACGGTTGTTGTACGACCCAGTTGCAGGTCTATATGGCCCTCTCTCTACAAATCCGTACGGCTCTCTGTCTCTTCCTGATCACTCTGTCGATCTTCCTGTTGAATGCTCCTTCGTCTTCTTCTCTGCAAACTTCTCTCTCAAACTTCGTTGTCTCTCTGTGTCCTCTCCACCAAATCGATCTTCCTTTTAACTCAATGGCCAAGCGAAAAACCTAACATCTCACTATGGATCTATGGATGAGATCCTCTGCTGAGATCAATGGCCAAGATTAAATTAGCCATCACTTTAATTATTTTCACTTGTACTTTATAAAAGTGACTCCACTAAGTCAATTAATAATTAGATCACTTAATGCACTTTTCCTAAGTCTAAACTTTGGAAAATACATCAAATACATTTGGCTTCCTGATTTAAGTCTTCTAGAATGCAAGGACACATGCAATGCAAGAAGACCTTCCTTGTTGTCACTTTCTAACAAATGTTAGCAGTAGGGATAATTGCACCTACAAGACATTCATCCTGGTGCTCTAACTTAGTGGTTGTCAGGAAGAAGAACGGAGCATAAGGATATGCATCGACTTTAGGAATCTAAATGTGGCTTGTCAGAAGGACAACTATCTGCTTCCAAATATGGAAACCCTTCTCCAAAGGGTCACAGGTGCTAGCATGATGTCCATGCTAGATGGTTTTTCAGGTTACAACCAAGTGGTCATCCAGAAAGAGGACAGACATAAGACCACTTTCACAACTCCTTGGGGCACTTTTGAATACTTTAGAATGCCTTTTGGTTTACTGAATGCTGGTGCCACTTTCTAAAGATCTATGGACTATGCATTCAAGGAGCTAATTGGCAAAATCATAGATATTTATCAGGATGACTTAACTATTTTCTCCAAAGAAAGATCTAGCCATATAAGTCATTTAAAACATGTATTTGAAAGATGTAGTAAATATGGCATTTCCTTAAATCCAGTTAAGTCTGTCCTAGGTATCGATGAAGGAAAGCTCCTAGGACATATCATTTCCAAGGACAGGGTCAAGGTTGATCCTGAGAGAATAGAGGCAATTAAGAAAATACCTTTTCCTAAGAATGTTAAATCCCTCCAATCTTTTAATTGACACATCAACTTCATTAGAAGATTCATCCCTAACTTGGTTGAGCTAATGAAACCTATGCAGAAACTATTAAAAAAGGATGCCAAGTTTGTGTGGATAGATGAGGGAAGGGAGGCTTTCTCATGTATAAAAGATGCAATCACAAGATCACCTGTCCTAGTCAGCCCATACTACACCAAGGACTTCATGATATTCTCCTTTGCATCCGAAGATACCATAGCAGGGGTTTTTCTCCAGAAGAACCACGAAGGGTTTGAGAAACCTATTGCTTTCATGAGTCGTGCTTTACAAAACTCAGAATTAAAATATAACACCATGGAGAAGCAGGCTTACGCCTTGGTCAAATCATTGAAACATTTCAAGACCTATATTGGGTATTCTAAAGTCATAGGTTATGTTCCCCATACTGCAGTAAAAGACATCTTGTCCCAACAAGATTGCTTAGGAATAAGGGGTACATGGGTGTCAAAGATTCAGGAGTATGACTTAGAAATAAAACCCACCAAGCTCATCAAAGGACAAGGTCTTGCCAAAATGTTGACTCAAAAGAACGAGGAAGCCATAGGAATGGTTTGTGAGAAAAGTGGATCTGAGCCAGTCATGATCCCATCATTACAAAATCTTGACAACCATTGGTATTCATAAATCATCTATTTCCTTCTTCACCTTACTTGCCCATATCACCTCAAGGGTCATAAAAGACGGGCTTTAAGGTTGAAAACAGCTAGGTTTTGTCTCACTCAAGAAGGTTTGGGTTGGAGGAACCCAGACGGGATAATACTTAGCCAATTCCATCAGGATGTAAACTCTCCTAAGATTGGGGCAAAGGTGGATATCCTAGCACTCCTTGCCTACATAAGGAGGGGTAGTCAATATAATCAGAGCCTGGCCCAATGATGTAAAGACTTGATGTATCCTTTATTGTTCAATAATATAATATAAGATGCATTTTCCAAAACAAAAATTAAAAATTAAAAAATTATATTGATCAACTTCCAATCACAACCATATCTTCATGCATGCAGGCATGTGTGTGTGTGTGTGTGAGAGAGAGAGAGAGAGAGAGACCTTCGCCAGAGAATTATTATAGCGACTCATATATCCTGGAAAGAGATTAAACCGCCCTTTCTTTGCTGCTACATAATCAGGATTTGTATACTTCCCAGTCAAAGCCCCACCAGCCAATGGAGAATATGCCAAAAGACCAACGTTGCAGTTCTGAGGCATGCACACCTCCACAAGATCAACTGGATTGACAGATTATTTTAAGTCAGCAAAAAGCAATTAAATTATCCTGATTTAAAATAAAACATGCATATCTACAAATCAGAAACCTTGTTAGATTTTTTATATGCTTTTATAGAGGGTGAGTATCCTAGCAAATATACTCACATATTATGAAAAACATTTAGCCATTTATAATAGATAAAAGATTTGTTTATTCAATAAATAGAAACTTCTGAGCTGACAAACTTGTCAAACATTGTTTAACTTGTATGCCAAACTCATTGATAGGATTCATTTTAAGAATAAGAAGTCAAATATGATTGCAATTATACTTGTAGTAGTGCTATCATTCATGAAAACTTCCACCAAAGGAGCCTAAACCAGGAAGACAGGTGTTGAAAATGGTGTAAGCTTCCCTTTCAGCCACGGCAAACCTTTTATTGTAATCATTATTATATTTCTAGGTTTGGCTAAGGATGACCTTGTACACGTACGCACATAACCTCTCTTGGGAAAAGCACCCTACCTCTCACTGTAAAATACCTTCCTGCTGCTATTGTGTTTTTCAGTGCTAGATCTGGTTTGCTTTTGTTTTTTCAGTGATAGTAATGGCTCAGTTTAGGTTTTGTTTCTTTGTGTTTCCATATGATTTGCATACAAATACATCAAATGGCATGTGTGCAAATATGATAAAGATAACATAAACACAAAGCAAATGGGAATTGTCACAACCGGCAGATATATATTGAAAGATGAATTACGGAAGCATAAGACACATGCCTGAATACACAAGATTGCAGATCTGATATAATAGCTGCTCCAAGACACCAAACTGATTTTCTCCTTGCTGTAGATGTCGGTCAATAAAGGCAACTCGCATCTGAGATGATCCACGCTGTTCAAGAAGTAAGACAATGCCCAGCAAGAAGGAATTAAGGCCCAAGGGGCAGATCATGCCCTCACACAAGGAGACGCTGCTCTAAACAATAGATCTCAGCCTTCACTAACAAATCTCGACTTGATTGATCAGATCACAGTCTTAATCCACTGATTGATGCTTTTCCACGCTGATATGAGGCTTCCCAGGATGACCACGACTCCTGTAGAGGACCACGCAGCTTCTAAGTGGGAGATCGCTGCCTTTACAGTTTACACTTGATTCCTTTCTTCTAATTGGAGATTCAGCCCTCTAGATGGCTCCACACCCTCTCTGCCAATAGAACTCAGTCAACCAATAAATTCACACAGTCCCCACGGCCTCATTAAATAGATCATTGACTTAATTAATGAAATTGCTGTCTTATTTAATTGTTCCTGGCTTGTCCAAAAGGTCGATCTGCCATAAGAATTGACTAACCAATAGATCGCTGCATTTAATATCAAGTCTGGCCCACAATCTGAGTATCACATCCTTCTTCAAGAATGCGTTCCTCTTGTACTCAGTCTTCCAAGTAGAATACGCCCAATTTCTGGCAAGGATGATTATGTTAATGCGCCCAACCTCGACCATAGGTAAGATAATGCACCCAAATGCAAAGAGATTCGATCCCTACCAAAATTCAATCAAACTTCCTTCCTAAATGAAGCACACAGTAGTAGATCTAGGTGATCTACTCCACGGATTGGCTAGGATGGATAAATTTCACCATCAAACCCAATGCTAGTCAAGAGTTTTCGTCCTCAACACCCAAAAAGCTCAGACTGCTCCCAAAATCGATTTCTCAAAATGAATACTGAATGAATGCCCCAATTTTCTCCTTTTCCTTCTTTTATTTCTTCATTGAGCCTTTTTTCGTCTTTTAACTATTTTCGTCACTTTAATAAAGTATTTGACTTTATAATATTTAAGTGACCCCCTTTTTCATCAATGGTTTAATATCACCATTAATAATGCGCTTTTTATCCAAAGTGACATTAGACATTAATTAATTCCCCTTTAATTATTACCCACTCGAACCTATGGGAATTGAATAGGTTAGTGGGTTGATCTTTGGTGCTTAAGCAGAAGAGGACATTACACTCTCATTTGTAATTTACCATCAAGTAATTATTATTCATCTTTCATCAAAGTGATTTTCATAAGGGCACCCTCAAGTGTTGCACTCTATTTTGTTCATGGTTTTCTTTCTCTTTCTAGTGCACTTTTAGGTGGGTTATTTCTCTCTCTAGGGTTGTGGCCCTCTTGGCTGATTTACTTTTTCGATAGAATATAGTGCCATGCTTAGATTAGAATGAATAAGCTCTTGAGAGCAGTAGAATAGGTGAATCAGAATAAGTCCTTTGGGATAGTAGAGTAGGATTTAATTTCCATTATTTCTGGCATTTAGCCCATGCATTGCTTTAGAGTTATTGGTGTACTGGATATCATGGACATATGATTTTGGTTTATCTCTTCTATGGGGTTTTGGGATGAGAGTAGGGTATCTCTCCTGCCACATGTCGAATTGTAGTAGGTGTTCAAGGTCTGGAGCTCTCATACACCCCTCTTCAATGAGCATGTTACCCCTCATCTTGTATGAGGATCACACGTGTGATTTTCATCACAAGATAATTTTGCAGCAAGGTACTTGTGGAGATTGTGATTGGGAGTAAATACATTCTTTCCTTGGTTGTAGATGCTACTTCTTGGTTGAGTAGGTGTTGTCGGTTGAAGGAAGCTAACTTCTCCTTGATGATCATGCTCTATGGTTTCGCTCTGCTCTCATGTTCCATTCCTTTGTTTTGTGGACCACTCGTTGGGTTTGTATTTGATGGTTTTGAAGCATGCTACCTCCTCATAGTGTTGTCTTGATATAATTTCTTCATCATGTCTAGAGAGTGTTCTTATCACAAAGTTAGTAGCTTCCACTAAAGGTATACTATCCGGGACAGTAGAGGTGGGTAGCTAAACCTGTGACACTTGCAAGGGCCTCGTTCACCACTAGATTAGATGATTGTTACACTGGCTCTTGTCGCTTTAGATCTGGCTATGAGCAAGATCAAGGGGGAGACCCTAGCCATCCAATGAGGGCTAGCGAACCAACACAAGGCACACCAAGTGATGCAAATGGGACAAGACAGTGAGATCTTCAATGGATTGATCTAGACCTAGGAAGTATATGTGGGATATGAGGATTAAAGATCGGTTGAGGAGGCTTAGAGAATGGATCAACGCTCAACCTTGAATAAAAATCACCACAATGAGTTTAGAGTAATAGATCTAGATAGATCTAGTGCCAATAGGAAATACCCAAATTAGATCCAATAAAATGTGAGATGGACAAAATGGGATGGTTTAAGGAGCAAAAGGCACTTAGATTGGTTGCTTGAGGTTAGATCTAGGCTTTAGAGGTTAATCAAGCAAAATCCAATTGATAGATCGGGATAAATGATCAAATCCCCAAGGAGGGCAAATTGCCTAGAGGAGGACTAGTGCTAGATCAAGGGCAAATGGAGTCGGTTTTGGTCCAAACTTGGTCTCTAGGGGTTTTTCATTATTTCTAAATTGGATTTTGATTCTTAAGCCAAGAAGATCGTCCGAGACTCTGATCTATTGGATCTAGAAAATGAGAGTTTTAAACTTTAAAATTTATGTGACTAATGGAATAGAAAATTGAAACAAAGCAAAACTTCATAGATCTCACTTGGAAATCTTGCGACCGCCAAGCACATTGATGATCCTTTCACCTAGTTACAATTTTGAGCTAGATCGGAGTGATTCCAAGCTAAATCGAGTAGATCCAATGGAGGAAGTGCGCCCTCTTCAACTTGCAAATTCAAACAACATGCGTTAGATTTGATCCACAAGTAAAAGAGAAAACTATGCAAGACATCTCAAGAAAATAGATCAATGGAAAAAATCACAATTGGATACCCCCCTGAGATGAAGCGATTTGCCACGGAAGATGATGGAGAACCCTCACAATCAAACCCTCAAGCTAAGTCGCACCCCTACAACAAATCAATTTGGCCTCCACAAAAATTGTCTCAAAACCACATCGAATCAACTCAAATGTCTAAGAAAGAGGCATTCCAATCATGTGCAAGAACATTCATCAAAGCTTTCACAAGAGATCTAAGAAAATTTTCTTTATTGCCAATATTTCCAAGAGCCAAAAGTCCTTTACAAATGGGTGAGAGATCATATAAATAAATCCTCACAATCAAAAACCCTAAACCCAAAAGTATGGAGGTCTAGGATCAAAAGATCATACATCAAGATCAACGTCTAAACAAGTGCTGGATAAAATACACATGAGGTCACTCTAATAAGGAGGACGCACTTCCCCAAAGATGCCCTAGGGGGGATGTATGACATGATATGACACTAGGTACATGAATATAACATGATAAAGGAGGGCTAGGAGGTACAACATCACTCCACTAGCACCCCCTAATACATCAACATAAGATATAACATGTGATGACCAAGGAACACTAGGACATGTGCCCCCAACATAGAAGACAACGCCCCCAATGATGAAGATGAAGACGTGTGGACCCCAATAAGTGATGAAGAGTAATACCATGCCAAAAGGTGTATAGAGCATCAACAATATGTCTCGAACAAGTTTCATGCCATTTCTTTGCCCCACTAAGCCAAATCAATTTCCTTGTGAGCCAGTTTCACCTTTTTAATGCTATTTTTAAATGGTACTCTGTTGTTAGAAGATAAACTGGCCATATCATCAAGTACCTGTGCCCGGAACTAAAATCTAAGTGCACCAATGGACTCAGAATGTCCAAATCCACTAGGAATGAGTACTCATACACCATATGTTTATCAAGAGATGCCTCTGTAAGTCCATCCCTACCCAAATAATAAAAGTATGGCCTATAACTACTGATAATAATAAAAATAATGCAAGTCACTATGGAAAATCACTGTCTGGAGCATGGAACCATCTAATGAACATCAAAGGGTCATGAATAACCAAAATCGAACACTATCGTCCAAACTCATCCCGGAACCTGCTGTTGACTTTGTCAAACTGGTTTGACCAGGTCATAAATGATCAAAATGATGACCCAGACTATGCTCCCTTATTTATATTAGTAGCAAGACTAAATCATTAAGTGGCATTTTAATGGCGATCATGAATAAAAATATCAACATTGAATCTAGATCAAAGCAATCAATCACTCCAAATAAAAGCCTCAAGACTCACTTACAGACTTCACCATTTTGCTAGTTATGGGTGAAGGTGGATGAAACAAGGCTAGGCTAAGGGATTTGACTTGAAAACCTCAACATTGTGACTTCTCGGACAAAGGGGAAAAGGGAAACCACTTCTACATATGCCCGATAGAACTTAGAAGACACTAGGGGATGGCGGTGCCTCACAAATGGGTAGAGAGCTGAGAGTGCTTCCAATAGACTCTAGACAACCAACCTTTATTGCATTTGATTCAATGTTAGCTTTGCACATTTAAGATTTACATTTAACATTTAGCACTTGATCAACTTTCACTAGCCATCCTCCAAGGGCAGGTGCCCTGAATAGCCTTGTGGGCCTCAGATAAAGACTCGATCTTACCACCATTTCCCGCCACCATCCATAGGTGCGATGGAGTTACCACCTTGTTTCCCTGTAGGAGAAAACAACCTTACATCATACAAGGGATGAGTGCTTGTCCCTTGGCCACTGACTAGCTACGGAAGACTTTTTATTTATTTGCCTTAGTGTTTAAAAACACTGTTCTTGCTGACTTTTGCATCCATTTACATATGACATTTTAAGTTCTGAGGCTTTAGTGTCCAAAGACACTTTTGTTAGGACTACTTGCTTTTGAGAACTAAAGGATGACATCCCGGTGACACATGCCACACACTCCAGAGCTGAGACACAGGTAAACATGGAGTCTATTCAACACAAAGGCATAAGTGGGGGGAAGTCCTTGATATCACTAGTCAAGGTGTAAGTCGGGATCACATCAAAGACAAAAGATAACGGATGGATGGAGATAGTGAACAAGTGAAGCCATGACTAGCAAAGACCCCATGGGGAATGACCAAGTCCATACTATAACAAGGGAATGACCAATGAGTATACACAGAACCTATCACTCAAAGCAACTAAATCACTTCTACTCTAAACCATCAGTAAAAAAGAAGCTAAAATATCACCAATACATAGCCACCATATACCAAGTCCAATTACTAAGATAAGTAAACGACCAAGATAAACATCCAAGTACATAAACCATATACCTGCAGCTGCAACCTGTAATATCTGGAGAACACTGGAACACTACTACTGTGTATATCACGGGCACTATCGTCATCTCTGCTCTGTAGGGTGAAAAATGGCTAACTCAGTCATCAACCTGGGTCATGAGGCTCAGTCCTAACATGAAATAAACTGGGTACATCACATGCTCTGGGCCCACTAAATGTAAGAGTGATCATCATCAAAACTTCTCATTAGCTATTGATCTCGTGCATAGGATAGCAAAGGATTGGCTCAGGAATGTGCTTAAAACTGGTCTGCAATCATGGTAGCCCCTGCTACTATGGATGTGACAACAAGTGCTACACATTTGGTCATGTATGATGGTTTTATCCCCCCAAGGGTTTTGGACCATTGGATAATGTTGATGTGAGGTAGTGACGTGACTTTGGTGTGGAGCACCCAAGAATTATATTGATGGATATGTTGTCCACTAAGTTGTACTTAGTTGGATCTCTTGTGAACCTCACAAGCCTTGGACAACATAAATTGTTCATTGCCAGAGTTCAAAAGTTCATCAGGCCAATTTTAGCCCTTTTGTAAAAAATTTGCATGTCCATGCCCCTTGGGGTTATTGTAATAAGTTGGTCTAGCATGGTCCGTTTTGTAACAAGCTTGGCTTACCTTAGGTTTATCTATCAATGTGGTACTCTAGAGTGTTTTTTTCTTAGGAATTATGCGTTGCGTTTCAATGACGTATAATTTCTGAGCTTTTCACTCACACCTCCAAAGTTGGAATATCCACCTTGGTTGTTAAACCTTGGGAGGTTATTAAAGTCTAACTGTCTATGTATTTTTACATGCTAGCCATCAATAATGAGTCATATGAACATGCACTAGGTCCCCCTAGGTTTTAGTTTATTTTTCAGACATAAAATTTTTTCCCGAAAATGGGCTATTTTTTAATGTTTTTATCAAAAAAGTTGAAAATATCATGGGAAATGGGTTAGGAGGTAAAATTCACCATGGGGGTGCTTGTTTTCTAACCCAGAGCACCCATGTTACCCCTAAACCCACTTATCCTAAGTTCTAAGTGATTATTTTTCACTTCAATAAATATTCTCTCCAAAATAATAAAAGAGAATTATTTAATTCAAAAAAATAAAGATATGAGAAAAATCCAATTCCTAATTTAAGGGAATCTGGTCCCATTGAAGAGGAAGTTGAGTTGGCAATCAAATCGGAGGAATATCTCCATCAAATCGAGGTGATTTCAATCAAGGATTAGAGGAGGGTGAGTTGTCCTCTCTTGGTAAATGTGCCCTCTCCTCACATGGGTGACTTCCTCTTGTGTGGCGAGTTGTTAATGGTAGGAGGAGTTGTTATCACACCATAGTAGCAGGGCTACTATTCTTGTACAGCAGATATCTGCACATTCCAGAGCTTACATTATTCCAGAGCATGGCTATATATTTTGGATCACTCATAATCAGAGCAGTACATTATTCAGATTTGTATATGACCTTGTGTCAAGGCTGAGCCTTGAGAGTTCAGATTTGATGACTGATGTGACCACTTATCCCATACAGTTTCAGTTCAGTGCTTATAGATGTATTGCAGCAGTGTTTCAGATGATACTTGATGATTATTATTATGATGATGTTGTATGATCTATGGATATGTTATCACTGACTGTGGATTATTATCTTGTTGATTTAGTCATGATCATAACATGTGCTTGGTATATTATTCCTGATGTGGCAAACTATTGAAAATGAACTGCAAATCATAAAATGGGCAATTGCTTGCACATTTAGGTCATTTAACAAAACTCACTGGTTTTTTTCCTTACATAGATATGGTCTTTCCTGACACCAGTTGTCTGCTAGTGTGGGCTCCATATTCACTTGACTCCATCCATACATGACCTTCCTGTTTGACTTTAAACCCTGACTTGTCTCATTTGACTTTCTGATACCGAGGACTTCCCCATTTTTCTACCTCTGTGTTTGGATCGCATCCCTGTTTATTCAGTGTCTCGGCTCTGAGTTGGTGACAAAACTTGCCTTTGGTGAGTTGGAATGTAGGCCTAAATCATTCTGGTCGGTTGTCCCGATGTTTGGCGTTGGCTTGAACTCCCCCTAGTCACTTGAGATGTTGTTGGCTAAAACTGAAAGCTCATGTTCTACCTATGGAAACTTGAAAAATTCGCCCATGGAAACAAAAAAAAGGGCAAGAGCGATGAAAAGCTAAAAATACTCCTCGAAGAGTATAAGAAAGGTCCAAAAAGCAATGGTTCTTAAAAGTTACATCTAAACAATTGCTGACCTTATAAATATTTGAAAAACATGCCCTGGATGCAAGCTGCAACTAGTTGTGCTTCTCAGCACATCTGAAATCCGAAGGGTTATGTAGGCCAAAAAGGCCATGGAATAAAATTGAATGATCCTAATGAACCTGGATCAACATGATGTAGACATGATGCCTAAGTTGAATAAGCACTCTCTAAACAACTTATCCATTTGTGAGGCACAGCCATCCCCCGTGTTCATTCGTCCCGCACAGAGTTTGTAGCTTCCCCCTTTCTCCCAGTCCAAAGTATTTTTGAGTTAAGTTAGATAAGTCAACCCCTTGGCCGAACCTTGCTCCTAGCCTTCATCCTTCACTAGCAGTTTGACCATGTCCATTGGGTGAGTTTGTCATTTGAACTATTGTGCAAGTAATTTTATATAACAACTGAATATGCTAACTTAATTAATGCCACTGAATGGATGTTATACTTTGAGCTTAGCTGTGAGAATGATTAGAGAAGCAATGTCTTAGTCTACTGATGTGATTTATCCTTGGTTGTATATTCTTGGGATCCGTGATGATGTGGACCATGTATGGATGATTATTGATGATGATTGATGGGTCCACATGTTTGATGATGATATCATATGATGGACATATGATGCAGATGATGTTTGATCCAGTTCAGCAGGTTTATTACTATTTCAGATCAGCAGATTATACATTGTCCATATATGGTGGACCCTACAGCTGGCCCATTAGGGAAACCCAGGGTGTATGAGTACACATTCCTAGCGGATTTGGGTCTTCTGGATCCATTGAGACACTTATCTTTCAGTTCCGGGCACTTCTGACAGTGATTCATGCAGTTTTACACTTGTTGAGCAGATTTGGGGCTGATTTCCCAGCCTGAGCAGCAGGGGCCCCGAGAGGCCAGTTCACCTAGGGCGCTGATGATGGAGGGGGTGGTCCAGACACTTGTTTTTACCATTTACCCCCCCTTCTGGAGATCCTGGTGGGCTCATATGGACAGCGCCAGCACCCTAGGAGGCAGTTTTGGCACTTTCAAAGTTACCGAGGCAGTTAAAAAATGGGATAAAGTGGTCACTGAGGAAATCGATTTGGGCAATTGAGGCAAGGTTTTGGCATTTGGTCTTCACAGAGGTCTTTCAGGGTGGCATCACTATCTTCCAGTCAGTTTTCACCATGTGGGTATGCCCAGATTGTTCACAGGAGGACATTTATTGCTTGACTGTCATGGATTCTGAGGACAGTTTTGGTCATTTCTATTATATTGGACATATTTTATTATTTTATTGTGCCTTGGGGATGAGCTTGTAAGGATTGATACCTCCTAGCCCCACCATGAGCTTATATTGTCATGTCCTAGTCACCATGAGGTGGATTTTGGTGCTTATGTTTCTCTAGTGGATGACGTCACCCTCTTATTGTACCACTTAGTGGGGGCGCTATCATGATATTGGGTGATCCATGTGATGTATTGTTATGATTTATTGTTAGCCATTGATTAGATCTTGAGATCTTTTAATCTTAGCCACTCATGTAAAAAGTGGTTAGGATTGTACTCTCTCCCCATCCTATTTAAGGAGGGAGCCTCTCATTGTAAAATTCATCTAAAGATTTTTGGCTCTTGGCTCTTGGAATAAAATTTCTATCTTTTGGAGTGCATGCTTGGATTGGAGTGGATGTTGGTTGTTTCGATTGTAAATGTTATTGTCCATTGCACTGGAGGATCTATTGTAGCTATCTTGCATATTTGCCATATTTCATTTACAGGTTAAGAGGGCGATTTTGGACAAGGGCGAATTGGTGGGGAGGCTTGCCCTTCAATCTTGGAAGAAGTCGCTTTGGTGTAACAGGGAGTAGTTTTGCCTTTGTGTCAACTATTCTATGTTTCTCTCTCTCTCTTGCTTGTATCTACCTTCAATTTGTTAAACTAATTGATGCTTTGCTCCTTGGTTTTGACAGGTTAGAAGGAATCACATGTGGCTTGGGAAAATCGATTTGGCAAGAGGGCTTCAACAATTCTCCATTTGATCTTTGGCAAAGTAATCCTCGTCTCAACTAGCATTCATCTCTTCATCCAGGTATGTTCCAAAAGGTATGATCTTCTACTTCCTTGAATCTTCCATGGTTTCTAGATCAATAAAACCCTAATCAATTAAAACCCTTGTCTTTGGTATTTCTTAGATCTACTTAGATCTAGCCTTGCTTTTGAAGAGATATTGAAAACCCACCTCTATAGCATCCACCCCTAGTTGGATCTACAGTTTGGTGGTGATTGGCTAAAAATTGACCCACTTTTCAAGGAAAAAAGCCCTCCTTGACCCAAATCGCACTTCCTAGTGAGAGGCTTGTTTGGTTAGATCTAGCACATGGGTAGGTGAGATCTCACTTGATTTACAATCTAGACACTTGATAACCTACCCCCAGATTCTTACTTTGGTGAAAACTACCTTGTGGACATCTCTCCATGTTTTAAGGGGTTAAAACCCCCTTTTGAATCTCTTGGCAACTCAAAACTCAGATCTACTAAGATCTAGCCCTTGGATTGACTTGATTTTTTGGGCATGCATAGATCAGGGTACTAGCATCTTGGATCTACAGTTTGGTGGCCATTGGACTTGATTTGGTCCCCCAAACCCACTTTTTAGCCTTCCTTGAGCAAGTCGCACCCCCTTGAAAAAGTGAGTTTGTCCACTTCCAGGAGGTGGGTGTTTGAGATTTTCGTGGATTTGGAATGCCCATACCTTGAAACCTAGGTCTAGACTGTCTTTTTGTCACGATCCGCCTTAGGGGTAGCATTCCTTGTTTCAAGGGATTGTGGTCCACTTAGGGTCATTACTTGAAAAACCTAGATCTAGTAAGATCCAACCATTAGATCTCATTTAACCCACTTGACATGGCTTCTAGGTGTCCTGATCTACACTTTGACATACTTTTGACCCCATCAGCCCATCCAACAAGGCACTAGTCCTTCTCTAAGCAAGTCGCACTCCTTGGGAATTGTGTCAAACCCTAGATCTAGTACATGGGTACTCCTAGAATCAACCTAGATTCATAGATCTAGCCTTTATCCAACCTATAGTACCAACTTCACACATAACTTCACCTTGTGGGCCTACCTAGAACCATTTCACACTTCCCAAGAAAACAAGACCCACTTGTGTAAACACATGGTACTATACCTAGTCATCATACCCCATCATGTGGCTTAAACCATACATAGGTTGAAACACTAACAATCTCTTACACCACCTTCAACCATTCCTTAACTCTTAGGTCCACTTAGCCTTGCATTGGTTTCCGTAACTCATCATTTACCTACCCTTAGAAACCTTTGTTTGGATCCAATCAACTGTGATTGGTTATAGGGTCTCCCCCTAGGTCTTGCTACACCTTGACCTAAAGCGAAGAGTGCCTCGGTTGACGTGACTCCCACCTTGCCTTGGGAACCGTGGCATCTCTTGGGTCACCTCTTTAGTTGCCTGTCTCCTCTACCGTCCCAGATGGGATACCTCTAGGGGCAACTACAAGTTGTGTGATAACATTTTTGGCGCCGTTGCCGGGGAGGTAGAGGCCTACCTTGGTTCAACACACCTTTGTGTCTCACTATCTCTCTGCACTTCAAACGACATACCTCTTGGTAGTAGAGCTTAAAAATCTACCTGGCGACTCCTAATCGTGACTCCGCTGAGGAACGAGCTCATAGTCATCCTTACAACACTCGAAGTAAATCAAATCCAAATCAATTGGAAGGAACCCCACTCACATATCACAAAAGAGATCCTAAAACCCAATCAACTAATTTCTTGTGGAAACTTGTCAACTCGGGTTCTCCAAACCGTGTCTTAGGGTCCCCTTTGTTCAATTCGGTTCCTCCTTTATTTCCTAATCATAACTCTAATCCAATGGCTGGACAAGGTCAATCCAACTCCGGTAACAACCACCAAAACAACCCTCCAGTTGCTCGTGCTTTTGGCCACAAGGCTAGGGCTTCTCCCTTAGACTTCTCTCAGATCTTGGGTGCTCCCCATAGTATGCCAGACAAGTACTTTGAAAAGATCCCAAAATTCAATGGCAACTGTGCCACCTCTATTGAGGATCACATAGACAATGTTTGGGCTCATATGGAAGCTTATGGGGCTGAGGAAGAGGATGTGTTTATTAGGGGTCTCTTCGCATCCTTGGAGGGTGATGCTCGCAAATGGTTTGACAGCTTGCCTGCATCATCAATCAATGGGTATGATGTATTCACCGATAAACTCAAACAAGAGTGGTCAGTCAAGTTAGATGGGCGTTTCCTTTTACACCAACTTTTTGACATCAAAAAGAAGGAGAATGAGTCTGTCCATGAGTTTAACCAACGCTTTGATAAGACTGTTGCCAACATCCCAAGTAACATAAGGCCCCTTGATCAAGCCATCTTGATCCATTACCTCAATGCATATGAAGGTTACTTGGGTTACCATCTAAAAGACAAAGACCCTAGTAGTTTGAAGATAGCCCAAGACAATGCCAAGAAAGCTGAGGCAAACGCTACCTCCATGGGAAAACAAAATTTCTTTGACCTAATCAGTGGACCTTCTTCCTCCAGATCTGAGCCTAAGTTTAAGAAGAGTAAGGAACCTAGCAAAGATCCCAATGAAATGATGGAGAGTATGCATGAAATGATGAAAAACTTAACTCTCCTAACTAGGGACTTAGCCAAGAACAGAGAGGGGGATAGATATAGGCAGCCCTATGGCCCTAAGCCTTATTGGAATCAACAAAAGAAGCCTAATGAAGGTGATAGAAGAAACCCTATGAACCAAGAACCTCCTATCATAAACTGGTCTGAAGAACAAAAGTTGGAAGATCCTGAGTATACCACCCATCGTGATGATACTCCGGATTCTCCAAAGAACATTAATTGGGTTGATGACTTAAAATTTGACAAAGACTTCAGAAGAATTTTGATTGATCATGAAGAAGACACCATAGAAGAAACCAACCCTAGTGGTCCCATCTATGCTACTGAGCAAGTTAATAGTGATCAAACTCCCTATAAAACCTATCAACGAAGAAAGGTTGGCCAAAAGCCTATGCCTTTTAGTGAAAAGAAAAACAAAGAGCTTCCTAGTCCAGTGAGTGAGCCATTCCCTTTGCCTGATTATGACTTTGATATCAACATCGAAAGAGAGTTAGACAAAGTTATGCATAACATTCCACTCACTGAGTTAATGAAAATCCCTTCAATAAAAGAGCAAGTGGTGGAATTTTTCGAGAGTATCCCTGAGACTGCCACAAGTTGTGGTGAGGATTCATCTTCTCAAAACCCAGCACCTTGTGATGTGGTTGATGAAGAGGATGACCCTCCCATTAACATCCAAACTGCCCTATATGAGAGGAAGAATGGGGGTCACCAACCATTTTATCTTACACTCCGCATAGGTGATATCCTTCTTCATAACTGTATGTTGGATTCTGGTGCCTCCATGAATGTGATGCCTTTACAAGTCATGGAAGCCATGGGATTAAAAATAACTAGACCTTATGGGAACGTTTGTGGGATTGACTCTAAACCAGTTAAAGTCTTTGGCTTGATCAAAAACCTAAGAGCTGACCTGTTTTCATGCCCTGACATATCCATGCTTATGGATATAGTAGTTATAGATCTCCCTCCAGCCTATGGTATGCTCCTTTGTAGGAAGTGGTCCGCTGGGCTAGGGGGACATCTGCAGATGGATTTATCATATGCTACCATCCCCAACTCTGATGGGTCTTTGGTTAGGGTGTATCGGGAGCCGTTTTATGATGGACATCTTGAGAATTATGAGGATGGTGTGAGAAACACTTTTGGTGAGGGTGAGCTATTACCTGAGGGTATCTTTATGGTCATGGGTGGCCATGATGATGATCCTAGCATGGAAGAAGAAAGAATTATTGATGTTGACCCTCAGTCCATTCGGGATGAAGTGTCGGAAGACCTTAGGATTTCAAACCAACCTAGTAGTATAGGGCCAAACGTTGACCAACCTGCACCTCCTACTCAGCTAAACACTTCAGAGGATAACTTTGATCAAATTAGAAGGGGTGAGTATGTACCTAGGACAGTACATGAGTGGCTTTTCCTAGTTGACCTTAACACAGAAAGAGGAAGACAAGGCTTACCTCACATCACTCCTTGGACAAATAACAATGAAGGAACACACCTTCCCTCACCTGAGGGGAGTAATGAAGAACTAGTTGATTATCACTTTTCTGATGTGCCTGATCATTTGTCCCATTTGTCCTTGGAGGATGGGGTTTTGAGGCAAGTGAATGACAACTCTATGAGTTGGCAAGAACATGCCTCAACCCATGATGACCATGGGGAAGACTTTTCTTTAAGTAATCTAGCCATTTCTCAGGAAGAACCCGCTAAGCCACGTCTGCCTCCATCTTACCCTAGCTTCCTTTTGCCTAGTGAGTTACCTAGTGGTGAAGAGGATATGGACTCCACAGACGCCCTTTATTCTTCACCCACATCTTTGGATATGAGAGATCAAAGTATACCTAGCAGAGTTCCTAGTCATATACCCATTCCTACTGACCATCTGGCACTTTTAGAGAACATGACCATTCCTATCCCATCGGGAGAGGGTAGTAGCAGAAGTAGCGAAAATCAAATCCCTCCACCCATAACCCAAGTTGAAGTGGATGAGGATGTTGATATTGACTTTTGGACCATAGGGGAAACTCCAAAGAACATCATTCACCCACAAGTAGAAAGTCCTCCTAGGAGAACAGTAAGAGAAGTCTTGATTGGTAGGGTAGCTGTACCTTTAGACGGTGGACCTCCCAGATTTGATGCAATTCCTCCTAATAGGAATTCAAGTATAGTTACACCTCAACCTCAATGCAATTCCGATATCCAACCTTTTCCTGAACATGTTATTGAAGCCATCCCTCAATCTGTAAATCACCAAAGGTTCGAAATTGGTGATAAGGTTGTAGTACCTAATGATTTATTTTATATACGATCTAGGGGATTAGGTGACTTTTGGGTTGGACCACTCACTGTTGAGCGCTGCATTGGTGAGATGTGTTTTCTCACCACTGGGACTGGCCAATGTATCTTACTCCCTATCAACCAAAGGGAGCTAAGGGATCATCATCCCTGACCTTCCGTACTATGCCTTGCCTTGCCTCTTTAGAGTAGGTAGCTTCTGAATAAGCTCACTTGAGCAGTAGGATTTGTGTGATCTTTCTTTTTCTGTGTGCTGAGTATTGTCCCTTTTTCTTTTTCTGCCTGGAGTGTCTGCTTGCTTTTTATTCTTTGTTGAGTTGAGCCTTGCTCCTTCCTAAGCTTGTCTCTGCTCCTGCATGCATTTAAGAAATTGTAGTTGGCATTTCTATTGTTGGCTGCCTGTGCAAGTTGAGATTGCCTGATTGAAGAAGTACTCTTTTCCTCCTGCACAGTAAATGAAAATGATAAATGAATAATATATGCCATGTTAGTTTATATTTATATTTTGGCGCATTTTAGTTTATGCTTTAGATTAGATTTCATTTCAGTTTTATTTTATATTTGTCCCATACATGCTCCATGATGGTATTCTAGTGTTTGTGAGAGCAGGAACAGGTGCAAGATAAAAGCTAAAAGCAAGGATGGTGCAGTGCTGGATTGAAGATTGATGCAGAGCAATTCGAGACCAGAGATTCTGAGGTTCTCAAGCGCTCTCTCCCTTAGAGCACTTGTCCCAGCTGGAGCCAGATGTTATCACACCATAGTAGCAGGGCTACTATTCTTGTACAGCAGATATCTGCACATTCCAGAGCTTACATTATTCCAGAGCATGGCTATATATTTTGGATCACTCATGATCAGAGTAGTACATTATTCAGATTTGTATATGACCTTGTGTCAAGGCTGAGCCTTGAGAGTTCAGATTTGATGATTGATGTGACCACTTATCCCATACAGTTTCAGTTCAGTGCTTATAGATGTATTGCAGCAGTGTTTCAGATGATACTTGATGATTATTATTATGATGATGTTGTATGATCTATGGATATGTTATCACTGACTGTGGATTATTATCTTGTTGATTTAGTCATGATCATAGCATGTGCTTGGTATATTATTCCTGATGTGGCAAACTATTGAAAATGAACTGCAAATCATAAAATGGGCAATTGCTTGCACATTTAGGTCATTTAACAAAACTCACTGGTTTTTTTCCTTACATAGATATGGTCTTTCCTGACACCAGTTGTCTGCTAGTGTGGGCTCCATATTCACTTGACTCCATCCATACATGACCTTCCTGTTTGACTTTAAACCCTGACTTGTCTCATTTGACTTTCTGATACCGAGGACTTCCCCATTTTTCTACCTCTGTGTTTGGATCGCATCCCTGTTTATTCAGTGTCTCGGCTCTGAGTTGGTGACAAAACTTGCCTTTGGTGAGTTGGAATGTAGGCCTAAATCATTCTGGTCGGTTGTCCCGATGTTTGGCGTTGGCTCGAACTCCCCCTAGTCACTTGAGATGTTGTTGGCTAAAACTGAAAGCTCATGTTCTACCTATGGAAACTTGAAAAATTCGCCCATGGAAACAAAAAAAAAGGGCAAGAGCGATGAAAAGCTAAAAATACTCCTCGAAGAGTATAAGAAAGGTCCAAAAAGCAATGGTTCTTAAAAGTTACATCTAAACAATTGCTGACCTTATAAATATTTGAAAAACATGCCCTGGATGCAAGCTGCAACTAGTTGTGCTTCTCAGCACATCTGAAATCCGAAGGGTTATGTAGGCCAAAAAGGCCATGGAATAAAATTGAATGATCCTAATGAACCTGGATCAACTTGATGTAGACATGATGCCTAAGTTGAATAAGCACTCTCCAAACAACTTATCCATTTGTGAGGCACAGCCATCCCCCATGTTCTTTTGTCCAGCACAGAGTTTGTAGCTTCCCCCTTTCTCCCAGTCCAAAGTATTTTTGAGTTAAGTTAGATAAGTCAACCCCTTGGCCGAACCTTGCTCCTAGCCTTCATCCTTCACTAGCAGTTTGACAATGTCCATTGGGTGAGTTTGTCATTTGAATTATTGTGCAAGTAATTTTATATAACAACTGAATATGCTAACTTAATTAATGCCACTGAATGGATGTTATGCTTTGAGCTTAGCTGTGAGAATGATTAGAGAAGCAGTGTCTTAGTCTACTGATGTGATTTATCCTTGGTTGTATATTCTTGGGATCCGTGATGATGTGGACCATGTATGGATGATTATTGATGATGATTGATGGGTCCACATGTTTGATGATGATATCATATGATGGACATATGACGCAGATGATGTTTGATCCAGTTCAGCAGGTTTATTACTACTTCAGATCAGCAGATTATACATTGTCCATATATGGTGGACCCTACAACTGGCCCATTAGGGCAACCCAGGGTGTATGAGTACACATTCCTAGTGGATTTGGGTCTTCTGGATCCATTGAGAAACTTATCTTTCAGTTCCGGGCACTTCTGACAGTGATTGATGCAGTTTTACACTTGTTGACCAGATTTGGGGCTGATTTCCCATCCTGAGCAGCAGGGGCCCCGAGAGGCCAATTCACCTAGGGCGCTGATGATGGAGGGGGTGGTCCAGCCACTTGTTTTTACCATTTACCCCCCCTTATGGAGAGCCTGGTGGGCTCAGATGGACAGCGCGAGCACCCTAGGAGGCAGTTTTGGCACTTTCACAGTTACCGAGGCAGTTAAAAAATGGGATAAAGTGGTCACTGAGGAAATCGATTTGGGCAATTGAGGCAAGGTTTTGGCATTTGGTCTTCACAGAGGTCTTTCAGGGTGGCATCACTATCTTCCAGTCAGTTTTCACCATGTGGGTATGCCCAGATTGTTCACAGGAGGACATTTACTGCTTGACTGTCATGGATTCTGAGGACAGTTTTGGTCATTTATATTATATTGGACATATTTTATTATTTTATTGTGCCTTGGGAATGAGCTAGTAAGGATTGATACCTCCTAGCCCCACCATGAGCTTATATTGTCATGTCCTAGTCACCATGAGGTGGATTTTGGTGCTTATGTTTCTCTAGTGGATGACGTCACCCTCTTATTGTACCACTTAGTGGGCGCGCTATCATGATATTGGGTGATCCATGTGATGTATTGTTATGATTTATTGTTAGCCATTGATTAGATCTTGAGATCTTTTAATCTTAGCCACTCATGTAAAAAGTGGTTAGGATTGTACTCTCTCCCCATCCTATTTAAGGAGGGAGCCTCTCATTGTAAAATTCATCTAGAGATTTTTGGCTCTTGGCTCTTGGAATAAAATTTCTATCTTTTGGAGTACATGCTTGGATTGGAGTGGATGTTGGTTGTTTTGATTGTAAATGCTATTGTCCATTGCACTGGAGGATCTATTGTAGCTATCTTGCATATTTGCCATATTTCATTTACAGGTTAAGAGGGCGATTTTGGACAAGGGCGAATTGGTGGGGAGGCTTGCCCTTCAATCTTGGAAGAAGTCGCTTTGGTGTAACAGGGAGTAGTTTTGCCTTTGTGTCAACTATTCTATGTTTCTCTCTCTCTTGCTTGTATCTACCTTCAATTTGTTAAACTAATTGATGCTTTGCTCCTTGGTTTTGACAGGTTAGAAGGAATCACATGTGGCTTGGTAAAATCAATTTGGCAAGAGGGCTTCAACAATTCTCCATTTGATCTTTGGCAAAGTAATCCTCGTCTCAACTAGCATTCATCTCTTCATCCAGGTACGTTCCAAAAGGTATGATCTTCTACTTCCTTGAATCTTCCATGGTTTCTAGATCAATAAAACCCTAATCAATTAAAACCCTTGTCTTTGGTATTTCTTAGATTTACTTAGATCTAGCCTTGCTTTTGAAGAGATATTGAAAACCCACCTCTATAGCATCCACCCCTAGTTGGATCTACAGTTTGGTGGTGATTGGCTAAAAATTGACCCACTTTTCAAGGCAAAAATCCCTCCTTGACCCAAATCGCACTTCCTAGTGAGAGGCTTGTTTGGTTAGATCTATCACATGGGTAGGTGAGATCTCACTTGATTTGCAATCTAGACACTTGATAACCTACCCCCAGATTCTTACTTTGGTGAAAACTACCTTGTGGACATCTCTCCATGTTTTAAGGGGTTAAAACCCCCTTTTGAATCTCTTGGCAACTCAAAACTCAGATCTACTAAGATCTAGCCCTTGGATTGACTTGATTTTTTGGGCATGCATAGATCGGGGTACTAGCATCTTGGATCTACAGTTTGGTGGCCATTGGACTTGATTTGGTCCACCAAACCCACTTTTTAGCCTTCCTTGAGCAAGTCGCACCCCCTTGAAAAAGTGAGTTTGTCCACTTCAGGAGGTGGGTGTTTGAGATTTTCGTGGATTTGGAATGCCCATACCTTGAAACCTAGGTCTAGACTGTCTTTTTGTCACAATCTGCCTTGGGGGTAGCATTCCTTGTTTCAAGGGATTGTGGTCCACTTAGGGTCATTACTTGAAAAACCTAGATCTAGTAAGATCCAACCATTAGATCTCATTTAACCCACTTGACTTGGCTTCTAGGTGTCCCGATCTACACTTTGACATACTTTTGACCCCATCAACCCATCCAACAAGGCACTAGT
The DNA here is from genome assembly GCA_027924585.1 of Larix kaempferi. Lineage (NCBI taxonomy): Eukaryota > Viridiplantae > Streptophyta > Pinopsida > Pinales > Pinaceae > Larix > Larix kaempferi. The sequence continues at coordinate 22,420,488 of BSBM01000316.1, read as the reverse complement.
CCTTCTCTAAGCAAGTCGCACTCCTTGGGAATTGTGTCAAACCCTAGATCTAGTACATGGGTACTCCTAGAATCAACCTAGATTCATAGATCTAGCCTTTATCCAACCTATAGTACCAACTTCACACATAACTTCACCTTGTGGGCCTACCTAGAACCATTTCACACTTCCCAAGAAAACAAGACCCACTTGTGTAAACACATGGTACTATACCTAGTCATCATACCCCATCATGTGGCTTAAACCATACATAGGTTGAAACACTAACAATCTCTTACACCACCTTCAACCATTCCTTAACTCTTAGGTCCACTTAGCCTTGCATTGGTTTCCGTAACTCATCATTTACCTACCCTTAGAAACCTTTGTTTGGATCCAATCAACTGTGATTGGTTATAGGGTCTCCCCCTAGGTCTTGCTACACCTTGACCTAAAGCGAAGAGTGCCTCGGTTGACGTGACTCCCACCTTGCCTTGGGAACCGTGGCATCTCTTGGGTCACCTCTTTAGTTGCCTGTCTCCTCTACCGTCCCAGATGGGATACCTCTAGGGGCAACTACAAGTTGTGTGATAACAGGAGTTTACAAGATGGAGAGATGCACCCCTCTTGCGAGGTGGCTACCATCTAATCCATATCCACATGGATCAAGGCTCCAATCAAGGAGCAAATCTCTCCTCTTTTCTAGAATGTTCCTTCCCTCTTGGACGCACCCCCCCCCCCCCCCCCCCCTCCCCTCCCCTCCCCTCTTCTTCTTTTCCCATATAATGTAGGGTCTTGCTCCATCTTTGGCATGGATGCATAGAACCTCTGCCCATTTGTAATATGGATGCTATTTTGAATACAATTTGGAGACTTTGGAGGTCCACCCTTTGCCATTGTGATGAATGCTAATTTTTTGAGGTGATATTTTATTGTTTATGCTCTTCTTTCAATTTTGTTGGTAGATCTAGCTTAGCAATTTTAGAAATTTAGAGTAAGCATTTGCAGATGTTAATTTGTTTGCTTGTGCTTTGCTTTCGAAAGATTTGGGAGTCGCCAACTATACTCGGTTGTATTTAGGCTCTTTTGATTTCTCTTCTTCAAACACACCAAATCTAACTCATTTTTGTGCAAGTTTTTCTTATAAGTTGTGCAGATCACAAGTATGAAGGAGGATTTGAACTCGGTTGTCTCTCTTCCTCTCTTCGGCACATTTTTTGAAGCTAATACTTTGTTTGCAGGGGTTTACCAAGTCAACTCAAGAGATCAAGCTTGGGCTTGAAGATCTCCATCCATCCTTTCAATCTAAACTCTATCTTTACTTTGTTCTAAAAAGTGTTAAATAAGTAGATCCATTTCACCTAGTTTATTCTTTAGATCTATTTTATGTTAGCATGATTGAGTAGCTAGATCTAAAGTACTTCAAAAGCTTTAATCTTTCACTAGATCTAGGATAGTCAAAATTGTACTTACACTTAGTAAAATTTCCAATTTTTCCCAAGTACAAAATTTCAAATTTTTATCTTTCATTTGTGAATACCATCACTTTCTAATATTTCTTGCTTGTTGGTTTTGCAGATTTAATGAAAGAATAGAGAGGCACTATCGCAAAATTTCACTGAAAACAAGCCTTCCAAGGCTCGAGAGACCCCCTTTCTTCATACTTTCAATTTCTAGCATTGTAAACCCTTGGATCCAAGTCTAAAAGGACCAAGTGGTATTTATTTTGATCATTGTAAATAATATTAATAAAGAGAGAATGTGGGCTACACAGCGCCCACACCCCATCCCCCCTGGGGGGATTCGCAATCTCTTTTTTGTGGAGTGATTTTTCTAACCTTTTGTTTTATTTTTTGAACACATGCACACAATCCGTCTTCACAGGCTGTATACTTTAATTAGTTAGTTTCTTTTTGTTTTTCTTGTTTTTGCAAGTAAGTGAAACGACCAGACTCGTTGCCACAAAGTATGCTCTCGTCATCACCTAAAGGCTTTTTCGATTAGTGGTGGATGATCAGAAAGTGACACATAGTCTTAGTAAATAGCATCACATCTTTGCAAGTTCATTTGCTTTACTCCGCACTTACAATCTTTCTTTTGCTTTAATTGTTTACTTGTTTTGTGCAAGTTCATTTGTTTTACTTCGCACTTACAATCTTTCTTTTGCTTTAATTGTTTACTTGTTTTGCTTAAATCAGAACAAACATTTGGTTGCAAATTCCAAATATGCTCTTTCCCTCTACGAGCATTGTCTGGTCGTTGGGAAATCAGAAACGACTTACAACACCTTTTTAACTCTCCACATTTTAATTAAGAAACTCACCTTAATAAAATTAACTACCCTCAACCGACAAAAATCTGGCATCGCGATATTGAACTTGTGTGGGGAAATTCTTCAGAAGAAGCAAGAACCATTGGAAAGTGACCTTGGGGACCAGTCAAGCTACACCCTTGTTTTGTGTAGTGTTGGACATCTCCCCGAGACTCCATCCAGACCGCATGTCTTCGTGAGGAGCCACTCTTGTTTAATTCCGGACATGCTCCTCGTACCTCATGGTATATTTGGAGTTTCCCTTCCCCTAATTAAATTTCATCTTAATAATTTAAAACTGACCAAGAACAATTTTGCAAAACATTTCACTACTACAACAATAGCACTCCATTGGTATTTGACTCCACGACATTGAACTAATTATTTATTTTGCTTTATTTCTCAAGCTCCATTATGTCGTGAATGACTTAATCTTATGCTGTTGGTTATAACTATTTTGCACAACTTGGACAGTATTTCACATTCAAACTCCTAAAAACAACATCCATTCAAATAACCTTATAAAACTTAACAGCCTTAGAAACTTTCCATAGGGACTACCCCCCTTGGCTTTGTTAGGAGTTAGCCTAAATGGAGGAGTCAAGATCAGGTGACAATACTTGCGTAGTATCCCAAGCCAATATGGACTCAATCTTTTTGCTAAAACTAGTAGATACTACTACCTTGAATTCTATTTCCAGTCAACTATGTTGCTATATGAGCATACCTTGGTTGATGGTTTTAACAATTTCTTCAAACATTGTCTGTTGTAGCCTACTGTGCATCAATTCTGGCTGTGAGTTTCGTCAAACACTTAGACTGTTACTGCTTTAGGCATCCTGTATGTATGGCTGGGTTCCTCTATCTCAAACAATAATACTGAGCTTCCTGTAAGTTGTTCCCTAAACTGATAGGGATTTCTTACTCAGTTTAAATTGTAAAAATACTCAATGTCTTGTGTGCATATGGATCCCCAATGCTTGTTTACACATACCTCAATGCAATAGAATCACCATACATAATATTTAAAATGTTGAAGATTTCCAATGACATTTCTAGCAAAGGCTTGGCAAATTATAAGTCTGATATAACTTATTTTCAGAACAGGAACTTCATAAAATATCACAGCCACTTACAGGTAGAGTGTAGCCATCGATAGTGAATGATGAGTAATTTATATGGCTGTAAATTGGGGCTGAGACAAGGAAATTGACCCCCACTTTGCACAGACCTTCAGATCTGCCCATGTTACAGGTTGTACATGAATCCCCTGAGTGTATATGTTGATAAGAAGATGAATACAACTGCCCAGCACTAGGGGAGATGCCCATAACTATTGTAGAATTCTTATTTCCCTTCCCAATGGTCATTGTAGTGGCTTTGTTTTCAACTGTACACTGTTGTTCCACCCACAAGTGCACCAAACTCAATACTTCAACACTGAAAAACTGCCCTTCTTTATGTTCCCATGTAATGACAGAAGTGTGCATCCTCTTTCTCTTCTTAACTCTTCTCCATGAATTTTCCGCACCCCTGCGGGGGATTTTGTAATGATATGTCAGCATGAGGGTCAATTTTTGTAAAACTTAGTTTCCTAGGACTTTATCATTAGGGGAGTCCTTTCATCGAGTGTCTTTTCCTTTAGATAATTAAAATTCATTTTTAGTGATTTTAATTATTTGCGTTTTTCACTCAAAATTTCCTCCAAAGTGGTGAAAGGCATTCTAATGATCAATTCAATGGGGTGATTAAGGCCTAGAAATGTTTTATATTACCATGCTAGACATTATCCAGAGTCTTGCGGAATTTCATTAAGTTTTACTTAGGATTTTTTAATTTTTGGTAATTAAAAAATGTCCCTCAGCATAAAATGTTGTAATGTAAAATAGGGTTCAGTGGCACTTAATGCCCATAAATAGGGGTATGGGTACTCAAAATCAATGGCAAGAGACCCCCTACACCATTAGACCAAGTTTGAAGTCATTACGTTGAGTTTTGATAAAGTTTTTGATGGATTTTCTTAAGTCAGTCAAGGAAATCAAGAAAATTGGTCATTAATTAGAATGGAAAAATTTTGTAAAGTGACTATAGTCACTTAGGGAGGGAAAATAATGCTCCTAAGTGTTATGTTATGACCCTAAGGTAAAATGAAAGGCCAAAGGGGCCCTCCCAAGCAAGTGTTTTTCAAGTTTGAAGTTATCTCCCTAAGGGGGAAACCTTCTCTCACCATGGGAAACGAGAAAAATTGAAATAAACCAAAAGGGAGGGTCCCACCTTCATGATTCTCTCCCCTTGGCCTAGCAATGAAATATAAAACATGAGTGGGGGGTTTTCCCCCCTCATTGTTCGTTATTTTTAACCCAAGGAAGTGCACCCCCCTTCATGGGCCCCTTTCTCTCCAAGTGACAAATGTCACTCATGCAAAGGAACTCTCATCTCTCTCTTTTCCTATAAAAGGAGGCCTCTCCTCCTCATTTTGGACAATCTCCCTTCTTCCACAATCTCTCATGCTCTTGCATTCTTGCTCTTTTCTCACTCTCTTGCTCCCATTTTGGGCCATTGTAATTTTCAACCATTTGGCTTGATTAATAGAACTCTTTGGAGGAAGTCTTGCGTCCATTGTGCTTTATGGTGGTTTGCTTCTACACTTCATAGCTACTCAAGTTTGGGAAGGCCAAACAAACAAATTTATTTGCTTTGGTAAGATTTGTGGTATTTTTGCCATAAGTTTTATGAGTTTTTCATTCTTGTAGTTAAGAACTTCATATTTTTCTCGGTTGAAGTTTATGATTTCTTAGCTCATTATTTGGATCTCACTTTCTTTTTAGTTTTGTAGCAAATATCTCATAAGTTGCAGGTTGTTTTAGTTGAAGAATGCAATTCTTCGGTTGGATACCCCACTACTTCAAGCATTTGAAGAGCAAAGAGCACAAACTCCTCCCTTCTCTTTCAAATTTCTGCATTTTATTTCTACATACATTCTCATATTAAAATCTGGTTTTATACTTCATTTACAAGCTCTTTTATTTTGCAACTATCACTTGTAAAATTTGAGAAATTTATTACACTTTTTACCTTAACATTAATAGTGTCCAAGAGTGATTTTGGGCCATTTTCTATGAAATATTGCTTGTGGGTTTTTAGCATGTTTTGTACAGTACAAAGGGTTATGCTACCCAAATTCAGCCAAAATCAAGTGCAAAGGGCATCCACAAGCTACCATCTTCAATCCTTGGCAAGAAACGAGTCAAAAATCTCTCTTCATTCTCTCATTCTTTCAAATATAAAGTGTTGAAATCTTATTTATTGTAATAAGTTCAAAAGAGTCTCTTGAACTTGACTCTTCATTTATTTCCATTGTATTATTGAGTATTATTTTCAGCCATCCCTTGCATGCAAAGGAAGTTGGGCTTGCCCACCCTTGCATTGCAAGTGAAGAGGGGCTAGGAGTTTGTACTATGTTTATTTTCAGCATTTTACTTCATTCATTTACCCCATCTCTTCACTAGGAAGAGGATTGTGTGGCTAGGCTAATAATTAACTTGCATTTTTTAATTTTTGCCATCCATTGCTTACAAAAGTAGTTGGGTTTCTCCCACCCTTGTAAGCGAAAGCGAAAGGGATAGGAATTGGTTTATTTCTTATTGCATTGGTTTAATAGTTTGCCCACACCTTTCATGCGAAGTGGCTTTGCCCATCCATGCAAAATCGTGTTGGCTAGTTTTTTGCTTAAGATTCAAGTCATTTCATTGAATTTTAGTTTTTTCCCATGTTATCAACTGATTTGTACAATAGTTGAAACCTTATTGAGCCGCCAGTGTTGGAACACATCAGTGTTCACTTCCAGATTATCTGGGTTTCATATATTTGGGTCTAGCCAGTTTTGGCTAGCCAGTTTTGTTTTTGAGTCGACATGACCATGGCCCCATGGGGGTTTGTAACAAAGTGTGCTAGTAGGGTCTGAGTGGCTCGGTTCCCCATGACTGAATTAAACAACTAAGGTATTCCAGGGAGTTTTTTCACCGTCAGATTATACTTTGCTTCAGGCGAGATATAATCTCTTGGTTTTTCTCCCGCTTCCTCCAAAGCTGGAATGCCCGATTTTGGAAATTTTTGCCATGGGGGGTTATTAGAGTCCAACTATTATGTATAAACCTACTAGACACTATTAGAATAGGTTCTGGTCATGTCCTAAGCCTCTAGGACCCCCAGAAAAAATTTCGAAAAATTTTTACCAGACGCATCGGAATTGGGGTTTTTAATTTTTTAATTATTTTTAAATTTTAATTAAATTTCTCTATAGTTTAAATAGAGAAATTTGAGTCTGTAATATGTCAGTCATCCGGGGTCCGAATTTAGTGTTTGATGGCTCTTTTCATAAGCCAAAAATCACACATGATCCATGGAGCAACTAAACCCAACTTTCGGATGTCAATTCAGCCTTATAATTAATATTTTCTCTAAAAAGTCATTTACAGATAAATTATTAATTAAAATAATAAAATTGAATATTTTGGAGATAATCCAAATCTCTCCAAAATTAATCAATTTGATTAAAATAAAAGGCTAAATGACATGGCAATAGACATTTATGAAGATTCCAATAAACTCCAAGTGTTTCCAGTCAACTATCCAGTCACCAGCAAGAGATCCACTTGAGCTAATTCGCCCTCTCCATGCAAAAACTCGATTTGGTGAGTTGTCAGTTGGTAAATGGGTTGGTTGGTTTGCATTTAAGACTAGGATGGGCGCCCTCATGACTCACCAAGCTTGGCTCTCCTTGCAATTTGAGTTAGCACCTACCATCCTACACTTGTCTCTCTACCAACCAACTCGCATCCTTCTCCAATCCTCACGTCATTCCTCATTAGCTCACGTTAATCCTTGTTGTAATTTGTTTATTGGGTGGGTGATACTTCTCATGCAACCATTAGGGTCGAGTTTGCCACCTCTTCACTCATACCTACCACAAACTCGAGTTCATCCATTGTTTATTCCTCCAAGCTTGTTTTGATTGGAATTTGAACTACATGTCTATGCCAATTCGACCTAGGGTTTTGGCATCTAGTTTTACTATAAAGAGAGGCCCTTTGGGGTTATTATCTCATGGAGAATTTTGTGCAAACTTACTCTGCCAAATTGTATATGTGTTATAGCTTTTGCTAATTGAAATAAAGTGGCTTTGGAGGTCCATATGGTGTGTTGATCTTGTTCATGGGAATTGCTTCAAATTAATCAAGGTGATATTGCTTCATGTTTTTGCTTACATGTTCCTTGTTTTGATCAAATTTTAAAGCTTAGAAGACTTTGTAAAGTCCATAGGATGGGCATTTGAGTTCAATTTGTCCATTGATGTTGGGTTGCTTGTGAATTGGAAGTAGTGAATTGTAGTCAGAAATACTAACACTCTTCTTGTCTCTTTCAACTTTGCATACTATATTTGATCAAACTTGTTTGTAAGTGATACATTTTGCAGATCTCATAGGTTTTGAAGAGAAGTTGGAACTAGGTTGTCTCCTCCATCTCTTCAAAGAACATTTTTTCCATTAACATTCGTGCATTGCAGGATCTCCTAAAGTCGATCTTACAACATCAAGATTTTGGCATAAAGTGTTTGATTCGAAGATCCATCCATTTTATCAAAATTATTTCTTAAAATTGGTTACTAGTTACTTTGATCTACCTCCATCTTGTGGAAACCATTTCTAGATCTTGATCCAAAGTTGGTTGTTTGTCTTTTCGAGCTATAGATTAGTTAACCATAAGGTTGAAGTTCCTTCAATCTCGGGGAATAGCTTGGGATTTGTTCCCTTGTGCTCTCTTCAACACTTGTTGTCGGCGTATCACCGGTTAACCGGAAGATTTCCAAGACAGTGTTTTCAACCCTCAAGTGTTCCACTTGAAGTCCTTTGCTCTTATTTTGCTAGTCCATTCTCCCTTGCCTTAGATCTACTTCTCCCTAGGTTTGTCTTCATCTCCTCCTTTCCCCATTCGTTTTTGCCTTCTATTTGCTCTCGTCTACCTTACCCTCTCCTTCTATTCGTCCCATCTCTCTAGCCATTCTTCTCTCCCTTCCATCCCCTCTTCATCCCATTCACCTTTCCCTTCTTTAGCTCTCGTTTCACCTCCTTTTAGTGCCTCTTTCCTCTTCTTTTCTAGCCTAGCTCCTCTCGTCCCTCTCTTTTTGTCCCTCCTCCATCCCTCTCGTCCCTCTCCAAACTTCCTTCTTCTCCTCGCTCTCGTCCCATTCCACTTTATCCCTAAACACACAAAACACAACAAAAAACAACAAAGTGTTAGTAGTAGTTAGTGTTAGGCTTCATACTTGGTTAGTTGTTAGTTAGTTTGTTTAAATTTCAATAGTTAGTTTACATTGTTTCAAAGTGATTGTTGTAGATCTTATGCTTTGTCATTATCTAGCTTCATTTTCCAAGTATTAGATCTAGTTTAAAATTTCAAGCTTTGTTTTATTTCCTAACATCTAATGGGTATTGGAGTTATTTGTTTGTGATAGGTCTTTTCTTGTGAAAGAAAGAGACTTCTAATCCAAAAAGCCATCAAGACAAGTGGATGAATCAAAACAAAGAGATTAGTATTATCCTTTGTGATAGTTCTTAGGATTTTATTTTAAATAGTTTCCAAGTTATTTATTTCAAAGTCCCTACAAGGGTTTCATTCCCAAGGGCAATTGTACTCTCATAATAAAAGTTGCAAGTGGAGTTTTTAAGCCCCCACACCCACTTCCCCCATTTGGGGAAGTCTTGTAGTCTTCATTTGAGTGGTTTGATTTTCTAGTTTAGATCCATTATATGCTCTTAGATTAGTTCATGTTTCATTAAGTCATCTTGTTGTTATTTTTCGATTTACTTACCCCCATGCTCTCCCGAGTACGGTCTTTGACCTGAAAGAGACTCTTGGGTAGATTAGACTTATTTTCTGTTTAATATTATCTTATACTTTCTCTTCCAAACCTTGACTAGAGGATAGCTAACTTTGGGATTGTATCCCAAAGGCCACATAGTCTTGTGGTAGCTTCTCGTTCCCCCATCAGCTTCTTGTGGACATCCAGCTAGCTGGAAGGTTTCCAGGACTGGTGGCTTCTAGTGGTTGATCTTGTTCGGAGATTGATCCCACCTATTAGATTAGAATTTGTGTGGTAGAACACTAGATTTATTCAAAGCTTCATTTTATTTTGCAAGTAGTGTTGTTAGCAGTATTTTACATATTTCCAATCCATTACATTGTCTAATCACTTCAAGTTGGAATTTATTGCTTTTACACAACTACTATCTGCTTCTTAAAACGAACCAAAGTCTCTTGAACTTGGCCAAATCCAAGTCAAGAGCACCCTCTATCGGAGGGTATTTTAGTGTTGCATCTTTTCCCTGCATTAGGCATTTGTTAAATTAGCAAGTCTCTTGAACTGTGGTCATAAGATCAAGTCAAGAGCGCTCTCTATCAGAGAGTTGAACAAAGTGCTTTAATAATAAAAAATTTCCACTCATACACCCCTTTAATTAATTTATCTTGGTTTCTGTCTTACACCCGTATGCTCTGCCAACCGGAAATGGTTGGGCTAGTACTCAGAAAGGTGGAAGACTTGTTAATTCATAAGTGATAACATTAATTAAAACTTTACCCACAACCCCAACCAAGACAAAATCATTGAGTTCTTCCTACAAGAGGTGGTGCCGGGAAACCACTGTCAGACTCGAGGGTGGTCAAGCCACAAGCACACTTGCCCTCTTTGCAATCTGGGTGCTCCCGACCTATCACCTAAGGTTGCCAGTGTTTTACTTGGATAAGGTTCCACTCCTTTTGATACCTTGTTCTTAGCCATAATAATCAAGACCATTAAAATCTTAAATTTACCAAGATAAGCTGCAAAACGTTCTCACAAACTCTTATTTCAAACACTTGGATCAAGCATTTACAATCACTTTTATATTTGACTCCATAAGGCACTGGTCCTTCATCATATACTTTATTGGCTTAAATATCAACATTGGAGTATTTGTCTTAATTTGCGTAAAGAGTGATTTATTTCTTGTTCAAGTGTATCTCTCATCTTCTGTTGCAACGTGGATTGCGTTATCTTGGTCTCATTTAAAATATTTTTATGACTCTCATTCTCAAAAAACTCCTAAACAACACCCATCCGCATCACAACACCAAAAAACACTATAAATACTAGAGCCTTAGTGAAACTCTTTTATAGAGACTATCCCCCTTGGCTTCGTTAGGAGTTTGCCTAAACGGAGGAGTTGGGATTCAGGTGACAGTACCTGGCTCATTGCTTGCCCCCAAGGCCACACCTCTCTCACTTGTAGTGAAGAGACAGATTTCGAAAGATTTCAGCTGCTGGTGTGCAGTTTGGCGGACAACATCCCACACCTTGCATGTGAAGTGGCTTTGCCCATCCATGCAAAATTGTCCTGGCTAGTTTTGTTTAAGATTATATTTAATTTTAAGTTTTAAATTGTTGCCCACACCTTGCATGTAAAGTGGCTTTTCCCTCCTGCATCATCGTGTTGGCTAGTAATTCTTTTCAAGTATTTTTATTTTCAGAGCAAATAAACATTGCCTCGCTTTTGCCCCGTATTCACTCCCCTTGCTGGTAAATCCGATCCTGGGTGACAAGAAAGGGCAAAAGATTGAATTGGCTAGAGTAATAGGCACTTTAACTATTTATCTCGAAAATTGAGAAAAAGAGGATTGACATGAGGAGTTAGTGGGGTAGAGGCTATTGGGAGCCTCATGGCACTTTGTGTCCTCCAGTTGAACACCTGGTAGTCTTCAGAACTGACTTGTGGAGCTAGAAGGAAACCTTGGTTCACTTGTTGAGCACCTGACAGTTTCTCTCAAGTTGAAAGATAATTGTTGGAGGTAGTCACATTAGTTTAAGATTTTCAATTTACATTTATGCACTCAAAAGCACACATTAATCCCCTAAGCTAAGGTGAGACTTGTTATCACACAACTTGTAGTTGTCCCTAAAAGGTATCCTATCCAAGATGGTAGAGGTGTTGGACAACTAAAGAGGTGACCCAAGGCTTGCCACGGTTCCCAATGCAAGTGGGTGTCACGATAACAGAGGCAACCTTCACTTTAGAACAATAAGAATCAAAATCAAGGGAGAGACCCTATCCAATCTATGAAGACTAGCTAACCCAAATCTTTTTATGGAAATGTGTAAAGTTATGCAAGGAGATCAATGGTGCAAGATTTTAGATCTAGAAAAGTAAGTGGACCCAAGGTGGTTAGGGCTTGGTTGAGAGGCTTAAGCAAATGGACAAATGAGTCAACCAAGTGTTTGATTTAGGCCACTTAAGATGTTAAACAAATAGATCTAAGAATGAGCTAATGCATTACCCAATGACCCAAGTGGAGCTCTTCCCTTAAAATAAGGAATGGGGTCCACAAGGTGAAAATCAATGGGGTAAAGCACTAGGGGTAGGTTTTGAGGGATGATCTATCCAATGAAGCAACAAACTCAACTACCCATGTACTAGAACCTAGCAAAAGGCCTCCCTCAAGGAATGTGACTTCCCTTGGAGAGACCAATGTGCCTTGGGAAATGGGCCAAATGAAGTCCAGACACCACCAAACTATAGATCGAGATTGTCATAAATATTATTAAGGTAGGTTTTAAATTTTACCCCCAAAAGCTTGCTAGATCCAAGTAGATCTAAAAAAATGTAAAATGAGGGTTTTAACAATGAGGGTTTGTAGATCTAAGAGAATAGATGGACAAGGTAGAGGAATAACATACCTTCTTGAGCGTACCTGGAAAATGAAGAAGAATGTAGCTTGTGACAAGGATTACTTCCCACAAAGATCAAATGCCAAACTTGATGAAGCCCTTCTTGCTATGCGTTTTGCCTCCTTCAACCAATTCGCCCTCCTCTTCTTGTCAACCAAGGACACAAAGATCAATTAGTCAAGAGAAATGAAGGTAGATGAAAACAAAATGATGAATAAACATGAAATTGTTGGTGCAAAGACAAAACAACTCCATGTAGACCCAAAACGTCTTGATGAAGATAGTAGGGTAGGCCTCCCCACCAATACGCACTCCTCCAAAACGTCCTCTTTGCCTACAAATCATGTTAGTGAAGATAAAATCCAAGATGGCCATCAATGTCTATCAGTGCAGAGGAAGAAGCATTTACAATCACCACAAACAAACATTCAACTCCATGATCCAAGATGCCCAAGAAAAATATTTTATTCCAATAGCCAAGAGCCAAAAATCTCTAGATGCCTTTACAATGAGGGGGTCTCCTCCTTTTATAGGAGAGAAAGACCAAAACCCTAAACCACTTTTGAAAACTAGTGGTTGAGATCAAAAGATATAACAATGTAATTAACGGCTAAGATGAGCCAACATAACAATAGACATGGATCACTCAAATAGAGAATGACATCATGGCTAAAGAGCCTCTAGGAGGGGTGACGTCATACATGGGGGTGGCTAATAACATAGGAGCCACAACATAAAGACATGGACATGTGACTAGGATCACATGGTGGGGCTAGGAGGTATTATTCTCCTTCACTAGCATGACCCCATGGCACAATAATATAAAATATGACTCAATGACATGTCCAAGTATACAAATGATCAAATCATATCCCCATCATCAGAGAGAGAAATACAATAAAAGACCTCCTGTAGCCCATGTGGACCCCACTGACTGGTGCCAACTGATCTGGAAAAAGGGGGATACACCATGGATGACCTCTAAGCAAACCAAATGCCAAAACCTTTCCTCAATTGCCCAAATCGAATTCCTCAATGACCATTTTATTCCATTTTTTAATCCTCCTGAAAACCCTGAAACTTCCAAAAACTGCCTCTAGGGCGTGTCCGCTGTCAAACTGAGTGTACCATCATGTTTGGAAGGGGGGTAATATGGTAAAAACAAGTGGTTGGACCACCCCCTTCCTCTGTAGTTCCCTAGGCAATGAATTGCCTCCAATGCTCCTGTTGGACAGGCCACATCAGCATGCCCAAACTGATCAACAGGTGGAAAACTGCTAATATCATGCCCAGGAGTGCCTGAAACGGAAAGATAAGTGTCTCAATGGATCCAAAAGACCCAAATCCACTAGAGATGAGTATTGATACACCTCATGATAACCTATAGAATCATCTGTAAGGTCCACCATACCCGGACAGTGTAAAATATGATGATCTAGAAATAATAATAAAAACGACCAACTGCATCAATCATCATCTGGAGCATGTGTCCAACATATGGAATCATCAACAGGTGCATGTGGGACCATAGATCAACATCATAAAGCATAAGTGGTCCATCTCATCACGGATCCCAAGAATGACCATGGTCAAACTATGTTTGACTAGGTCAAAATACAACCAAAGACTAGATTATAACAAATGACTAAGGCATGTTCCTTTAACCATATTCACAGCTTAACTTAAAGTATAAACATCGATCAAGTGGCAGTTAATACATAGATATTCAATGTTATTTATAACTTACTTGCACCAAAGCTTTAAAGACATACTTCATCCAATGGACATGGCCTAACTACTAGCATAGGGTGAAGGATAAGAACAAGGCTAGTTAGAAGGGATGACTTGACCAACTCAACTAAGTGATACTTTGGACGGGGGAAAAGGGGAGCTAAACACTGTGCTGGAGAAGATAAACAAAGGGAATGGCAGTGCCTCACAAATGGATAAGTTGTTTAGAGAGTGCTTTTTATTTCGACCCTTCATGGGGTACTTTTTCATTTCATTTATTTCCATGGGCCTTCATTTCCAATAATTTCCATAAGTAGTACATGTGCTTCAGGTTTTAGCCAACAACATCTCATGTGACTAGGGGGAATTCCGCAAATCTAAACCACACATCGGGGCAACCGACTGGAGTGATAAACGCATAAAATCGAACTCACCAAAGGCAAGTTCTGTCACCAACTCAGAGCCGAGACACAAAACAAACATGGATGCTATCCAACACAGAGGTAGGAGCGGGGAAGTCCTCCATATCAAAAGTCAAGAAGGCAAGTCAAGGTGAAAGTCGAAATAGAGAAAGTCATGGATGGATGAAGTCAAGTGAATGTGGTGCCTAAGCTAGCAAACATAAATGTCAGGAAAGACCATGTCCATGCTCATAGGAGGGTAAGTGAAACTAATGAGTATAGTCAGTAAACCTTAAAGTGCAAGTAATACATCCAATTTATTATTTAACTCCGACCAAGATGGTTCTTTTGATTTATTTAAATAATATTGCCACATCATGAGTTATATACCAAGTTAATGCTATGAAGATGACTAAAACAACAAGATAATAATCAATGCTAACAATCACAAGTCTAATGGTCATATCTCTATATATCACATCATCTAGAACCAATGAAACACTGCTGCAACAATAACATCTGGAGCTCTGGGCACTGAATTGAATCTGTATGGAACAAAAGGTCATATCAGTCATCAAATCTAATCTCTCAAGGCTCAGCCTTGGCACAAGGTCTACATACTGTCTAATATAAATTGTTCTAATGTGTAAGTGATCGTAAATGATGCTGCTCATCATGACTGATCTCATTGAAACTGTGTAAAACTAAAGGCAAAGCTTTGAAAAGTGCAGATATCTGCTCAGCAAATATAGTAGCCCAGCTACTATGGTGTGATAACAAGACCTTAAAATAATTTAAAACGTACTGGACCACTTGCAAAACATTTTATTTTCTTGTCACGGTATTTTCATTTCAATCTCTTTATTTCCAGTTCAAATTTATTTCTTTGTTAGTTGGTTGGTTTTCTTTGCAAGCAAGTAATTTTCCTCATGCAATTTTGAATGTTCTAATTTAGGGAAAGCAAATTCTTTCAAGTTTATTGTGTATCTTGTGTTTTCCATAAAACAAATTTTGATTTATTATTGACTCCATAACCCAAGTAGAACAGGCACTGGTTAGTTGATGGTTTATTTCTTTCAACTTTATCTTGTTAAGTTACGAATCAAGGTTTGTCTATCATTAAATAATTTGCATATTGCATGACTGCTTGTCATTCAACTTAAATGAGTATAATGAAAATTCAACTCCTAAAATTAAAACCTTTTAAAAACTTAGTAACTAGGGACTACCCCCCTTGACCTTTGGGAGTTGGGTCTGTTATCACCTATTTTGTACAAATAGTTGAACTTCCGATGAGCCGCCAGTTTATCAGAACATGATTCATGTTCATCATCAGCATTCAGAAGTTCAGAGGTCAATTTCAGGGCAATTTTGCCCCTTTTGTAATAACTGCATGTTCATACCCCCATGGGGAATTTGTAAAAGTTGGTCTAAACGGGGTCCTTTTATAAAAGACTCGGCTATCCGTAGGTTTAGCCATTTGGGGGATACTCTAGAGTGTTTTTTCCTTAGGAATTATGCGCTACTCATCAGTGGCGTATAATCCCCGAGTTTTTCACTCAAACCTCCAAAGCTGGAGTATTTCCCATGGTGGTCAAAACCTAAGGTGGTTATTAGAGTCTTGTGTCTAGGATTTTTTACGGGTTAGCCACATCGATTGAGTCGTATGAACATGCACTAGGTCCCCTAGGAGTTTCGTTTGATTCCGGCAAAAAATAATTTTTTCATAAAATTAGACCAAATTTTAATGGTTTAATTAAAAAATTTCAAGAAATGATAAAAGCCTCATCCGGAGGCGGAATTGGGCGTGGGGAGGCTCGTTTTGACGCTCAGAGCATCCTCTTCACCTTGGCGCCTTCATTCTTCAGTTTCCGGGCAGTTCCGTCACCCCAGGAACAGTTTTGGCTAAAAATGCATCATTTTGGCATTTAATTGCCAGAAAATGACAAAATGCACTAAAATCCAAAAATCAAATAAGCCAAAATTTGATTAAAAAATTAGATGGAAAGGTTGAAAGTGGTTTGCATGAAGTATACGACCTCACTCAAGTGATAAAAGTGACATAGTATAAAGTCCAAGTGTGATTTTCGAATTTCATGAGGAGGGTGACGTGAGGTTGAGATGTGTTTTCCTCCATTCGCATGGGCATCAATATTGCATAGTTTTAAGTGAAGGTTCCAAGTCATATGAGTGGTGGGGTATCATTCAAGTGATAAAGCACATGCTAAATCAAACTTTGGTCTCGAATTGAATTGAGGAGAAATAACGCATGGCCCCTACCTCACGTAGAAATTCTTCACGCGTGGCTCACGGATGTGTGTTTAATGAATATGGTGGGCACATCCCTTGGCTTGTGTGGCAACATCAAGCTTGGCTCCTTTCAAGAACTCGAGTCAACACATGCGTTGAAACTCCAAGCTCACCCTCACGCATTCCTATAAACCCTCACGTCAATCTCATTTAGATCCACGCCTTGCCTTGTTGTAACTCGTTTTGTGGTTGGTTGATGTATGGATTAGCTTGGCTTTTGATTAAATTTAAGTTAGTACCTACCTCTACCATGTGTCATCCACTAAACTAGCCTCAACCTACCACATCCAAGCTCGCCCTCTCCACATTGGCTCACGTTTTCCTCACCCTAGCTCGCACTTCCCTTGAATAGCATGCCCATTCGTTGTATCTCCTTCACAAAGTCGAGCCCTTTGCCACATAATGCTAATCTCACCAAACACCAACTCGACTTTGGCCATATCTCTTGCTCCAAGCCTTGCATGATTGGAATTCGACCTCATGCTCACCACCAATTCGACCTAGGGTTTTGGCACTTAGTTTTAGTATAAAGAGAGGCCCATTTGGGCTATTATCTTATGGATTTTTTATGTAAAGTTACTCTGCCATTTTGTGATTACAAGCTATTGGCTTAAGGAAATAAAGTTAGACTTTGGAGGTCCATGCGATTTGTGCAACATTGATGAATGTTTCTATTGTGAGGTGATATTTTTCCATGCTTTCAATTTAAATGCTTATGTGATTGATCAAATAACTAGCTTTAGAAGTCTATATTCTAGAACATAAGATCTATCATTTGTGGTTTGCAAATTGGTTTATTATGCAATGTTTATCAATGAGTTATATGAATAGGATGTATTCGGTTGTACTAGCATTTATATAACCTTGGTTCTCGTAGCATACTAGTCATATTTTTGATCTCACTTTGGCATTGAGTTGTTTGTCTTTGGATAGGTTTCTCCAGGTGTAGGGGGGTGTGAGCTCGGTTGCATCTAGCTCATCTTCACCATCACAAGTAAACTCTTAATATTTGTTGTCTTTCCAGGATCTATATAAAGTTGAGTTTGTTTTTGAGAAGAAGCACAAGGGGTTTTGCTCTAAGATCCATCCACTTTTTTCAAAAGATAAAATTGGTTACTTGTTACCCTAGGCTCCCTCTTCAAGCCTTCTCTCTTTTTCTCCTTGAGTTCTTTTTCCCCTTGAATTTGCTAGCCCTACTTCCTCTTTGGCCCTAGATCTATCCATCCCACTCATTTTTCCCTTCTCCATTCGTCCTTCTCCCTCTTGCATTTGTTTTTCTCCTTTGGCATTCCTCTCCCCATTTTCCCATCTTCCATAGCTATTCCTACTTCCCTCCTTTTCTTCTAGTTTTCGTTTTTTTTTTGTTTTCCTTAGGCTTTCGTTTCTCCATCTAGTTCTAGTTTCACTCTTAGATCCCTTCACCTTCTCCTCTCGTCCATCCTTCCTTTTAAGTGCCCTAAAAAATCACACAAAAAGCAAAAACGAATTGGATAAGTTAGTGTTTGTTAAAGTAGTTCATTTGATTGGATAGATCTTAAATTATTGCATCTTGTAGATCATTGGCATACATTGGAAAGTTAACTTTAGGAGCATTCTAGATTTCTTGTTTCACACTAGTATAGTTTGCACTTTTAAAATCTAGTTGCAAGTTGAAAGATAGAAAATTTTACATAAAAATATTTCAAATTTTTAAGTCTTAGATCTCATTTCTAGCATATTTAGAGCAACTTTTGTTCGCTGGTCCGTTTTCCCATACAAACTTTTTCGAACAAATTTCTCATGTCTTTTATGTTTTAGGCTATATTTTTCAAGTTTGGACTTGGTAGATTAAATTTTCATTTTGATTTCTGACGTTTAATGGGTGCATGTTGAGCATATTTTTCAAGCTTGTGTAGGTGCTTTGAAAGAAAGAAATTTGAAAAGCTTTGAAGAAGTAAGATCCAAGCAAAGGACCAAGGAGAAGAGACCATGAAAATGAGCAAAATTTGACAAACTTATCCTTTGTAAAAGCAAGCAAAAATTGCTTCTTTCTTAGATTCTCCAAGTATCTTCTTTCTCAAAGACCTTGCAAGGTTTTAAACCCAAGGCATCTGTAACAGTTTAATAAAAGGTTTCAAGTGGAGGGGTCCTCCACCTTTGGTTCTTCTTCCCCATTTGGGGAAGAGTGTTGGGTCTTGTGGTGTGGTTTAACTTGGTTTATTTTTCTATGTTCTTAGATTAGTTTCTATTTTGCTGAGTACCTTGTTTATTTATCTTCTATATTTTACTTACCCCCATGCTTTCCCGAGTAGGGTCTTGAACCTGAAAGAGATTCTTGGGTAGCTTAGTTTAATTTTTATCATTATATTGTTTCTCTTCCAATCCTTGACCAGAGAATAGCTAACTTTGGGATCGTATCCCAAAGGCCACATAGTTTTGTGGTAGCTTCTCGCTCCCCCATCAACTTCTTGTGGACATCCAGCTAGCTGGAAGGTTTCCAGGATTGGTGGTTTCTAGTGGTTGATCTTGTTCGGAGATCAATCCCACCTAGTAGATTAAAGTTTGTGTGGTAGAACACTAAATTTATTTATCTCGCAAGTATTTCGTGTTAACCATTAAGTTATATCTTTCAAGTTTATCAAGTGGTTTCATCTTTTAAAGTTATTTTACTGCTTTCACAACACAAATACTTTTGCTTCCTCAAAATAAACCAAAGTCTCTTGAACTTGGCCAAATCCAAGTCAAGAGCACCCTCTATCGGAGGGCATTTTAGTCTTGCATCATCCCTGCATTAAGCATTTTAATTTTAGCAAGTCTCTTGAACTGTGGTCATAAGACCGAGTCAAGAGCGCTCTCTGTCGGAGAGTTGAACAAGGTTCTTTTAATAATAAAATTTTCCACTCACACACCCCTAATTAATTTATCTTGGTTTGTCCTACACCCGTATGCTCTGCCAACCGGAAACGGTTGGGCTAGTACTCAGAAAGGTGGAAGACTTGATAATAACGATCGATAAATTTAATTAAAATTTTTACCCATAACCTCAACCAAGGCAAAATACTGTTCTTCCCACGAGGGGTGACGCCGGATTCCCACTGTCAGACTCAGGGGCGGTTCAAACATTGGACACCAATCTTTATCGAATCTGGGTGCTTCCGACAGGTCATTCAGGGTTGCCAGTATCTTTCTTGGGTAGGGTTCTACCATCTTTTTGATACCTTTGGTCTTAGCCCTAATAATCAAGACAACTAAAACTTTGAAATTTACCAAGATAATTTGCACAACGATCTCACGAACAGTTACTATCAAGACTACTTTTCAGCATCCCCCAGCACTATTTTTGTTATTTTTGACTCCATTACCCATTGGATAAGGCACTGGTCCTTTTGTCATTTAATTTTTATCTGTGGATGCTTCTTAATTATATCAAGTCTTTATATACTGTTTCGCAACGTGGATTGCATTTTATCTTGTGTTTTATTTTTCAAGCTTTATATTGTCTCTCAATTTCACACAAACTCCTAAACAACACCCATCCGCATCATTACACAAGAAAACACTATAAAAACAAGAGCCTTAGTGAAACTCTCTTTTAGGGACTACCCCCCTTGGCTTCGTTAGGAGTTTGCCTAAACGGAGGAGCTGGGATTCAGGTGACAGTACCTGGCTCATTGCTTGCCCCCAAGGCCACACCTCTCTCACTTGTAGTGAAGAGACAGCTTTCGAAAGATTTCCGCTGCTGGTGTGCATATTGGCGGACAACAGGGTCTAAACGGAGGAGTTAGAAATCGAGGTGACAATGGGTTCTTGACTCATAGTTGCCCCTCAAGAGCACACCTAGTGGATTGGAGACTTTTCTACGGTTACTCAGTGCCATTAGATGCAAAGAGGCCATATGATTTCCAAAAATTGGTTTTAATAGGAAACCCAATAAATATTGAGGAAGTTGGTAATTCCAAAACTATCGTTTAAAGAGTCGCACCACATTTTGTTTACACATGCCACTTGGAGGATGCATGTTTCACTTGGAGAGCGCACATGCCTTTAAGGAGCATATTTCTTGGAAACGTCCACTTTGGAGAAAGATGCTATGCATAACCACCTTATTATTTTATTCATTGCTAACTTCACAACATGGGTTGGTTATGATATCACATTATTTTATTGTTTTGCTTGGATAGAAAAGTGGATCTAACCACTTTTTGGAGAGTTTGTTGAGCAAATTGTGGATCTAGAAGAGAGAATTATAATTATTTTATTGTAAAGGAAGTTGAGCTAACTCTCTTTCCTCATTCATTTTCATGGTTGATTTTGAGAGTTCTCTCTCTTTTGGAGCTCAATGGACATCTTTCTTGGTGTAATTTCAAGTGTAAGGGTTTCTTCTCCATTCAAAGTGTGGCTTATGTTCCTATTTCTCTATGTTGTTGGTGAATTCTAGAATTGCTAGAACTTGTTGACTAGGACCATATGATAAGGGTTTATTTACCTAATTGGACGGGTTAATTGTTAGAAGAATTTCCTATATTTCGCTTTTGTTGTCTTCTGCTTGAAAGTATTAATTTGCTTCCATCATCTTTCTAGAGTAGTTGCTCTTTGGTACTTCATTGCATAAGTCACGACGTGATTAACAAGGTTTTGATGTGGCACCTTATTGGTCCCTCCTAGTATATCTCTACAAGTCATTTTTCAACATGTTAGGGTTTCATTATGATATGTGGATATGCAGCCCTAATTTCCCTAACCATTCATGAACTCACCCTCTTGGACTAGCCCCCTTGACTCCATTTTCCCTTGTTGGATTGGCAATAGTCTTCTTGGTCCTCCCCTCACCCATTTATTACTATACTACAAAGAGACCTGTTATCACACCATAGTAGCAGGGGTACTATTCTTGTACAGCAGATATCTGCACATTCCAGAGCTTCATTTATTCCAGAGCATGGCTATATATTATGGATCACTCATGATCAGAGCAGTATATTATTCAGATTTGTATATGACCTTGTGTCAAGGATGAGCCTTGAGAGTTCAGATTGGATGACTGATGTGACCACTTATCCCATTACAGTTTCAGTTCAGTGCCTAGAGATGTACTTCAGCAGTGTTTCAGATGATGCATGATGATTGCTATTATGATGATGTTGTATGATCTATGGATATGTTCTCACTGACAGTGGATTATTAGCTTGTTGATTTAGTCATGATTATGGCATGTGCTTGGTATATTATTCCTGATGTGGCAAACTATTTAAAATGAACTGTAAACCTTAAAATGGACAATTGCTTGCACTTTTAGGTCATCTAACAAAACTTACTGGTATTTCACCTTACATAGACATGGTCTTTCCCGACACCTGTTGTCTGCTAGTGTAGGCTCCATATCCACTTGTCTCCATCCATACATGACCTTCCTGTTTGACTTTAAACCCTGATTTGTCTTATTTGACTTTCTGATACTGAGGACTTCCCCATTTTTCTACCTCTGTGTTTGGACCGCATCCCTGTTTATTCAGTGTCTCGGCTCTGAGTTGGTGACAGAACTTGCCTTTGGTGAGTTGGATTGTAGGCCTTGGCTCGAACTCCCCCTAGTCACTTGAGATGTTGTTGGCTAAAACTGAAAGCTCATGTTCTACCTGTGGAAACTAAATAAATTCGCCCATGGAAACAAAAAAGGGCAAGAGCAATGAAAAGCTAAAAATACTCCTCGAAGAGTATAAAGAAAGGTCCAAAAAGCAATAGTTCTTAAAAGCTATATCTAAACAATTGCTGACCTTGTGAATATATAAAAAACATGCCCTGGATGCAAGCTGCAACTAGTTGTGCTTCTCAGCACATCTGAAATCCGAAGGGTTATGTAGGCCAAAAAGGCCATGGAAATAAATTGAATGATCCTAATGAACTTGGATCAACTTGATGTAGACATGATGCCTAAGTTGAATAAGCACTCTCTAAACAACTTATCCATTTGTGAGGCACAGCCATCCCCCGTGTTCTTTTGTCCAGCACAGAGTTTGTAGCTTCCCCCTCCTCCCAGTCCAAAGTATTTTTGGGTTATGTTAGACAAGTCAAACCCTTGGCCCAACCTTGCTCCTAGCCTTCATCCTTCACTAGCAGTTTGACCATGTCCGATGGGTAAGTTTGTCATTTGAACTAGGGTGCAAGTAATTTTATATTATCACGGAATATGTTAACTTAATTAATGCCACTGAATGGGATTTATACTTTGAGCTTAGCTATGAAGTGATTAAAGAAGCATTGTCTTAGTCTACTGATGTGATTTATCCTTGATTATATATATTCTTGGGATCCGTGATGATGTGGGCCATGTATGATGATTATTGGTGATGATTTATGGTCCCACATGTTTGATGATGATATCATATGATGGACATATGATACAGATGATGTTTGATCCAGTACAGCAGGTTATTATTATTACAGATCAGCAGATTATACATTGTCCATATATGGTGGACCCTACAGCTGGCCCATTAGGGCAACCCAGGGTGTATGAGTACTCATTCCTAGTGGATTTGGGTCTTCTGGATCCATTGAGACACTTATCTTTCAGTTCCGGGCACTTCTGGCAGTGATTGATGCAGTTTTACACTTGTTGACCAGATTTGGGGCTGATTTCCCAGCCTGAGCAGCAGGGGCCCCGAGAGGCCAGTTCACCTAGGGCGCTGATGATGGAGGGGGTGGTCCAGCCACTTGTTATTACCATTTATCCCCCCTCCCGGAGAGCCTGGTGGGCTCAGATGGACAGCGCTAGCACCCTAGGAGGCAGTTTTGGCACTTTCACAGTTCCCGAGGCAGTTAAAAAATGGGATAAAGTGGTCACTGAGGAAATCGATTTGGGCAATTGAGGCAAGGTTTTGGCATTTGGTTTTCACAGAGGTCTTCCAGGTTGATCTCACTATCTTCCAGTCATTTTTCACCATGTGGGTATCTCCAGATTGATCACAGGAGGACATTTACTGCTCGACTGTCATGGATTCTGAGGACAGTTTTGGTCATTATTATTATATTGGACATATTTTTATTATTTCATTGTGCCTTGGGGTGAGCTAGCAAGGATTTATACCTCCTAGCCCCACCATGTGCTTATTTTATCATGTCCTAGTCATCATGAGGTGGATTATTGTACTTTATACCCCTCTTGTGGGATGACGTCACCCTCTATTGTACCATTTAGTGAGGGCGCTATTGTTATGTTGAGTGATCCATGTGATATTATGTTATGGATTCATCTTAGCCATTGATTATGTTGTGAGATCTTTTAATCTCAACCACTCATTTCAAAAAGTGGTTTTGAGATCTAGGGTTTTGGTCTTTATTATCCTATATAAGGAGGAGACCCCCTCATTGTAAAAGGATCTAGAGATTTTTGGCTCTTGGCTCTTGGAATAAAATTTCTATCTTTTGGAGTACATGCTTGGATTGGAGTGGATGTTGGTTGTTTCGATTGTAAATGCTATTGTCCATTGCACTGGAGGATCTATTGTAGCTATCTTGCGTATTTGCCATACTTTATTTGCAGGTTGAGAGGGCGACTTTGACAAGTGCGAATTGGTGGGGAGGCTTGCCCTTCAAGCTTGGAAGAAGTCGTTTTGGGTTTGACAGGGAGTGGTTTTGCCTTTGTGTCAACTATTCTATGTTTTTCTCTCTCTTGCTTGCATCTACCTTCAATTTGTTAAACTAATTGATGCTTTGCTCCTTGGCTTGACAGGTTAGAAGGAATCACATGTGGCTTGGAAAAATCGATTTGGCAAGAGGGCTTCAACAATTCTCCATTTGATCTTTGGCAAAGTAATCCTCGTCTCAACTAGCATTCATCTCTTCATCCAGGTATGTCCCAAGAGGTATGATCTTCTCTTCCTTGAATCTTCCATAATTTCTAGATCACAAAAACCCTAATCAAATTAAAACCCTTGTTTTTGGTATTTCTTAGATCTACTTAGATCTAGCCCTCAATTTGAAAAGATATTGAAAACCCACCTCTATAGCATCCACCCCTAGTTGGATCTATAGTTTGGTGGTGATTGGCTAAGAATTGACCCATTTTCTAAGACAAAAAGCTCTCCTTGACCTAAAGCGCACTTCCTTGAGGGAGGCTTGTTGGGCTAGATCTAGCACATGGGTATGTGAGATCCCGCTTGATTTGATAACTAGACACTTGATAACACATACCCATATCCTTACTTTGGTGAAAACTACCTTGTGGACATCTCTCCATGTTTTGAGGGGTTGAAACCCCCTTTTGATTTCCTTGGTAACTTAAAACTTAGATCCACTAAGATCTACCCATTGGATTCACTTGAAACTTTGAACATGCATAGATCGGGGTACTAGCATCCCCGATCTACATTTTGGTGGCCATTGGACTTGGTTTGGTCCACCAAACCCACTTTTTGCCTCTCCTTGAGAAAGTCGCACCCCTTGGGAGTTTTGAGTTGGACCACTTCTAGGAAGTGGGTGTTGGAGATTTTTGTGGATTTGGAATGCCCATGCCTTGAAACCTAGGTCTAGACTATCCTTTTGTCCCGATCCACCTTGGGGATTGCATTCCTTGTTTTAAGGAATTGTGGTCCACTTTTGGTCATTACCTAAAAACCTAGATCTAGTAAGATCCAGCCATTGGATCTCATCCAAACCACTTGACTTGGCTTCTAGGTGTCCCGATCTACACTTTGACATCCTTTTTTTGACCCCATTAGCCCATCCAACAAGGCACTAGTCCTTCTCCAAGCAAGGCGCACTTCTTGGGATTAGTGTCCAACCCTAGATCTAGCACATGGGTAATCCTAGAACCAACTCCAACTTATAAATTTATCCTAGATCTAGCCTATAGTACCATCTTCACACTTAGCTTCACCTTGTGGGCCCACCTAAAACCATTTCACACTTCCCAAGGCAATAAGACCCACTTGTGTAAACACATGGTACTATACTTAATAATCATACCCCATCAAGTGGCCTAAACCATACATAGGTTGAAACACTAACTATCCTGGATACCACCTTCAACCATGCCCTAAACATTAGGTCCACTTAGCCTTGCATTGGTTTCCGTAACTCATCATTCATTCACCCTCTGAAACCTTTGCTTGGGTCCAATCAACTGTGATTGGGGTATAGGGTCTCCCCCTTGGTCTAGTTATACCTTGACCTAAAGCGAAGAGTGCCTCGGTTGACGTGACTCCCAATTGCATTGGGAACCGTGGCATCTCTTAGGTCACCTCTTTAGTTGCCTAACTCCTCTACCGTCCCGGATGGGATACCTCTAGGGGCAACTACAAGTTGTGTGATAACAAGACCCAAACCATTTTGCTAAGCTATCGCTTCATATCACCTTGTGCCTTGCTGTCATAGCCTTAGCAATCCTATCCTATGGAAGCCCCCCTTGAATTGGAGAAGAGCCAACCTAAAGTGTAGAGAGGGAGTTATTGAGGTGACAGTGGGTAAGCCCTCTAGGTTGCAGTTGGGGTAGCATTGTTCTTTTGGGCTTTATTCACACATGCTAGTTTGAGTTATAACAAGGTGGAAGTAATTTTTAGACCTTCATTGCCAAATAACAATGACAATTGGCAGCTATTTTAGGATAATAAGCATATTTGAGATTATTGATGAATTCTCTTGACTATGTTTCATATGCTATGGATGAGGCTACGGGCAGCAGGAAAACAATTCAAAGGATATCCCAAATATAGTGGGAGGCCAAGATGTTGTGCAGCTAAAGACAAACAAGATTCCAGAGGGGTCGATTCCTTTGTAAAAGGTATTGATAGAGATGATCGCACAAAGGTACATTTTATGCTCTCTAGTGTTGATGATGGTTATATTGATGTCAATGATAATACAGATGAAAGTGCCAAAGTTGTTAAGATGGGCAAGGATGACTCAATAAGTGACTTTCGATTAAAGTCAATCAGTGAATTTATTGATATGCTTATGTCTATTAAGTCAATAAATGACTTTATTAGTATGCCTATGTCCGTGTCTATTAAGTCATGTTAATATGCTTGTCCTCAAAGCCAATCTAAGGCACCCATAATAATTGATAAATAATAAATGGTACAATTCAAACAGATATTTCACATAAGAGTTCTCCACATTCTAAATAAATTAAATAATCAATTTACAGTGTTTTATGTTAAAAAGATGAAAGACAATTTAGTGAACACTGTAATTACTGACCTTCAAAATGGCACCGTACTAGCAAACTGTAACTGTTTTGTATACTGATGATCTTTGGTAAGCCTTCCAGCTTTGCGGCATTAACAAACTCCATAACTCCATAAGATGTTTCATTAGAAACACCTATATATCGTACCTAAAAGGTTAATGCAGAATCTGTCAATCAATGTCAAGTGCCACAACAAGATCTTAATAGGATTGGACTCTTCAAACCCAAATTTTGTAATCACATCCTGCACTATATGATACGAGAAAAGATAACCAAGACAAATAATAGAAATTCATACTGATCCAAAATTTTAAGTCTGTGAATTCAAAACAGAATCAGTCTGGGTGTTACAATTTTAGATCTGTCCATGCATCTTTTCTTTCTTCCCATGGAGATTGTTGATTACATTAGAAGAATGCTTCACATTTGGAGGGCCCTAATAAGAAGACTGAAGCACAAGATCAGATTTTTTGGATCCAGAAACCAGAAACAGGTTAAATTAGAGCAACCAGTTGAACTCCTAAAGAGTTCCAAAAAGTTCCATGATGTTAGAATAAACCACATCCATCCTCCATAGCTGAAAAAAGAAGAGGAATATCACCAAATACATGGAAAATATTCACTCTTAGGTATGTATCCATCAAAGTCATTTGTATCTAGGCTTTTAAGCTAAGTTGCCTGAAATGGGAAATGGATATGGTTTCCAAAACAGGTATAGATTTCAGAAGAAACAGGCAAACTGTAGTATTATACATTGGATGCATATATAGAAATTTGTGTGTGTAGATACACATACTTATACATAAATGTGTGTGTGTCTACAAAGAGAGAGAGAGACATAAGTATTTCAATGTTCATATATAAGGATTCATTAATCATCACAGATTCAAAATACTCATTTCACATGAACTGGAAGAAGCCATTAGTCCGGCAGAAGATTTAATAAGGAAAAATGGAAGATTGTTCAAGACAGGGAAAAAATGAAGATACAAGAAACCCTTCCAAATCTCTTGACTGAATCTCTCCACATGGCACAACTCACAAAACATACAAACCATCAAAAATCTGGAAACAAGGAAAAACTCACTCTAAGTCCTCACAAAAAAGCTCAGAAAAACAGCTCGTCCACATAGAGATATACTGCTCAAAAAGTAATTGGAGAAGGGCCCTGTAGAAAGAGTGAAGAAAAATAAGGAATTCCCAGTGTTCTTGTAGATATTCTTTTGAATAAAATATGACATCAGTTTTAGGATTCAAATATATTTACATTTTTAAATAGTTTTATGTTATTTATGGAACATAATAGAAACTACCATTGAAAAAAAGAAAAGAAAAAACATTAAAAACAATATCTGCATTTTGGGAATCAACTGGGAAAGGTTTCCAAAGGTTTCTCTTTTCAGAAAATGCAGAGAAACATTTCCAGGACATTTCACATTCATTTTTTGGAAGTTGCTGTTTCAAAAATGTTTCATCAAGGGGAAGTGATCTCTTCAGAAGTACTTCCAAAAATAGAGCTTTAAGCATTATAGATTATTTCATGTTGCTCATTTGAGAAACACATCTGTGGTCCTGAAGCACACAATGGTAATAAGGTAAATGGAAGGGAATATGGTTACATACAATGAGAAAAAGACGTGCATCACAAAAAGCAATTGCTACTCAGGGTTAGACAGATCCAAACGACTTTGAGTTATAAACTTATAAACTAATAAATCTTTTGATTTATGCCTCGTCACTGAAGAAGACACAGAACAGACAACCATAACCAAAGAGTTCCATTGTAGGTAACACACTCCAGTAGCAAATTTCAAGTGGGAGAAATGGAAAATAGCTCCAAGAAAATCTGTTACTGAGAACAGACAACAACGTAACCAGTACCAGTACTTGTAGGAATAAACAAATCTTAATTATATCTCTTCTTATGTCACTATTAAAGCCTTTTCCAAGGTTTCAGACTGGAAAAGCTAAACCTAAGATAACCAAAAACCAAATGAATGTTTTTCTTACCTGAGTATGAAGCTTAACTTGGCTTATGCAAAAGCTCAAGGCAAGTTTTGATTGCAGGTTGAGTAGCAAAAGATGAAAATCGCTTAATGGTTTAGTTCCATCTTTGGAGGTGGCACTTTTTGTAGAGGAGGTGTATTGATTTACTTTCATTTTTTCTCTTGGTTATTAATTTCGCTGGTTCATATTGTTAGTGTGCATTTATACAGGAGTATAAGTAATGAAAGTTATCACATGTATGGCATGACCAAGACATGGTTATATGCCTATTTTGCATGGCTACATTTGGGTATAGCTACATGTGCAGGTATGGGTACAATAAGGATGAATACTTTTTGAACTACAGTTATTAGGGTATAGTGATTTTCCTTTGTATAGGAGTATATCATCAGCATGAAGGTATGGCAGGTACAATATGGCTTGATTGAAGAGTAGTAAGTGTTACCACACGAACTAGCAACCCTAAAGTGCAAGGTTTTCACTATGGTTTAGCTAAGGGAAACTCTGGAAGTGTTGACACCTATGTAGCACGGGAACCTCTCCCAGCTTTTAGGAAACTCGTTCCTGAAGTTCCAACATTCCAAGGAACTTGGGAACTTGTAGGGAACTTTCCAAATCCAGTGGGAACCGTTCTAGATGGTTGGGAACTTACTGGGAACTTTTACCCTCTAAAATCGGGAACTTGGGGACTTTTTCTTGCACGTTTCCTTCACTGGGAGCTTCCACCCATTCATGATCTCCACCAATCAAAACTGAAATTTCCAAGGAATAGGAGAAGGAGATGCGAGGATGCACCTGAGGCATTCTGCAGCTCGGGAGTGAATGTATGGAACACTAAAGACAAACAAATCGAAATTACAATGTCATAAAAAAAAATTATGAGTAGTTCTTGAATTAAATATATACCTGACCCAACCATCATCGTCTATGAGATCATTTGATCTTTATTGCTTTCTGGTTTATTCGTGCATGTCTTTGAAAACATGGGATCCTCTCCTTGGAGGGTTGTTAACGACATTCCTATTTAATCGCGACCATACATATACATGGTTGATTCATAATTTTTCTCTAGAAAACTAACTTGCAGTAAAAGTCTATTTCATGCTACCTTGTCGAGTTGGTGCATTGCTCTCTATCCACTGCCCGTGCTAGAGTTCACTCGTCCCTACATTGAATTGCAGTTACCACTAATCAGGGGACTTTAGAAAGAGTCTACATTATATAATCAATGACGTGGATGGTAATCTTGATTTTATTTCCATTTCCATCTACTAAGACGTTCTAGTTACAACTGTAATATAAGGGACCATGGATAAGCCAAGTCATCTCATTTGTGTTAATGTTTCTTTTCTTCTCTATGTTTTTACTCTTCTCGTGTTTTTTTAATTATTTTATCTTTATATTTTTTTAATATATATTATTGTTGTTCCCAACCTACCGCTCCCAGCAAATTCTGGGGAAACGTCTCGACGTATCTGATACTCATACCCACATTCCCAACATTCCCGCATTTCAAAAACTTGTGCAACATAGGTTGACACTGTCACCTCAGCAACAGCGTCTCTCACTTTAGTGTTTGGATAAAGATCCAACACTAGGGGGAATTCCCTACTCTCAATTATGTTTCAAAGACTTACTCTAAGGGAAGATGATTTAGACTATGCGATTTAAGTATTAGTTCCCAAAGAAATACTTAACAAACTAAGTTGAAAAGGATGATTACATATTCAAATCTCAATTGAGGTAAATACAAGGTTGATTTAGGGCTTTAATGTAGGTCCTCAAGTGTTAGTTTCAACCCTTTATTTCCATATTTGAAATGTGAATTGCTTGTTGTTGTGTAACTATAAAATAAACCAGCAATTGTGTTTTACAACAGCAGAAAATTCCAGCTCTTAAGATGATCAAACTAAATGCAAATTAGGCTAAAATGAGACAAAGCACCTAAGTTTTACATATCGACAATAAAATGAAACTTTAGTTGCAAGAGGATTATCAAATTATATGTTATTTAATTATTTTAAGTCGATTTTAGGATACTAAGAC
Source organism: Larix kaempferi (assembly GCA_027924585.1). NCBI lineage: Eukaryota > Viridiplantae > Streptophyta > Pinopsida > Pinales > Pinaceae > Larix > Larix kaempferi. The sequence continues at coordinate 22,389,775 of BSBM01000316.1, read as the reverse complement.
CAGATTTTAATTCAAGATGAGAAAGCATGAAATAAATACTTATATTGTCCCTCAAAAATTTCCCAAACTCAATCTAAAATCTCTTTAGTATGATTGTGTTACGCGCCAAAGCAGTTGTAGTGTTCCAGTGAGGCTAGAGCAAGGGATCAAAAAAAAATTGTACAAGCCAAAGTGGAATTTATTGTATGGATATTTGGTGTGGGGGTTGTTTACCCCCTGGATTGGTCATGGCTTTCCCCCTTGGTTCCACTCTTAGAAGTACTTGGCTTAGTGGCTTTGCTGACCACCCCTTCGATGTGATGATATCTCCACCATGCAAGGCTTTTAGCCCATCGGTTGGTGCTCAGGGCTTCTGGGGCTGATCCACTAAGGCACATGCCCATCTTGCTTTTTGCTTATGCAGAGGTGATTACTCTTTGTAAAGGACTGTTATCTCCTCCTAGAACACCTTCCTGCACTCACTTGGACCTTTTTCAGCTTCCAGAGACCCCTCCTTTACTTCCTTTAGCCCAATGCAGCATCCTTCTAGCAGTTGTGCAGCAATCAAGCCGACGAGCCCTAGAAGGGGGGGCGTTGGGCTGGAACGGAGTCTCGAGAGTGTGTTCAACACTACACCAACAAGGATCTAGTCTAACGGTGTCTTGAGGTCGTTTTCCAGTGGTTCCCGCTGTTACCAACTTTTTGTACCATAGTTGGATTTTCTGGAGAGCCGCCATTTGACAAACATGATGAATGTTTGATTCCAGTGTATCAGATGATCCAGCATTTTGTAGCTAGCCAGTTGTGGTTAGCTTGTTTTGTTTTTTGAGTCGACATGACCATGGCCCCATGGGGGTTTGTAATAAAAGTGTGCTAGTAGGATCTGAGTGCCTCGGTTTCTCATGACTGGATTAAGCAACTAAGGTATTCCAAGGAGTTTTTTCCCTTGTCAATTATGCTTTGCTTAAGGCGAGGTATAATCGATGAGGTTTTCTCCCGCTCCTCCAAAGCTGGAATGCCCGATTTTGAAAATTTGGCCATGGGGGGTTATTAAACTAATGTATATAAGCCTACTAGACACTGTTACAATAGGTGTCGGTCATGTCCTAGGTCCATAAAACCCTCAGAAAAAATTTCGAAAAAATTTTACCGGGTCCGTCGAAATTTGGGTTTTAATTATTTTTTAAATTTAATAAATTTCTCTATAGTTTAAATAGAGAAATAATAATTTGTAATATGTCAGTCATCCGGGGTCCGAACTTAGTGTTTGATGGCTCGTTTCATAAGCAAAAAATCACACATGACCCATGGAGCAGCTAAACCCAACTTTCGGATGTCAATTCCGCCCCGTAATTAATATTTTCTCTGAAAAGTCATTTACAGAGAAATTATTAATTAAAATAATAAAATTGATTATTTTGGAGATAATCCAAATCTCTCCAAAATTAATCAATTTGATTAAAATAAAGGGCTAAATGACATGGCAATGAGCATTTAGGAAGATTCCAATCAACTCCAAGCCCATCCAGTCATCCATCCAGTCACTATAAGTTTATCCTTTCAAACAAATTCACCCTCCTTCATAAAAAATCGATTTTATGAGGTGTCACTTGGTGTTTGGGTTGGTGGTTTTGTATTAAAGATAAGGTGAGCGCCCTCATGACTCACCACACCCACCATTAATTGGCTCCCTTCATAACTCGAGTTTTACCAAACTATTACCACGTGTTCCACACAAGCAACTCGCATATCCCTTTAATTCCTCACGTCAACCTCATTTAAGCTCGAGTTTTGCCTTGTTGTAACTCGTTTATTGGAGTGTGATCACTCATACCTACCACTGAGAGTCGAGCTATGCCACCCATGCAAATTTAACCTACCACATTACACTTGTCTTCCATCCTCCAACTCGCACCTTCCCTCATCCTCACGTTAACCTACCATACCTCACGTGGATCATTTTTGGAGGTTGTTTATTGGTTGTTGATATGTCTAAACTTACCACCCAAGTCGAGTTTGCCACATCTCCAGTCACACCTACCACACAAACTCGACTTTGTCTATTATCTTTTGCTCCAAGCCTTCTCATTGATTGGAATTCGACCTATCTCCCATTGCCAATTCGATTTAGGGTTTAGGCTTAGGTTTATAGAGTCTTTTACTATAAAGAGAGGCCCATGTTGGGTTATTATCTCAAGGATTTTTGCGCAAAGAAACTCTAGTGAAAATTGTAAGCTCTTGTTTAATAAAATATTTTGAGACTTTGGAGGTCACTTGATTGGGCTCTTGGCATTGTGTCTTCATCTTATTGAAGTAATATCTCTTTCACCCTATTCTTATTATGCAAATTTGATTATGATGCTTATTGAGGACTAACAATCTAGTACTTAGGCTTCTAATCTATTGCTTTGAGTTTTTGTGTCTTTAGGGAATTCAATCATTGAGAGCTATTGGCATCTAATACCTTCACCGATCAAGTGTTCCATTTATCTTAATAATTTGTTTGCAGGGTTGTGAGCTTCTCCAAGTATCTTTTGCCTTTCTCCAACAAAAACTTCATCCAACTATTGGTAACTGTGGTTCATGAGCTTTCATCTTCTAGCTCTCTTTTTCTCTTTGAAAGATTTCTCTTTGATTTGCTAGTCCACTTTCTCCTAGCCATCACTTCCTTAGTCCCTCATTTCCCCCCATTTGCCCATCTTCCATAGCTTCGTCCCACTTCCCTCCTCTTCCTCTAGGTTTCGTTTTTGTTCTCTTAGGGCTTTCGTTTCTCCCCTTTTTCTCTCATCTTCTCCTCTCGTCCCCCTCCATCTCTTCTCACCTTCCTACCTTCACCCCCTTTGTTTTTTGCTTTCTCTCCTCTCCTTTGTTCTCTTTCCCCCTTTCGTCCCCCTCCTATTAGCCCTAAAAAATTCACACAAACAACAAAAAATGGTTAAGTATTAGTCTTAGTTAATAGCACTTTCTTTTGAAATAGTAGTGTTTAGATCTTCGCATTTGCGTTTGCATAGCTAGGATCTATTATTGTTTGCATCTTATTGTTAGCTACATTGTAGATCTCATTTCATTAGTATAGCTTGCATAGCTTACATTTCCAAATTTCTTGTTAAAGATCGAAAAAATTTCATAAAAATGTCTTAAATTTTTTACATCTTAGATCTCATTTCTAGCATATTTAGGACACTTTTTGTTCGCTGGTCCGTTTTCCCATCTTAAAATTTTAGAACCATTTTTCATGTCATTTTATGCTTTTGGTTTCATTTTGCAAATCTAGACTTAGTTTCAAAGTTGATTTTACTTATCTAATGCTAAAGGGTATCCTGAGTTGAATGTTATTATAGGTGCCTTTGAAGAGAGAAGGTGCTTGAGAAATTCTTGAAGAGAAGAGGTCCAAACAAAGCAAAACTGAAACGAATCATGAGGATGAGTTGAAACGTGATATCATCTTGTATTATCCTTTGTAATAGCTCATAGAAGTTAGCTTTGTTTTTTCCAAGTCTTATCATCTCAAAAGACCTTTCAAGGATTTTCCCTTGAGGCATTTGTAATTGTTTAATAAGAATTTGAAGTGGAGGAGGCCTCCACTTTTTGGTCTTCTTCCCCATTTGGGGAAGGGTGTTGGGTCCTGTGGTTGGTTTTAGCCTAGGTTTACAGTTTCATGCTCATAGTTTAAAATTGGCTTCAAACAAATCATTTTGTTAATATTCCATATTTACTTACCCCCATGCTCTCCCGAGTAGGGTCTTCGACCTGAAAGAGATTCTTGGGTAGTTTAGTTTTATATTTTTGAATTTTATCTTGCTTCTCTTCCAAAGCCCTCAGCCGGAAGTTGTATCCTTGAGATTTCGTCTCAAGGGCAGGACCACATAATTTGTGGTTACTCTTCCATCCCCGTCGGTTTCCTTGGCAGAGCTTTCAGCTAGCTGGAAGTTCTCAAGTGCAGGCGGTTCTAGTGGTTGATCCTGTTTCGGGGATCAATCCCACCTAGTAGATTAAAATTTGTGTGGTAGAACGTTAGATTTATTTATCTTGCAAGCATTATTGTTAGTAGTAATTTTTATCTTGTCGATCAATACTATGGTTTAAATCTGTTTCAAGTTAAATATACTGCTGTTACAATTTCTGCTTCTTTAAAATAAACCAAAGTCTCTTGAACTTGGCCATAATCCAAGTCAAGAGCACCCTCTGTCGGAGGGCATTTTAGTTTCTTGCATTTCCCTGCATTAGGCATTGTTAATCTAGTAAGTCTCTTGAACTGTGGTCATAAGACCGAGTCAAGAGCGCTCTCTGTCGGAGAGTTGAACAAGGCTTTCTAATAATAAAATTCTTCCACTCACACACCCTTTAATTAATTTATCTTGGTTTCTGTCCTACACCCGTATGCTCTGCCAACCTGAAAAGGTTGGGCTAGTACTCAGAAAGGTGGAAGACGTGATAATTTATGATCGATAACTTAATTAAAAAAAATTCCCAAAACCTCAACCAAGGCAAATCATTGTTCTTCCCCTCGAGAGGTGGTGCCGGGAATCCACTGTCAGACTCAAGGGCGGTTCAAACATTGGACACCTATCCTTTATGAATCTGGGTGCTTCCGACAGATCACTTAGGGTTGCGAGTACTTTCCTTGGGTAAGGTTCCACCATCTTTTGATACCTTGGTCTTAGCCTAATAATCAAGAACATCTAAAACACGTAAAATTTACCAAGAACAAATTGCAAAACGTCCTCACAAACATTTACTTTTGACTTATTATTTTGGCATCGCAAGTTTTATTTGACTCCATTTGGCACTGGTCTTTAGTATTTATACATCTTTGAAATCTGGACCATATGTCCTTGTCACTTGCTTAATATCTATCTTGTGGATGCTTTACTTCAATTTTTAAGTCAAAGTATATTGTCATTTTTCGAATTGTATCTTGTGAATTTTGCAACGTGGATTGCATGTTTAATTCTGTTCTAGTCATCATTCAAAAAACTACTAAACAACACACATCCGCATCACTACACCAAAACACATTTAAAACACACAAAGAGCCTTAGACAACTCTTTAATAGGGACTACCCCCCTTGGCTTCGTTAGGAGTTTTGCCTAAATGGAGGAGCTGGGATTCAGGTGACAGCACCTGGCTCATTGCTTGCTTCCAAGGCCACACCTCTCCCCACTTTCCAGTGAGGGAGACAGCTTTCAAAAGGTTTCTGCTGCTGGTGTGCAGTTTGGCGGACAACACCCGCTTCTTTTGAAAAATTTCCCCACTTTCGATCAAGTCGAAGTAACGCTGGATTTTCATTACGGGATTTTAATTAAATGTTGTTAAACTAATTACTAGCCACTCTCAATTCCTTTTGATGCACCTTACTGTTCGGACGAACCGCAAGGGTGCAAAGTGTTACCAACTTTTTGTACCATAGTTGGATTTTCTTGAGAGCTGCCATTTGACAAACATGATGAATGTTTGATTCCAGTGTATCAGATGATCCAGCATTTTGTAGCTAACCAGTTGTGGTTAGCTTGTTTTGTTTTTTGAGTCGACATGACCATGGCCCCATGGGGGTTTGTAATAAAGTGTGCTAGTAGGATCTGAGTGCCTCGGTTTCTCATGACTGGATTAAGCAACTAAGGTATTCCAAGGAGTTTTTTCCCTTGTCAATTATGCTTTGCTTAAGGCGAGGTATAATCGATGAGGTTTTCTCCCGCTCCTCCAAAGCTGAATGCCCGATTTTGAAAATTTGGCCATGGGGGGTTATTAGAGGCCAACTAATGTATATAAGCCTGCCAGAAACTGTTATAATAGGTGTCGGTCATGTCCTAGGTCCATAAAACCCTCAGAAAAAATTTCGAAAAAATTTTACCAGGTCCATCAAAATTTGGGTTTTAATTATTTTTTAAATTTAATAAATTTCTCTATAGTTTAAATAGAGAAATAATTATTTGTAATATGTCAGTCATCCGGGGTCCGAATTCAGTGATTGATGGCTCGTTTGATAAGCCAAAAATCACACATGACCTATGGAGCAGCTAAACCCAACTTTCGGATGTCCATTCAGCCCCGTAATTAATATTTTCTCTGAAAAGTCATTTACAGAGAAATTATTAATTAAAATAATAAAATTGATTATTTTGGAGATAATCCAAATCTCTCCAAAATTAATCAATTTGATTAAAATAAAAGGCTAAATGACATGGCAATGAGCATTTAGGAAGATTCCAATCAACTCCGAATCCTCCCAGTCAACCATCCAGTCACCAGCTAAAAGATCTTCTTGAGCAAATTCGCCCTCCTCATGCATAGTTCGATTTTGTGTGTTGGCATGTAATGGTTGGGTGGATGGTTTGCATTAAAGTTTTAGGTGGGTGCCCTCATGAGTCACCACACCTACCAAAGCTTGGCTCCTTATGTTAATTCGAGTTTACACCTACCATCCACCATGTGTCTCCCTCATCATCCAACTCGCATATCCAAACCCTCATGTCAATCTCTATTAGCTTCACATCTATGCTTTGTTGTAACTCGTTGATTAGTTGATTGATACCTCCCATGCCACTCCAATTCGAGTTCACACCTACCAAGTTACACTTGGCAGCCATCAAACTAGCTCGCACTCCACATGGCTCACGCCCTTCCCAACTTAGCTCACGTCAATCCTCACTAGAAGCTCGCATTCCCTTGTTGTAAGTCGTTTATTGGATGTTGCTCCCATCTCAACCTACCTCAAAGTCGAGCTCTTGCCACCTCATGCCATTTCACCAACCAACAACTCGACTTTTGGCCTTGTCTATCTCTCCAAGCCCTCATGTGATTGGAATTCGACCTATCTACCCATTGCCAATTCGACCTAGGGCTAGCTTGAGTCTTTTACTATAAAGAGAGGCCCATTAGGGGTTATTATCTCATGGATTCTTTAAGCACCAAAACTCTGGAGAAATTTGTAATTTGTTTGAATATTGGAATAAAGTGAGACTTTGGAGGTCAAAGTGGAAGCTCTTGATGTGCCATGCTTCATCTTGTATGAGGTGATATCATGTTTTGTCTATACATTTTGGATTCTTAAGCATTTGATTTTATGATTTAGAGGGCTAACAATCTAGCACAAATATTGTAGATCTATGCTTTTCTCTTAAGTGTGTGGCTTTTCAGGTATTATTCCGAGTGCAAGGGTTCTTGTTTGGTAATATCTTCATTCCACAAAGTTATCAAAGAGGTCTTGCTTTGAAAAGTTAAGAAACTAGGAGTTATTTGTGTTTCGTTCCATCAAACTTCTTCAACAAAAATCCTTAAATATTGGTTACCTTGGCCCTAAAAGGCTATCTCTTCAAGCCTTATCTTTTGCTCCTTGATCTCCTTTTTTCCATTGGTTTGCTAGGCCTATCTTCTCCATAGTTTTTCCTACCCAATTCCCATTCGTCCTACTCCTTTCATTCTTCCTCCTTGCCCTAGTTTTGCCTCTCCCTCCGTTCGCCCTTCCTTCCCACTTGCATTTGCTGCTTCATCTTGTTTGACCAACTCTCTCCATTGCATTTGTTTTCCGCAACTCCATTACTCCAGCTTTCGCTCACCATCTTTTTGCATTTGCTGCTCTTTACACCCAGCCTCAAACCATTCCTTTTGCTGCCCCAAAACACAGTCTGCTTTTCCTCCTTTCACTGCCCTAAAACTTGCATCTCAGTCCTCCTACACTTGCATTTGCTGCCCTTGCTCCTTTCAGCATTTTCCCATCCATGGCATACCTCATTTCCATTCACTAAAAACTCTCTAAAAACTTTATAAAAACACTTTAAAATCAGAGTTTAGTTTTGCTTTAGTTAGTTGCATTTTCTTGAAAAAGTTAGTATTTAGATCTTCATATTGCATTTGCGTAGTTAGGATCTAGTCTTGTTTGCATCTCATTGTTAGTTTCATTTACATTTTAGATCACATTTTTGAGTTTAGAATTACATTGTTTGTTAAGTTTATAGTTCATGTTATATCTTTGCATTTAGATCTCTCATTACAAAAAACAAACAAAAAACAAGCATCTTGTTTTAGTACCTTAGATCTTAGTTAAACTTCTAAGTTTGTCACTTTTGTATCTAGTTTATTGCTTAGTCATATTTCAACCTAGATCTCTTTTAAAAAAGTGAAAAGTGCAGATCCAAAAAAGTATTGATCTCTTGCATTCTAGGATTAGTTTCAAGTTTGAATTATTTATCTAATGCTAAAGGGTATTTTGAGTTGAATGTTGTTATAGGTGCTTTTGAAGAGGAAAAGGGCTTGAGAGAGTTTTGAAGTGAAGAGGTCCAAACAAAGCAAAACTTGAACAAACCATAAGGATGATCCAAAACGTGACATTATCTTGTACTATCCTTTGTAATAGCTTATAAAAGCTGGTTTTGTTTTCCAAGTTTTATCATTTCAAAAGACCTTGCAAGGTTTTAAACCCAAGGCATTTGTAATCGTTTAATAAAGTTTCAAGTGGAGGAGGCCTCCACTTTTTGGTCTTCTTCCCCAGTTGGGGAAGAGTGTTGGGTCTTGTGGATTGATTTAGCTTAGATTTATGATTTCATGCTCTTAGATTAGTATTTTGCTTCAATAAGTCATTTAAATTTATCTTCCATATTTACTTACCCCCATGCTCTCCCGAGTAGGGTCCTTGACCTGAAAGAGATTCTTGGGTAGTTTAGTTTTATTTCTTGCATTTATTATTATCTTGTATCTCTTCCAAAGCCTTCGACCGGAAGTAGTATCCTTGAGATTTTCTCTCAAGGGCAGGACCACATAATTTGTGGTTACTCTTCCTTCCCCGTCGATTTCCTTGGCAGAGCTTTCAGCTAGTTGGAGGTTCTCAAGTGCAGGCGGTTCTAGTGGTTGATCTTGTTCGGAGATCAATCCCACCTAGTAGATTAAAATTTGTGTGGTAGAACACTAAATTTACTTAGTTTCATTTTATCTTGCAAGTAATATTGTTAGTAGTAGTTCATATCTTGCCGATCAATATTATTGTTTAAATCTTTTTCAAGTTAAGATATACTGCTGTTACAATTTATCTGCTTCTTAAAACGAACTAAAGTCTCTTGAACTTGGCCAAATCCAAGTCAAGAGCACCCTCTGTCGGAGGGCATTTTAGTTTTTTGCATCATCCCTGCATTAGGCATTTTAAGTTTAGCAAGTCTCTTGAACTGTGGTCATAAGACCGAGTCAAGAGCGCTCTCTGTCGGAGAGTTGAACAAGGTTTTCTAATAATAAAATTTTCCACTCATACACCCCTTAATTAATTTATCTTGGTTTTTTTTGTCCTACACCCGTATGCTCTGCCAACCGGAAACGGTTGGGCTAGTACTCAGAAAGGTGGAAGACTTGATAATTTACAATCGATAACTTAATTAAAATTTTTACCCAAAACCTCAACCAAGGCAGATTACTGTTCTTCCCACGAGAGGTGGTGCCGGGAATCCACTGTCAGACTCAGGGGCGGTTCAAACATTGGACACCTATCCTTTTGAATCTGGGTGCTTCCGACAGATCACCTAGGGTTGCCAGTAGTTTTCTTGGGTAAGGTTCCACTATCTTTTGATACCTTTGGTCTTGTCCTAATAATCAAGAACATCTAAAACACTTAAAATTTACCAAGAACAATTGCAAAACGTCCTCACAAACAGTTACTTCCGACTTATTTTTCCAGCATCACAAGTTTTATTTGACTCCATTTGGCACTGGCCTTTAACATTTATACATCTTTGAAATCTGGACCATATGTCCTTGTCATTTGTTTAAATACCTATCTTGTGGATGCTTTACTTCAATATTCTAAGTCGAAGTATATTGTCATATTTTGAATTTGTATCTTGTGAAATTTTGCAACGTGGATTGCGTGTTTAATTCTGTTCTAGTCATCATTCAAAAAACTCCTAAATAACACCCATCCGCATCACAACACCAAAACACATTTAAAACACACAAAGAGCCTTAGACAACTCTTTTATAGGGACTACCCCCCTTGGCTTCGTTAGGAGTTTTGCCTAAACAGAGGAGCTGGGATTCAGGTGACAGCACCTGGCTCATTGCTTGCCCCCAAGGCCACACCTCTCCCCACTTTCCAGTGAGGGAGACAACTTTCAAAAGGTTTCTGCTGCTGGTGTGCAGTTTGGCGGGCAACACAAAGCATACGTAAAGGAGTCCAAATTTTACAAGTTTTTGAGCAATGTTTTCTTGATTATGAAGCCCAAGAATCTCTTCAGGTTGAAGACCGTACTCGGGATTTTCCAGTATATTTTTGAGCTAGTCCTTTACACATTTTGATGAGATCACCTGATGATGAGCATCGTTTTGATGATCACTCTTATGCATTCAGTGGATCTAGAGCTTGTACATTTACAGTCTCATGCCAAGACTAAGCCCCATGACACCAGGTCGTTAACTGAGTTAGCCATTCTTCTATCATCCAGAGCAGATTGATGACAGTGCCCATATTATATTCAGAAGCAGTGCTTCATTGTAATTCAGGTAGTTCAAATCAGGGACTTAGGTACATGATCCAGCAAGTATATGATTGGTGCATTTGGGTTGTTGATGTGCTCTTTCTTTTATCTAGGTAGTTTATGACTAGGTATATGATGATTGTTTACTGGCTATATCTTATGATGATTTCTTGTGTTTAGAGTAGAAGTGGTTAGTTACTATTAATAGGAGGTTCTTGTGTATACTCATTGGTCATACGCTTACTTTACGAGGTACGGACTTGTTCATTCCCTTATTTTTGGGCCTTTGCTATCCATGGCATAACCAGTCACTTCTTCGTCCATCCGTTACCTTCCAAGTTTGATTTCATCCCGACTTACACCTTAACTAGTGATCTTAAGGACTTCCCCCACCTAGACCTTTGTGTTGGATAGATTCCTTGTTTACATTGTGTCTCGGCTCTGGAGTATGTGATTTTAGTCATAGTGATTGTTCTCCTCTAGTCCTCGAAACCAAGTATTCCTACAAAAAAGTGTTGCTAAACACTAGAGCATCTAATCTTAAAGGCTATATCTAATTGAATGCTAAGTCAGCAAAAACAGTGTTGCTAAACATTACTTCTTATATCTATATTAACTAGTCAGTGGCGAAAGGACGAGCACTCATCCTTGTTTGATGTAAGGTCGTTTGTCCCCACAGGGAAACAGGGAAATCGAGTCATATCTGAAGCCCAGAAGGCTTTCAGGGCACCTACTTTTGAAGACTAGCTAGTGAAAATCTTTAAAGTGAAATAAATGATAAATCTCAAGTGAGAAAGGCTGACAAATAAATAAATTCCTAGAAGGTTGCTTGTCTAGAGTCTATTGGAAGCATTCTCATCACTCTACCCATCTGTAAGACACCTCCATCCCCTGCGTTATTTTCTATCCAGCATACGTATAAGTGGTTCCCCTGGTTCCTTCATCCAAGAGATTGCAGTGTTGAGGTTGTCAAGTCTTTCCCCTAGCCTGGCCTTTGTTTTTTCCACCCTCATCCATGGTTAGCAAATTGTTCCAATCTGTAAACGAGTATACACTTGAGATTCCTGTTTATGGTGGCTAGCTACTTTGATCTAGACTTATTTTTGTTATATTATTTACATGCTTTTGCCAGTTGTTATCAGCTATTTTGTACAATAGCTAAATTTCTTGTGAGCCGCCAGTTTATTGAACATGATTCATGTTCATCATTAGTGTTTAGAGGTTCAGAAGTCATTTTCAAGGAAATTTTGCCCCTTTTGTAATAACTACATGTTCATACCCCCATGGGGAAAATGTAAAAAGTTGGTCTAAATGGGATCTGTTATCACCTAAACTATAGTTACCCCTATGCATGTATCCACTCATGGATGGCAATAGGGAAGGGCAACTCAAAAGGTGCAACTACAATCACCTCGACCTCCAATATATGGTTGTCACGCCAATCGAGGCAACCTTCACTTTATGTTATCTAGCCCAAACAACAAAGGGGGAAACCCGATCTACTCCCGACAGGAGAGATCAAAACCAAGACACCAAATCAAGTTAATTCTAAGTGAAGTAAGGTGTATGGTTTATCCTAGACCTTAGGATGAAGTCACAAGACAAGTGAGGGGTTCAATGAGTATAGCTTTGGTTCATTATTGATGTGAAAGTGACTTATGATTTGTGAAATAGGATCTAGGATTGAGGTACTAGTTCAATATGACAAGATCCACTGCCTTGGGAACCGTGTCCAATGAAGGGTAGTTTAGGGCTTGAATTGGGGCTAACTAGTATAAGTGACAAGCTTGATCATGATATATGATGACATCAAAGGGTTTAGTACTTAGGGTCATTTCATGAAAACCTAGATCTAGCAAGATCTAACCATTAGATCTCATTTAGCCCACTTGACTTGGCTCCTAGGTGTCCCGATCTACACTTTGACATACCTTTTGACCCCATTAGCCCATTTAACAAGGCACTAGTCCTCTTCAAAGCAAGTCGCACTCCTTAGGAATTGTGTCAAACCCTAGATCTAGCGCGTGGGTATTCCTAAACTCAACTTAGATCCATAGATCTAGTCATTACCTAACCTCTAGTACCAATTTTACACCTTAGCTTCACCTCGTGGGCCCACTTAAAGCCATTTCACACATCCCAAGAAAATAAGACCCACTTAAAGCCATTTCACACATCCCAAGAAAATAAGACCCACTTGTGTAAACATATGGTACTACACCTTGTCATCATACCCAATCATGTGGCCTAAACCATACGTAGGTTGAAACACTAGCATTCTATTACACCATCTTCAACCATACCTCAACTCCTAGGTCCACTTAGCCTTGCATTGGTTTCCGTAACTCATCATTTACCCGTCCTTAGAAACCTTTGTTTGGGTCCAATCAACTGTGATTGGTAATAGGGTCTCCCCCTAGGTCTTATTACACCTTGACCTAAAGCGAAGAGTGCCTCGGTTGACGTGACTCCCACCTTGCCTTGGGAACCGTGGCATCTCTTGGGTCACCTCTTTAGTTGCCTATCTCCTCTACCGTCCCGGATGGGATACCACTAGGGGAAACTACAAGTTGTGTGATAACAAGAACCTCAGATTATCTTATTATTGCATACCAAAAGCAAAATGAACAGTGTGGTGGGGATGGCGCTATTCACATCCCGAAACCACATGCTCATTACATTAAAATTTCCAAAATGACAAAACATAATGCTAATATCAATAGTAAATGCTCTTGCAAGAGCTTATTCTTCCTATCTACTTACTGTATCAAGTGACAGGAAAACATCAAGTGAAATGATACAACCAGTGGAGCCATCTCAGCTCCTCATCAATGATAAAACTTCTTCCCCTGCGTTTAATCATTATGTGAACATGACCTAGAAATGCCACCGAAGTATGGCTATAAGAGACAACTCCCCCACTTGGCTGGTAGCTATATCTTAGATCTGCAAATAGATAGCATGATTGAGCACATGTTGTGTCAACATAATGCTGAAGAGGGCTTAAATAATAAGTAGGTGACCCCTCTTCAAGCTGAATTATGTCGTCCAAGGGGTTCTCATGAGGCAGACCTGCAAAGTAAGAATTATTATCTTCGATGAAATAAAATTTAGGCAGGTACAAACCTTCATCATAAAATTGTTCATAAGCTTGAGGCAGCATCATATCTTCAATGTTTCCTATTGCAACAATGCCAGGAATCTATTCAACTACATCTTCAAACAAGGGCCCTTGTACTGCTTCTTCAATGGGATCCTCACAGAAGTGTTCTTCGAGCTTCCCTCTTTGATCTTCAAAGTGTTCTTCGTGAAACTATTTTTTAGTGTCAAGCTGTGCTCTGGGGAGGAGGGCATCATACTCCTTGGCGAGCTGCTCAATCTCATCGACTATTCCTTCATGCCAACGAAGGAGAAACCTCTCAAAAAAACCTGCCACTGAGTCTATGGATTCATCCCAAAGGCCATAGAACCAACTTACTGCATCCCCTTCCAAAGTTATAGCAAAAACGACCATAAGATCATCCTCATGACAAACATTAAAATCAACCATCAATTTGCAGAAAGAGGCAATATGATGGGTGGCTGAAATATCATCATTTCCATGGAATTCTGGAACAATCTCATGTACCTTCTCATGGTCGTAGCACTCATTAGGAAATCCACAGATATTTGAGAAATCTAACAAGGTGAAAGCTTCGTGCATAAGAGCACGAAGTTTTTCCTTATCATCATCCATAAATCAAATAATGAGGTACTAAATCTGAAATATGTATAAAGTCATACCTCATACCAAGCTGTGGAGTCGCCAAGGTGAGCTTGAAAGCCTTCCAATGAGTGTGCTCACCTCTACACCCAATTGGATCTTCAAATCTGCCAAAGGACAAGGGCTTCGTCCCTTCGTGGAGTCGCCATGTGAGAAGAAGAATCTGCAATATAATCTCCCACAAATGTCAATGAAACATAGTCTTCAAATCTACGGGAACTGGACTTTGTCCCCGGCAACGGCGCAAAAATAGAAATGTTGCCCGTCGATGTGCACACAGCAGCAGAAATCTTTCGAAGCTGCTTTGGGAAATGTGTGGCCTTGGAGGCAAGCAAAGAGTCAGGTGCTGTCACCTGATCCCGACTCCTCCGTTTAGGCAAACTCCTAACGAAGCCAAGGAGGGTAGACCCTACAAAGAGTTACTAAGGCTCTTATGGTTTTAAAGTGTTTTGAATGTGTGATGAGGATGGGTGTTGCTTTAGGAGTTTTTTGATGATTTACAATAATAGATTAAGTCCAAGCCTAAGTCACCTGACACAAGGACACGGAACACGAAGGACACGAAAATACGAGTCTGACACGGACACGGTGACCCCCGGACTCAATACACAAAGGACACGTTTATATATAGAAATATATATATATATATATATATATTTTAAATATATTAAAATTTAAAAATATAGACATATAAATCCAAAAATCTTTAGAAACTAAAACATTTACAAATATTCAATAGAAATTAGAATAAAAACACATTAATGATTACACATTGTCATTCACAAATCACAATTCACAACACATTTGTCATTCACAAATCACAATGAGACACATAGATGCATGTCGGAACAATATTTCTCATTAAGTCATCAAAATCAAAATGTATACATATATGTCGAAATGCCACTAGGCACTGGAGAATGCCAAATAGACTAATAGTAAATACAAAAAGTGGTGGATCAAGATGGGAGAATCCCATATGTCAATAGTCCTCCTCCATCCCTGAATCAACATACTCATCACTAGCATTGCCCTAATCCTCATCCTCCTCCCCCTCCTCCTCCTCTCTGTCCATCTGACGATCTGCATCTGCTGCTGTGGAGGATGACCCCTCTATACGATCACTATCATCAAAAGTGATCGGATCTAGCACTGGATCATTAAGATCCATGTTGGCTAATGCCAACTCAGTACTTCTGTCCAAACCCATTTCATCAGGAAAGACATCCCACATCTTTGTCTTTCCCTTCACCCACTCCTCCCTCTTCCTGTAAATAAGACGACAGGTTGGAGTGCACATACACCATCGACTCTTCCCTGGACTGCTCAAGCCTGCTCTTCTTCACACTGTACAAGTTCCCATATGTGCTCCAATTCCTCTCACAACAAGAGGATGATGTAACTTGAGAGATGACCCTCAAGGCTAACTTCTATAGAATAGGGGATGTTGCCCCAGGAGTTTCCCACCAAGCATAGGGTTTCTTAACCCCCCTGTCTCTAAGCACATCATACCCTCCAAATCTCCCAGTGCCAGTGGAAAAATCTACAAATCCCTCCTCTGCCTCCTCAAACAGGTCGATATCCTGAAATAGCCATCTAAGTGTTATCTTCCTCCCATGTGCAATCTCTACATCCATGTGAGGAGGGACTCTGTGTGAGGGTCCCGATCCACCAGTGAGCCAGTCCTGAGTGTGGAACT
Organism: Larix kaempferi; assembly: GCA_027924585.1. Taxonomy (NCBI): domain Eukaryota; kingdom Viridiplantae; phylum Streptophyta; class Pinopsida; order Pinales; family Pinaceae; genus Larix; species Larix kaempferi. The sequence continues at coordinate 22,373,879 of BSBM01000316.1, read as the reverse complement.
TGGGGTTCAAGGAGTGGACCAAGCAATGCAAAGGTGTGCAATTATTATTCCACCTAGAGATAAGAATATCCCGAATAATGGTCCATAAGTTCTCTGTCGATGTCCCATACTCGGGACACTCATTCTCCATGACAATGGACCTCATGGACTCAATCATGGAATCCCACCCCTCATAAACCTCTGCTAGGATGGGCTGGTCCGTGTCTGCAAACCGCAACAAAGAAATGATTGGCTCCATGATCTTAATGCTAAGATCTTTCGTGTGCCACCAACCATCATCTAACACCGTGTCCTTCACCTTTTGTGAAGCAGCCTGATCCGTCTTTCTCCAAAAATCCCAAAACTCTGAAATCACCATGGACCCAAGAGCGGTTTTGACCTCCCTCAACCTCTTGAGCATGATGAATGAGGAAGCAAATAGAGTATCTGCAATCTTCAGCAATGAAAGTTATGTGTACTCTTTGTAGATGGTGAGGGTATTTGTGTGGTTTTGTACAAAGTTACGGATATGGCGTGCATTCTCAATAAGGTTGCCAATCCATGTCACATCTGAAGCAATGGATTTCGGTGCTAAATTCAAGGAATGGACAATGCAAGGTGTCCAAAAAACCTGTAAGAGCAATAAAAGCATGTATCAATGACTCTACAACACTAACATTGCAATGAGCAAATTAGAAATGAAAGGTGTCCAAAATGAACATACCTGTGGATATTTAGCTTCCACAATCACGCCAGCATCCTTGCAAACAGGTGCATTGTCCATGATGATTTGTACACACGAATCAACACCTATTTCTTCAATGGTTTTGATGAATAAATCACCCATATACTGTGCATCCTTGTATTTCCCAAGAGCATCCACCGCTTTCAAGAACAACGGTCCATTTTGGGAAGATACCATGAAATTGATGAGTGGATGGCGTGTTGGATCCGTCCATCCATTAGAAACAATACTCACACCGCATGAGGGCCATGTTGTTCTAATTGGCTCAAGGATTTTATCTACCTCCTTCTTTGCTTTAACCAACAATGTGGTCCTAAGCTTCTCTGAACCAGGAGGCACATAACCACTTGGAGCTCGTTCCAAGATAGTTCGAACCGTCTCAAAATACAATGGTGATCGTGCAACATTGAATGAGATGAAGTTGAGGTAGAAGAAAAATGCAATGGTAAGGTCTACCTCTTCTAGCGCCTCTTGTTGGAAAATCCTATCCATTGGACCACTTGTAGATTGCCTCTTTCTTGTTTGATAAGTATCCCCACTCCCATGAATGCTAGGTGGAAATGGAGGCTTGGTGCTAGAGGACTTCCTCAAAAATGGAAGAGGATCATCCTCTTTTTTCTTGCTTGCTACTGCCACCTTCCCTAACTAAGCCAACATGATCCTCTCTTTCCATATCCCTCCTTTGGTTAACACTCACCGCTATGCATGAAGAAATCCCACAAGAAGGAAGGGCCAACAAATCGCCCTTAACCCGGAAATATGTCCTCTTGAACTCATTCTTGCAAAAATTGCATCTCCAAGACACATTGCCTCCCCCACCAAGCTTTGCCCCGGGCCCATCTTTCCTTGTCACATACTTCCACAAAGGGTTTTTTTTTCTTGGGCTTGTTGCCTTGCTAAAACAGGGTTAAATGGAGCCATAGCATGAGCTCCACTAGCAGCAGATGGAGCACTTGATAGAGGAGGAGAACCGCTTATGCTTGGTGGAATAGGAGGGGAGGCACTAGATGGTGCATTTCTCCCTTTCCTTTGCCCCTTAGCTCCTTCCCTAGCTGATTGAGACATTCCTTTTCTTGTGTGATGGTTGAGCTTGCAATCTTCTCCACAAATCCACCGCAATGCACTTGGAATTGCTTGGATGCAATGGATAGCCTTCAAATCTCCTTCACCTGCACATACAACTCACTCTCAACCAACTCCTTCCTTGCAAATGACAAAAAGAAACCCAACATTTTGTTTTAAAGCAAACCCGGCCGCACTTTTCGCGCTTTACATGTCTTGTTTTTGGGATTCGTGTCTTGTGGAATACATCTTGCTCAAAAAGCAAAAATAGGTCTGAAAATAGTATGCCTGCAGAATGTGGCATTATAAGGCTCACCCTGCCTCTTTCAAGATAATGACACAGAATCATTGCCTTCAGTGTGTCACCTGGCTGCCATTCTCAAGTATGCAGCTGCAGCTATAGTTGGTACCTTTCCCAAGACACGTGCAATCTTCCTGTCCCTAATTGACTTTAAATTGTTAAGATCTTGTCCCCTCGATGCTGGATTGCATCTGGATGAAATGTAGAAAGTGCACTTATTGCACTAACAAGCATACCCATCGGATGAGCATCATGAGGCATAGTTTGTTTCCTGTATATTCTATCAGATTTATAACCCTGCTTTAGATCTGAAATAAGAGAATGCTGCTGCTACAGATTTAAACCACGCTGCTGAAAAATGTTTTTGGAATGCTTGAAAGGCCTGAAATGATAACAAACAATGATGTCTGCTGCTGCTGTCACTACTGCTGTTTGTTACAGGACAAGCCCAGACTTCCAGAACTGATTCTTAATGCTTATTTGCTGATGCTTTTCACTCTCAGAAATGCTCAGGTCCAAGTTTTAGCACCTTCATCACTTATATGACCCCCCAGAAGACACCAGAATTACATTCTTAATGCTGCACAGGCCCAGGATTGAGGTTTACTGTGGGTTCACTGCTGTTTTATGACTGAGGCTACACCACGGAATGTCCAGAATGATCTTTCAGTGTGCAAGAATTGTGCTCAGAACTTCTTGCATACAGACCAGCCTTAGGAAACAGCAAATCATATCATGAAACAGAAAACTCCAGCACAGAAAGACAGCAAGGCAAATAACACTTCCAACAAGATGCAACCCCTTTGAAATGCCATTAAATCTTGCTATGAGGTACTACCGTTACAGACTTCTGATCCCTTAACTGAAATATACTGTTAGAATAGGGCCCAGAATTACTGCTGCTCTCATCCTCATAATATCATGAACATACCAGGAACCTTCATGAAAACCCCCAAGTGACCACTCTTGCAAATAGGGGTAACAGGTTGTACAGAGGAGTGGTCATTGTATAAAACAGCAATTTTGGGCAATTTCAAATTTTCAATGCTGGTATGGTCTGTGAGTTTAACCCACAACTGGCCAAGAGTTGGCTCTGATACTAAATAGGATAAACAAACTTGTTTATCACATGAAAGAATATTTCTACAAGTATATAAGAATATATTAAATAATAAATGTTTGATAAAAATGATGATATTACAAAGAGCCTCATGATGGTATACTTATATGCATTGACTCATAACGAGGTGAATGGTTGTGTTCCCTTTCACCTTTCATTAGCCTAATTAATATTATTTATTGTTAGTATTATAGTTATATTTTATGATTATTACATGTAATATGCCAATGTTCAAAGTGGAGGATTGGGCATTGCTTTTACAAAAGCATCCTTATGACATATAGAAGTTTAGCTACATACATGAACAAAGTGATGAACTGAGAAGTGAGAACAATAAAACTACTTAAGTTTAACAAGAGTCCAGGCTCAGTGAACAGAACAATGACACTGCACTTTGGGCTTTTAGACAAAGGTCAAAGCTCAAATAAGAAGCAAATTAAATACAAGTCTATAGGATATGGACAATCAAACGATCTAATAAGTACGCTTTGAAAACCTTGCATTCAATGTGTATTTTATTTAGCATTATCACATTCCATTTCATCCCATTGGCAAATAATGTTTGCAACATCATCAACATATATTATTCATACACATGAAAAATAAAGTACCTTTCCTTCCTGAATAATCTCTTGAAATGCCTTCAGTTGCTCAATAAATGGCACACTCTCCCTCCACTTTGAAGGATCATATGAGAAATCACCAAAAAGTGGCACATATCGATCAGGCCTGAACGGTTTCATATGTCAGTAGTCTGAAGATGAAGAAGATTCCATATGGCTTCTTACATAATTAAACAAAGAAAAAAAAGAGCTAGACCCACAAAATAAAGTAACCATCACTGCTCGAAAAACAATTCCACTAATCATTTTGATGTTATAGATGCAAATCTCATGCCCTTTTTCAGATATATCATAGCAACCATAGCAACAAATAATTAGTGATAAATTAAAATATCAAGTGACATTGATGATAAATGACATAAGCAATATCACAACAAAGTAACAAACATAGCAAAGTCTCAGATATCAAGGAGAAAGATACTAATAAGTCATTCATTAGAAAATCTTAACTTAGCAGAGCCAGAAAATATTTACTATAAATTATTGGGAAAAAAATTAAAGAAATAAAAAACCACTAATTTGCAAAATAGGAAATAGGGAAGTTGGTTCCTGTTGATGCACAACCTAGTGGCCTCCTGATTGGCAAGGAAAATCAGCCACTAATCCAGCACAACTATGGGATTTTCCTCCCAACGTGTCACTACCAAAGGGGAACCCCTCTTTTAGGCTTCCTAGATTTATAAGCAGGTAGACCTAGACTAACCAAGGGAAAGACCCTAACTAGATTTTCCTTGATATCAACCAACAAAAGTTAGCTGTCCCAAGTACTTATCTAGTTGTTTTTTTCATTTTTGAGATGAAAGGTGTGTCCTAGCTAGGTTAAGTGGTTTAAGTATAAGACACACGCACTAGACTATAGGTATTTAAGATACTTGTAATATTAAAGTTCAGATACAACACCAATTTAACCAATAAGCTAAATAAGGAAACAAATGTTATAGCAATATAACTAGTTACCCTGAAAAAGAAATGACATGATACATCAAATTATAGCTCATCAACATATGAATTAAACCACATTTATCCATTAATAACAATCCCCAAATGAAAAGGCTCAAGTCAATCAGGAGTGTCAAGCTACTGTAGCCCTTCGATATACCTCCGAGGTACGTGAAGAGTAATCTTCCTGAATGTTGTTTTCGGTGCACTACAATAAAAGGATGGTCGAAGGATGGTTTGAGGATTCCCAAGGGGACTTTCGATATAATCAAGGTACGTGGAAGTGAATCTGTGTTCAAGTCCTATCTAATGCAATACTACTCAAAGGGGTATTGAAAGGAGTTATAGCAGCGGCCAACATTGCACCATACACTTAAGTACCTATTATATTCACAGTCAATAATGGATACACAACCACAGATTTACAAACTTAAAGGCAGATACTTGGTGTTGTTTATAGATGTTGGAACACATCTTCTACCCACTGATAATGTTCCCAAATACTAATCTATGATTTAGGCCACATGATAAGCTAAAAAAGACAAGATCTAGTACCATGTATTACACAAGTGGGGTCCACTTCCTAGGGATATGTAAATGGTTCAAATGGGACCAACAAAGTGGAGTTTAAGGGATGAAATTGGTACTAAGGGGTATGTAGTGAGTAGATCTATGGATCTAAGTTGAAATTAGGAATACCCACATATGGGATCTAGGGTTTGACACAATTCCCAAGGAGTGTGAATTGCCTAAGGAGGACTAGTGCCTTGTTGGATGGGTTAATGGAGTCAAAAGATATGTCAAAGTATAGATCGGGACATCTAGTAGGTAAATCAAGTGGGCTAATTGAGATGTAATGGTTGGATCTTTCTAGATCTAATGTTTCATGATATGACCCTAAGTGGACCACAATCCCTTAAAACAAGGAATGCTACCCCCAAGGCAGATCGTCATAAAATGACACACTAGATGTAGGTTTCAAGGTATGCTCTTTCCAAATCCACTGAAATCTCAACTACCCAGGTCCTTAAAGTGGGCAAACTCGATTTACCCAAGGAGTGCGACCTTGCTCAAGGAGGGCTAAAAAGGTGGAAAAGTGTGTCAAAACAACTCCAATGGCCACCAAATTGTAGATCCAAGTAGTTTAGGCAATGATCAATGTGGATCTTGAAAATCAAGGGGATCCAATGGCTAGATCTCCATAGATCTGAGATTGAAAGTGCATCACCAATTTGATCCAAGTGGGCAACCCCCAAAATGAGAAATGATACCCCCACGGAAGAAATCAAAGAAGGGGTAGGTTATCAAGTGTGGAGAGTATGAATCAAGCGGGATCTCACCTACCCATGTACTAAATCTAACCAAACAAGCTTCTCCCAAGGGGTACGATTTGCCTCAAGAGGGCTATATTGCCTTCAAAAGTGTGTCAATTTTAACCCAATCACCACCAAACTATAGATCTGAATTGCTGTGGATGCTATAGAGATGGGTTTTTAATATCTTTTCAAAAGCAAGGCTAGATCTAAGTAGATCTAAAAAAAAGTAAAAATGAGGGTTTTAATCAATTAGGGCTTTATTGATCTAGAAATTATGGACAAGTCAAGGAAGAAGAAGAACATACCTTTGGAGCATACCTGGATGAAGAGATGAATGCTAGTTGAGATGAGGATTACTTTTGCCAAAGATCAAATGGAGAATTTTTAAAACCCTCTTGCCAAATCAATTTTTCCAAGCCACATGTGTGTCCCTCTAACCTGTCAAAACCAAGGAGCAAAGCATCAATCAGTTTAACATGTTGAAGGTAGATACAAGCAAGAAAGAGATAAGCAAAGAATAGTTGGTGCAAAGACAAAACCACTCCCTGTTTAACCCAAAACGTCCTCCTCCAAGCTTGAAGGGCAAGCCTCCCCACCAATTCGCACTTGTTGAAAAAGTCTCCTCCACCTGTAAAAAGATATGGCAAATATGCAAGACAGCTATAATAGATCCTCCAGTGCAATGGACAAAAGCATTTACAATCAAAGCAACCAACATCCACTCCAAACCCAAGCATGTACTCCAAAAGATAGAAATTTTATTCCAAGAGCCAAGAGCCAAAAATCTCTAGATGATTTTACAATGAGAAGCTCTCTCTTTAAATAGGATGGAGAGAGGCCATAATCCTAACCACTTTTTACATGAGTGGCTAAGATTAAAAGATCAAAAGATCTAATCAATGGTTGAGATGAGCTCAACAATAAAATACATGGATCAACCATAAAATATAATAATAAGTGGACAAAATCACCCTAGGAGAGGGGATCCCACCAAATCATGATTACAAAATGTAACAATAAGCTTATGGTGGGTCCAGGGGGTAATTTTAGACACCCTTAGTCAATCCCCATAGCACAATAATAATAAAATAGTCATCAAAGTACCAAATCGTGCCTCTATGGACAAATCGTGGGCCTTAGGAGGCATCGAAAATCATCAGAAAATGCCATAAGTGATGGCTGTGGGTCCCGATGAAGCTGAAACTGCTGGAGAACGTGTGGAAGACATCCCACTCATCATCACTGATCATCCCATGCCAAAACTTTGCCTCAGTAGCCCAAATCGAATTCCTCTGTAGCCATTTCTATCAATCCTGAACTGCCTCGGGAAACGTGAAACTGCCCAAACTGCCTCCTGGAGTGCCTACGCTGTCAAGGTGAGGGCACCAGTGTGTCTGGGAAGGGGGTAATATGGTAAAAACAAGTGGTTGGACCACCCCCTCCATGCACAGCGCCCTAGGTGAACCAAATAAAATCCATCTCTACTCTGACAGACCAAAACTGCACTAGGATAGCCTACTGAGGCTCAATCATCACTGTAACTGCCCGAAACTGGAAGTAGACTATCTCATTGGACTCAGAAGGTCCAAATCTATACAAGATGTGTACTCATACACCATATGAATCTCTGCATGATCATATAATATATCCAATATGCCCAAACAGGTGAAATAATAATAATCTGTAACTGATCAAATAATGTTGAAAACCATCAATCATCATCATAAACCTGCATATGATACATAGAACCATCATGTACATGTACATAGACCATATATCATCCATCTGTATCCTCACAAGGTCTAATCATCTCATGTCCTGTGGTTGACCTTGGTCAAACTAGGTTTGACCAAGTCAACATAACCAAATATAACTCAGACTATCCAGAAGCTGCTGCAAAGTGTCAAAGGTTAATGCATGCTCTATAATTCATTTAAATAGCAATTATAACAAAAAGTAATCATTACTGGCGATCTAAATCCAAATATATAGTGTCATTAATTATTATTATGACTCGGGCTAGACTTTCAAGCCCATACTCACTTCATAGTTGTGATCAATTTGCTAGTGAAGGGTGAAAGCTAAAAATAAACTGGCTAGGCCAAGGGGTGACTGACTGACTCAACATTGTGACACTTTGGATATGGGAAAGGGAATACACACCATAGCATATACTGAATGAGCAATAGCACAGGGAATGGCAGTGTCTCACAAATGGATAAGTTGTTCAAAGAGTATTTATTCACCTTTAACAGATGCGCACAATCCATAATACAGAAGAGGCCAGCAATATTTTTGATATAGCATTTAAGTTCCATTGCTTTTTGGGCCTAGAGTTTCCATAGCCTTTGGTCTATGTGTGTTTACAAACACATTGCATAGATTTACATTTATTTAGGCTTTTTGCTGCAGGTGTGTTTTTAAGGTAGTTGTTTACCTGAGCACTTCTAGGTGTGTCATAGACAGCTTGTTTACCTAGGTATTTTCATTTCGCAAAAGATATAACATTTCATTTTCATTTGGGTTGCCTTTCAGTCATGTGTGTTGAGAAACACATTGCGTGAATGGGCTTTTTATACAAGATATAACATTTCATTTTCCATATTTTGTATTCATGGCAGCACTAAAAGTTTCAGGTTTAGACAACACAACTTTAGTGACTAGGGTAATTCACAAGGAAATCCAACTCACCATAGGTAAGTTTTGTCACCAACTCAGAGCCGAGACACAATAAACAGGGAAGCTCATCCAATACAGAGGCTACAATGGGGGTAAGTCCTCCATGCCGCTAGTCAAGTAGTAAGTCAGGGTGATAAACTAAAAGGTAGGTAATGGATGGATGAAGACAATGAATAACGGAGCCAACACTAGCAAGCCAAGGTATGGTGTAATGATCACCTCTATTCTCCCTAAGGAGGGTAAAACCAATGAGTATGAATAATGAACTTCTAAGTCTAAGTAGGGACAATATAATACATATAATAGAATCAACAAGGTCCACATATCTATATGATCGCCAGATCCTGACACTAAGTGCTAAGACATGCCATAAGAATGAATATAAAAGCAATATAACCATGACAACATAATATACCTGCTGAGTCATATACCTGAATGCTCATACTTTGATCCATCATCTGTCCTCTGAAACTGCTACTGTAACTCTGGGCACTACTGACTGCTCATGTACAAATGGTATAATAGCTACATCGGTCATCTCTCGGGGTGTCCTGAGACTCAGTCATGGCATGGGGAAAATATATGCTGTCCAAAATCTGATAGTGATCCATAATAGATGCTCATCTCATCATCCCAATGTAAAGGAACTGGCTGAAAAAGTGCTCTGGAATCTGAAAAATAATGTATGGTAGCCCGGCTACTATATATGTGATAACAGGCGCATTGGTTGGGGAGACCCACCCTGCTACTTTTTGTCAAATCTCAATCTACAGAGGGATTAATTTTGTCTTTGCACCAATTATTCTCTATCTGTTACTTCTAGCTTGCATCTACCTTCATCTTTGTTCACTGATTGACCTTTGTTTCCTTGGTTTTGCAGAGAGAGGAGGACGCACTTGTGGATTTGGGCAATTCGTTGGAGCAAGAGAAGTGACCAAACTTTCATTTGATCGTTGCAGGAGTAATCCTCTCATATCGGCATTCATCTTCATCATCCAGGTACGCTCACAAGGTATGTATTTGGCTCCTTAGCTTACCCATCTGTCAATTTCATTCAAACCCTAACTCGCAAAATCTTATAAAAATTCCCTAGCTCTTTCAACTTGGAATTTGGGCAAAAGATTTCTAGGTTTTTCACTTAAGGCCTAGCCCCAAGTGGGTCCTCAAGGGCGTCACCCTTGGGAGACTCCATCTAACCTAAGCCCTAGGCACTGATCGTTAGTTATTGCACCCTCCTTGATTTTTCCCCTTTTTCTCGGTTGTTTGACTCTCATCTTGGCTTGTGAGCTTAGCACTATCAGATCTATCATCAAGCCCTGCTAGGAAGCCCCTATTCTTTCAGATCTACTCCTTGGGACCACTTTTCCATCTTTTAAGTACGCGTTTCCTAAGATAGCTGATTTTGATCATTTACCCTAACATCCCTTTCCTAGATTCATTCTTAATCTTGAGTTACTGTAATTGATCTACTTATCTCCCATATTTCATATCCCCAAAGCCTCTATAGTAACTCATTTCCTTAAATCTAGGGTTTATTACTTTTTACCATAGATCCCTCATTGAATATCTTGATCTAGTGTTTGGTTTGGATCTCTCTCTCTCTGAGAGTAGATCAGGGTCTCCCCCTTTGTTATCTGGGGCTTGGATAGCAAGAAGCGAAGAGTGCCTCAGTTGGCATGACAACCAATCCACCTTGGGAATCGAGGTCCTCTTGGGTCACCTCTTTAATTTCCTAACACCTCTACCGTCCTGGATAGGATCACCTTTAGGGGCCACTACAAGTTGTGTGATAACATATCCTCTTGAAGAGAAACTCCTTAATCATTCTGTCATTAGTGATCGTTCAATTTCATATTATCTTATTGAAGAAGAAGAAAATGGGGACATGAAGCAAGGCCCTTTTGAGATGATTTCACGTGATCATTGTGCAAATAATCAGGATGTTCTAAATAAACTTGTTAATTTTCTCCCTGATCAATTCAATGAAAATGATCATTTATCCTCATATGAATTTAATGATAAATCAATGGAAGAACAATCTCAAGGTGAGGATGAGTTAGTAAATCAAATTAAATGCTCAAATCATTGTTCAACTTCTTATGGTGAATCCTTAAGTGTTCCTTTACCATGCTCAGCTGATTCCATCCTTAATCAGGATAAATTGGTTCAATATTTGGGGTTGGATAATTGCATTAAGTTTTCTTCTCGTATAATAACTTTTGACCTTATTTCAAACTTGGAAATTCTTCCAGGGTCTTCACTTGAGCTTCATCTTTTGGTTTGGTATTATCTTGGAGAGGGTTTGGAGGTCAAGAGTTAACCCTTATGCAGTTTGGTGGTGGTCGTGGCATCACTTCCAGGTTTATTGTTGTTGAGTGTTATTAGTACTTTGTAGCTGCTATAGCAGCCATTAGTTCTTGTGATTGGGTTCCATCCATAACAAAATTGCATGATGTCTTTTATGTCTTATGTGTGCTTGGAATCAGTGTTACAAAAATCGTCGATTTCTCGGCAACATCGCGATATATCGCGAAACAATCCCGGTGGCGATATTATCGTGAAACATTGCCACAATATTTTCGACGATAAAATCGCGTTAAAACCGTGATTTTTTCTAAAATATCGTGAGTCGATGGAGCGGTCCGCGAGGGTCAATAAAACAGAAAAAAAAAAAATTTCTCTTCATTTGGGTTGCAAGCAAAGGTCATTCGAATTTCGGGTTTCAAACAATCTTGCTGAGGAGTTGAGATTCGAGCGGGGGACCGAGGGAGAGCTAGGGTACTGTGAGCTAGGGTGCTCACTGTGGATACTTGTATCGATGATGTGGATACGTGTATCGATGATGTGGACACTTGTATCAATGATGAGGATACCTATCCCGACGATAAGGTCGATGATACCGACGATGAGGTAGATGATCCCGACGATGAGGTCGATGAGTGGTCCTTAGACTTGGTCTAAGTTGACGAGTGGATTGTATCATCCCTGGACACATGTCCTAAAGGAATCCGTAGGCTCTTGTCTCCGAGAAAGATGTTGAGCCTGGAATGATGTAATGTACACTCCTGGACTGCTTAGTATAGCAGCGGGTGATCATTCGCAGGTCTGTAATGATGTAATGTACGCTCCTGGACTGCTCAGTATAGCAGCAGGTGATCATTCACAGGTTGTAAATCCTAGATTTGATCTAGGTCACACCCCAGTTGAAAAAATACTGGCTCTGTGGTTGTAAATCCTAGAATTGATCTAGGTCACACCCCAGTTGAAAAAGTACTGGCTCTGTGGTTGTAAATCCTAGATTTGTTCTAGGTCACACCCCAATTGAAAAAGTACTGGCTCTGTGGTTGTAAATCCTAGAATTGATCTAGGTCACACCCCAGTTGAAAAATTACTAGCTCTGTGGTTGTAAATCCTAGAATTGATCTAGGTCACACCCCAGTTGAAAAAGTACTGGCTCTGTGGTTCTAAATCCTAGATTTGATCTAGGTCACACCCCAGTTGAAAAAGTATTGGCTCTGTGGTTGTAAATCCTAGATTTGATCTAGGTCACACCCCAAATGAAAAAGTACTGGATCTGTGGTTGTAAATCCTAGATTTGATCTAGGTCACATCCAGTATGAAAAAGGACTGGCACTGTGGTTGGGATTGCATCGTCCCTAGACATGATATGGTGTCTTAAAGTGATGGGGATTGATCGACTCGTAAGTGGATCAGGATTTTATCCTTGGACTCATGTGCTAAAGAGAGAGGGATTGATCATCCCATAATTGAATCATGTGTGTTGATCGGAAGATCCAGATGATGATGTTGTTGATCCAGAGATCTAGACGATGAGGCTGTTGATAGGAAGATCCAAATGTTGATGTTGTTGATCGGGAGATCCAGACGATGAGGTTGTTGATCGAGAGATCCAGATGATGTTGTTTATCGGAAGATCCAGATCTATGCTGCGTGGGAGCGCCCCCTACCCCCTCGCTCTTGCTCCCGAGGCTCGCTTCCTTCGGAAGCTCGCTCCCAAAATGCTCCCAGTTTTGTGAGCACGCTCCCAAGGCGCTCCCGAGACGCTTCCTACCTCTCCTGTACTAAAATCTCCTTTACTAGGTTGATCATCTGATGACAATGTTATGGTACCTCCCTTGTTTGCCAAGCTCCTATAAAAGTTGTTATGGTTGATAACTTGATGATAATGTTATAAGTTATAACTACTAGATGATTGATGTTATATGGTTTAATCCATGTTTTCTATAACTAATTGAACATCCTACATGTTTTTTAAATATAAATCCATCAAAATTTACTAAAATATATACTATACCAAAAACGCTCCCAAAACGGGAGCTTTTGAAAATTTCGCTTTTCACTCCGCTCCCGCTCCGCGCTCCCAACAGCATAGATCCAGATGATGATGTTGTTGATCGAGAGATCCAAATGATGTTGTTGATCAAGAGATCTAGACGATGAGGTTGTTGATCTAAAGATCCAGATGTTGATGTTGTTGATCGGGAGATCTAGACGATGAAGCTGTTGATCGAGAGATCCAGATGATGTTGTTGATCGGAAGATCTAGATGATGATGTTGTTGATCGAGAGATCCAGATGATGTTGTTGATCGGAAGATCCAGATGATGATGCTACTGTAGCTAATCGAGTGCTGCAGAAGATGAAGACTCAGTATTGAAGATGTTGATGTTCCAGTATTGAAGATCTTGAAGATGTTCGAGTAGTTGTTTGAGTTATTGATGATGATTGAAGAAAGCTTCCAATGATTTATAGATGTATCACTGTGATGTAGTTGATGACTCCTTGCTCCTGCAGATGTTGTTAGAATATCCTTCTCGTTAAGGGGGAGTGTTGAAATATTGTAACTTCAAAGAATATTCTATTTGTACTTTATTATCCGGAGATGTTTATTCCTCCGTCGGGATGTTATTATTATGTAAAGTCATTGAGGTAAAACCTCTCATGTAAGTCGGGGCAATAGATCCCCTTTAGTCAATTGTAATGGGGTGTTTAAGTCCCCTAGAGGAGTCAGCCTAGTCAGCATTAAGTTGAGTGGTTAAGTTGTTGGGGCCGACCTAGTTAGGGTTAAAAGTCAAGTGAAGTAAAGTATAAATAGAGGAGGTGTGTTCCTCATTTAACACACACACTCACTTGTGAACTCGCATAGGAAAGTGAGAGATCTGCAAAGGAGGAGAAGGAGCTCTTGTTTGGGGATTACATCTTTGTACTTGTTGATCATCTATATTGAGGAAGCTTTGCTGGGTTTTCTACTCCATGAGGGTTTCCCGGGATAAATCTATGTCTCTTGTGTTTATGTTGTGCTTGTTGTTCTTTCAGTGATCCTATATATGCTATTGTTGTGAAAAAGAATGGAATACTGATGTTATCTATCTTAGCATATTGAATCTTAACAACAAGGTCAAAATTGAAAGTGGATGGTACTAGGGGTATGTTATGGCATGGATCTATGGATTGACCAAGAATTAGCAATACCCAAATGTGGGATCTAGCAAATGGCCACCTACCCAAGGAGTGCGAATTGCCCCAAGGGTGACTAGTGCCTTAGATCAAGGGCCAAATGGAGTCAGATGTCCACCAAATTATAGATCGGAGCAAGTGAAGTGATAAGAAAGGTGGGTTTTCAAGATCAAGTACAAGCCATGGCTAGATCTCACTAGATCTAATGCATCACTAAGTGACCCAAGTGGCGCACAACCCTCAAAATGAGGAATGGGGCCCACAAGGTGAAAATCACAAAAGTGAAGCACTAGGGGTAGGTTTTCAAGGTAGATCTATTCAATGCAACACAAATCTCACCTACACACGACTTGGAACTAGCCCAACTAGCCTTCCTCAAGGAATGCGACCTCCCTTGGAGAGGCTAATGTGCCTTGGGAAATGGGTCAAATGGAGGCCAATCACCACCAAACTATAGATCTGAATTGTCGTGGATGCTACAGAGGTGGGTCTTGAAGATTATCCCCAAAAGCTTGCTAGATCCAAGTAGATCTAAAAAAAGTGAAAAAGAGGGTTTTAATCAATTAGGGTTTTGTGATCTAAGAGAATAGATGATTAAGGTAGAAGAATATCATACCTCCTTGAGCGTACCTGGAAAATGAAGATGGAGTTTGCTTGTGACGAGGATTACTTCCCACAAAGATCAAATTCCAAACTTGATGAAGTCATTCTTGATGTCGTTTTGCCTCCTTCAACCAATTCGGCTTCCCTATTCCTGTCAATCAAGGACAGAAAGATCAATCAATCAACAAGAATGGAAGTAGATGCAAGCAAAAGAGATGAATAACATAAAATTGTTGGTACAAAGACAAAACAACTCCCTGTAACCCAAAACGTCTTCTTGAAGATAGTAGGGTAGGCCTCCCCACCAATACACACTCCTCCAAAATGTCTTCTTTGCCTGCAAATCGTGTTAGTGAAGATAAAATCCAAGATGGCCACCAATGTCTGTCATTGTAGAGGAAAAAGCATTTACAATCACCACAAGCATTCCAACTCCAAGATCCAAGATGCCCAAGAAAGTATTTTTATTCCAATAGCCAAGAGCCAAATATCTCTAGATAGACTTTACAATAGGGGGGTCTCCTCCTTTTATAGGATAATAAAGACCAAAACCCTAAACCACAAAACCATTTTTTAAAACTAGTGGTTGAGATCAAAAGATATAACAATCTAATCAACGGCTAAGATGAGCCAATACAATACATCACATGGATCACTCAAAAGGAGGGTGACATCATACATAAAGTGTCTCTAAGGAGGGTGACGTCACACCTAAAAGGTGGCTAGATAGCATGGAGCCACAACATATGACATGGACAAGTCATCTAGAGCACATGGTGGGGCTAGGAGGCATCAATCTCCTTCACTAGCATGTCCCCATGGCACAATAATATGAAATATAAGTTTATGACATGTCTAAGTAACACAAATGATCAAATCTTGTCCTCAAAATCTGAGAGAGACATGCAATAAAAGACCTCATGTAGCCACTGTGGACCCCACTGACTGGTGCCAACTGATCTGGAAGAAGGGGGGTTCACCATGGATGACCTCAAAGTAGACCAAGTGCCAAAAACTTGCCTCAATTGCCCAAATCGAATTCCTCAGTGACCTTTTTATTCCATTTTTTAATCCTCATGAAAACCCTAAAAGTGCCAGAAACTGCCTCTAGGGTGCTTGCATTGTCAAACTGAAGGTGCCATCATGTCCGGAAAGGGGGTATAATGTTAAAAACAAGGGGTTGGACCACCCCCTTCCTCTATAGTTCCCTAGGAAACGACTTGCCTCCAATGCTCCTGCTGGACAGGCTGGATCAACATGCCCAAACTGGTCAACAGGTGGATAACTGCAACTATCATGCCCAGAAGTGCCCGGAACTGAAAGATAAGTGTCGCAATGGATCCAGAAGACCCAAATCCAATAGATATGAGTATTCATACACCATATGATAACCTGTGGGGTCATCTGTAGGGTCCACCATACCTGGACAGTGTAAAATATGATGATCTGGAAATAATAATAAAACTGACCAATTGCATCAATCATCATTTAAAGCATATATCCAACATATGGAATCGTCAATAGGTGTATGTGGGACCATAGATCAACATCAATAAGCACATGTGGTCCATCTCATCACGGATCCCAAGAATGACCATGGTCAAACTATGTTTGACTAGGTCAAAATATAACCAAAGACTAGATTATAACAATAGACTAAGACATGTTCCTTTAATCATATTCACAGCTTAACTTAAAGTATAAACTTCATTCAGTGGCAGTTAATACATATATATTTCAACAATGTTTATAGTTTACTTGCACAAAAGCTTTAAAGACATACTCATCCAATGGACATGGCCTAACTGCTAGCAAAGGGTGAAGGCTAAGGATAAGGCTAGGCAAAAGGGATGACTTGATCAACTCAACTAAGTGACACTTTGGACGGGGAAAGGGGAAGCTACACTTTGTGTTGGACAAAATAACAAAGGGAATGGTAGTGCCTCACAAATGGATAAGTTG
Organism: Larix kaempferi; assembly: GCA_027924585.1. NCBI lineage: Eukaryota > Viridiplantae > Streptophyta > Pinopsida > Pinales > Pinaceae > Larix > Larix kaempferi. Next base: position 22,357,072 of record BSBM01000316.1, on the reverse strand, counting down.
TTTAGAGAGTGCTTATTCAACTTAGGCATCATGTCTACATCAAGTTGATCCAGGTTCATCAGGATCATTCATTTAATTTCCATGGCCTTTTTGGCCTATATGACCCCTCTGGGATTTTGCATGCGCTAAAAAACTCAACTAATCGCAACTTGCATCCGAGGCATATTTACATTTATAAGGTCAGCAATATTTAGATATGGCATTTGTTTAACCATTGCTTTTTGGACCTTTCTATACCCTTCATGGGGTATTTTAGCATTTCATCGCTTTAGCCTTTATTCATCGTGTGTTGAGAAACACATTCTAGAATTTTAATTCCATAGGCTTTTATAAGAGATTTCCAAAATAAGTAGTACATGTGCTTTCAGTTTTAGCCAACAACAACTCATGTGACTAGAGAGAATTCTGCGCTAAGCCAAACATCGAGGCAACCGACTAGAGTGATCTAGGCATAAAATCCAACTCACCAAAGGCAAGTTCTGTCACCAACTCAGAGCCGAGACACAAAACAAACGTGGATGCGATCCAACACAAAGGTAGAAATGGAGAAGTCCTCCATATCAAACAGTTAATAAGGCAAGTCAAGGAGAAAGCCAAAATAAGGAAGGTCATGGATGGATGGAGTCAAGTGCATGTGATGCCTAGGCTAGCAAACAAAGATGTCAAGAAAAACCATGTCCATGCTCACAAGAGGGTAATGAAACCAATGAATATTTTCAAAAAACCTTAGAGTGCAAGTAATACATCCAATTTCATATTTTATAAAATCATTCAAGATATTTCATTTTATTATTTAGATAGTACTACCACATCATGAGTTATATTCCAAGTCAATGCTATGAAGATGACTAAACAACAAAATAATAATCCAATGATAAAAATCTCAAGTCTAATGATCACATGACATCACTGTATATCACAAATAGTCATCATAAAGAACCACTGAAACACTACTGCAACAATACAACTGGGCACTGAACCGAAATTGCATGAAACTAAAGATCACATCGATCATCAAATCTAAGCTCTCAAGGCTCAGCCTTGGCACAAGGTCTACTCAATGTCTACTATATATTGCTCTGATTTGTGAGTGACCTCAAATAGCTCTGTTCATCATAACTGATCTTTGTAAAAACTAAGCTCTGGAAAGTACAGATATCCGCTCAGCAAGAATAGTAGCCCGGCTACTATGGTGTGATCACAAGACCCAAAAGTTTAAAAAAAAACTTAAAACCCTCATTTTAAAATTTAAATCCATAAAAATTAAACTTTAAAATGTCATTAATGCAATGTAACTAGCCTTAGAATATTTTTGGTTTTGTTTGGTTTAGAATATTTTGCAATCCATGTTTGTATTTTGTAATCTTTGTTTGTCTGATTTGCAATTTTTTGCAATAAAAATATGCTAAAAAACGATTTCTTTTTATGATGCAGGTTTCAAACTAGTTTCCAAAATCCATATTAAAAAGTTACAAACATGCCGAAAAATTTGGATCCATTCTGGGAATATGCGGATCCTGTTGATCCACATAATCGACAAAAACTTAAATGCAATTTGTGTGGGAAGGAGATGACAGGAGGGATAAGTAGGCTCAAATTCCACCTTGCACAACTTGAAGGGCATGAGGTGGATATTTGTAAAAACTCCACTCCTGAAATTATTCATAGGGTCAAATCAAACTTGCAATTTAAGGTATTGGCAAAAGGAAAGATGAAAGGGAAGCTTTAAGGCAGGAACTTGGAATGAGAGCGGTATTAGGATCCAGGACAACCGGTCAAACTTCAGGGGTAGGGGGGAGTGAGACCTTATCCTCATCTCCCACAATGCTGTAATATCCCAAACTGATATTTTTCTCTTTTTATGATGTTCTATTTGTTTGCTAGTAGTCTTATGCCTCAGTATAGGAATAGAGTATGAAAGTATGCACTGATCTAAGCATGAATGCACTTGCATGCAGATCTATGACCCAGATAATCAGAAATGCTATAAAATAGGAAGGAAAGCTATGCATGTACGTACCATCAGATAGATCGGGAGATGTACATCAATATAAAACCAGCATGCAAGACTTTGGCCGGTGGACGAAAGAGAATCCTGAAATAACTGAAGAATAATATCCGATGATGAAGCAATGTTGAATCTGGATGATCCAACCTGATGATGAACTAGGGCAGATAGATTTCGCTGCCGAAATACACCAGTTAGCTAAGCATGCACTCAACCCCAACTTAGCTCGCTAAGCTCTCCAATTCGAATCCTCAAATCAATAATCATATAAGCATGTCTTCTCCATTAGCTTTACCTTTCTTTTATAACTTTCACCTGTTAAACCTAACTTTTGACCTAATTAGGTCACTTTACCTTCTAATTTGGAGTTGACTTGCATGCAAGTGTCTGGAGACTTAATAAGGTGCATGCATCATGAAATAATACTCGGATGCCATGCATGCAGGTGGCCTTCAGCTCTGGTGGCCCCTATTTATCTACTGGTGATCTAATAACCATGTTAAAGATCCTCTGAAGGTGTATATGGCATCAATCCTCAATAAATTCCACTATAGTAAAAAAGGGGAACATTACAGTCCTCCCTTGCCAAGATTGCTTGTCCTCAAGCAATACCAACAAAGTTCCATAATCAATCTGAACTGAACCAACTGAATCGCAGGGTCCCAAATCATCCTAGGAGATCTGTAGTACCTTCTACTCAAGGTATTGTCCTGCGAGGTACCATGATATGAAACCTCCTGAAAGTGATAGTCGACCCTCGTCCTCATGCTAACTGTTGTACCGTCCACTCCTGCAATCTCGGGGTTCCCCACTCCCCAAAACAAGAGACCATCATGTAGTCGTTGAGCCATTATGATCATCATCAGCTGTCTGTCATGCTCTATCAGCATCCACCTCTCCTGTAACTCCCAGTAGAAATATCTGTAAGAGCTGGCCACCTCACTATGAACGATGTAGTGTATAGGCAACCAGGTGAAGTCTGCCATTATGCCGTCATACTTGACCTCAAGTATCGACAAAGGAAATCTGCTCCGATCACTGGTAACGACTCTGGGCTGCTCATGAACTCTAATCATCTCCTCAATAGACAGCTCTATCACTCGTACTGCCCCATACTCTAAGGAAATCACTGGAATATGCAAGAATTCTGATAACAGGTGAGTCTCTACACATATATACTCATCCCTTTGCATCCTCGGTATACCTGTGATGCAATCTAACAATAGGCTTCCCCATGGTTGCTCATGATCTGTCGAAGGCTGCATCAATGCAAGTTTTGACGTACCCTGTTGATCTGACATAAGATCCATCTCGTATCTCCATGCACACCCACCTCGAGTTTGTCAAAAAAAGGGAAGTCATCTGAGTCCCCCACTGGCCTATGTGATGTGAAGCGCTCTCTACCCCGAGCGTTGGTCCACCTAGTGCTAACACCAAAATACATCTGACTGCCCTTGAAGAACCAGGCAATCATAAGCTGCACAAACTCCTCAGAAGACTGCTCTGAGTGCTCCTCATGTTTTATAACTATCCTGTATCCTGTGTGTGCTGCGGTATCCTCCTGTGCACTCACTCTACTAGTGTATCCTGTGCCTGGATCCCACACATCTATACTATACCGGGGTGTGTTTCCCGTCGACACATCTGCAACTACCATCGGAACCATTAATGGCTCCTCCATACTAAGTGGCTCGTAACGGCCACACTGGCATGTATGTATAGAGTCAACCATCTCCCAGTCATGTCTCTCCTCATGGATCTCGTCTATCACAACGGTCTTGACTCGTGCTGGTGATGATGAAGAGTGTGTCCACTCCAACTCGTCTATATGCATATCTGATTCCTGAAGAGCTACCTGGGTGTTGTTCAAGGAATCTCTAATAACCATAGGCTCATAGGTGAGCTACTCTTCCCCGTCCTGTATGGTCAATTCACTCTATATCGTATCCATGTCACAGCTAGGTGCTAGCATCCCTAGATCCTCACAAGTACCACTACTAAGGTGAGATGATGAATCCTCGACGATGGATGATCTGATAACTGCATCATATGTACTATCCTCCTCATGTATTGCCAACTTCATATCAAGTTTACTATCAACCTGTATATCATGCTCATCTCTCTCTGCTCCACCAACTATGCTTTTAAGGAGATCCTCGTCCAAATCCTTGGGCTGGCTCCCGAACTTGATGGAGTAATAGTCTCTGAAAGGCAATGCTGCACATACCTCCTTCCCCTCCGCTAGATATTTCTGATATCGAGGCAAGTATCTAAGTGCTGCTAAGATCCCAAAATTTCCAGTCGAGATCCTTCTCAGTGTTTCCATGATCTCACTGGATGGCAAGAAACTTGTGCTTTCAGGTATGCACTTCACCAAAATTGGTATGTACTGTCATCTATTGATATGTCTTTGTATTCCTCTGTCTGTTTATCACTGTAAAATACCACTTCTAATGGCTGCTTTGTAAAGGGTTCACAATCAATAGTTTATGTATTGTTTTGCTTTTGCACAAGGTAATCCTTTCAATATTCATTTAACCCAAGGTTCAATGGTATGCCAAGATAAACCATCAACCATAAATCTGATTCAACAGTTATGACAGTTATTAAATAACAGTCTTATATATTTAAATAAGGAACTTGACCTTAATTAATGCTGGCCATGCCCTGTTGACGATGGAAGTAGCTGCTGCAATAATTGGAATGCTGCTAACAGTGTGGGACGGCTCATATGGTATCAACCCTTTAAACCATGGGATCATGCCTAACTGCTGTAGCAATTACTGTAACTTCTGTAGTGATGATTGGGACTGCTATAATGTTGATTGTGACCTTGTACAGTGCTTTAATTGACCAATCTGTTATATACTTGGTAAACCCCAAAGAATTCAAGAAGAGTACTATGCAATAATAAACAACGGAATTTACTTAAGCTGCCCATATAATCAGATCTCAGGAAGGTATAATCTGACCTTGAATAACATTGTGAAGCAATAGGAGTTGGAAGCCATAGCTATATTAAACCTTGAGATCTTGAATAGTGGTGAAAGTTGACTGTACTCTTTTACTGATGACTGAGGTGTAGCTTCCAACAAACACTCCACTCATTCACTGCTTTAACACTTAATTTACTATCCAATGGCTTATATAGACTGTCACTGTTATGTGATGGTATTGCTGTAGGTTAGTTTGGGCACCCAGTTTCCAACTATCTCATACCAAACACAGTGATATACCGTCCCAATCAATTCGCTGTTGTTTTAAATGCTTGTAATGCTGATATATAAGTGAGTGACTGGTGTATTTTATTGTAGATTCCGGATCTGGACTGTGACATACAGGGTACGTTCAGACTTCCTGGAAGGTGAAATGTTCCTTGTTTGGTGTTATGCCTTTTGCACAGGAAGTTACAGCAACTTCTTCAAATCTAACTGCTGCCTTTCAGCCTGTAGATGATAGCTGTAATTGACACAATCCGGATGGCTGTAACAGCCTTCTCCTCAGCCTGGGAATGTTGTATTTAATAGCTTTTACAAAGAATTTTAAAGTTGACTACAGTCCTGATTGCAATAGGAGTCCAATGTTGCATTTGTCTTTTGGCCAAGAAAAGCTGCTAAATATTGTTGACTTTCAACTCATGTCAAAAAGGCAGGTCACCAATATTAGAGTCCTACATGCATTCGAACTCCTTCAATAACCCAGCGTATATTTTGGATGAGCTGCTCTACTTTAGTATTCAAATAATTCCAAAAAAGGCAGGTCAATCACATTAGAGAGTCCTAATGGCAATAAAACTCTTCCCAAATGCTACAGCACACTTTTCCCAATTTCCAAGGCTCTTATAAAAGTTTCTACATAAACCCACAAGCCCCAAATCTATAGAAATTTATGATAATTTCCTTAGCTAGCGACTAAGAAATTAAGAGTCCTATTTGTCTTTGGACTCTCCAAATAACCTTTTCCAGCTGCTGCGTTGGCTTTTTGACTTCTCAAAGGCTACGTTTCATATTTTCCTAGGTTGTTGACAGATTAAAGCTGACGGCAGAGATATTAGTGTCCTTTTCAACTTAGGACTCCTTCCTAAAAGTTGTGCTGCACCAATAGGAACGTCTCTTATTGATGTGATATTCAAAACAAGACCTCACCTTTGCAAAGTCTCTTCTCCAAATAGCTGCGTCTTATTTCTCCACCGTAATAACTAAACCTTGTCTTATTGCCAGGTCATGATCCGATTAATCAGATTGGCTTCTCCTTTGGAGGTTACGATTGGAATTATGTTTCCCTTTTAGTCCAGAGTGCCGAAACTTCCATATATAAGATCCATAAAATCCCTTCATCCTGGAAGCACATGCTTGCAGGTCTGGTATATGTGGCCACCTCTGATCACAAGAATAAATCTTTTGTATGACAGATCGTTGTTATAAATCTTCACACACCATTGCAAAATTGATTGATCTCTGCAAATACTAACTCGGAATCCTTCCACAATGAAGCTCAATAGTCGACCCGAGTTCATATAACTGCTTACTTCATGTTCATGCCAATTTCCCACAGCTGGCGAAGAACATGCTCTGATGCCACTGTAATATCCCAAACTGATATTTTTCTCTTTTTATGATGCTCTGTTTGTTTGCTAGTAGTCTTATGCCTCAGTATAGGAATAGAGTATGAAAGTATGCACTGATCTAAGCATGCATGCGCTTGCATGCAGATCTATGACCCAGATAATCAGAAATGCTATAAAATAGGAAAGAAAGCTATGCATGTATGTACCATCAGATAGATCGGGAGATGTATGTCAGTATAAAACCAGCATGCAAGACTTTGGCCGGTGGACGGAAGAGAATCCTGAAATAACTGAAGAATAATATCCAATGATGAAGCAATGTTGAATCTGGATGATCCAACCTGATGATGAACTAGGGAAGATAGATTTCGTTGTTGAAATACACCAGTTAGCTGAGCATGCACTCAACCCCAACTTAGCTCGCTTAGCTCTCCAATTCGAATCCTCAAATCAATAATCATATAAGCGTGTCTTCTCCATTAGCTTTACCTTTCTTTTATAACTTTCACTTGTTAAACCTAACTTTTGACCTAATTAGGCCACTTTACCTTCTAATTCGCAGTTGACTTGCATGCAGGTGTCTAGAGACTCAATAAGGTGCATGCATCATGAAATAATGCTCGAATGCCATGCATGCAGGTGGTCTTCAGCTCTGGTGGCCCCTATTTATCTACTGGTGATCTAATAACCATGCTAAAGATCCTCTGAAGGTGTATATCGCATCAATCCTCAGTAAATTCCACTATAGTAAAAAAGGGGATTATTACAAATGCCTTCAACAACATCTCCTTTGCTTGTTCCGAGATCTGCACCTGGTGGACAACCAGGTATAAGGTCAATGTACAAGATAAATGAGAAAAAGGAAGAAGACAAACTTGTGGGTCGATGCATATTATGGAGTAATATTCCATTCCACTTTGCGAGGAACCCATTCTACATGCCTATGTTTGAGGTTGTTTCTATTGTTGGGTCGGGGTATAAGCCCCTCACTTATGAGGAGTTGAGGGGGGCCATCCTTGATAACGAAAAGATCGATTGCACTTCTAGGTTTGAGGAGCTTCGAGGTTCATGGGAGGTCACAGGATGCACAGCGATGTCCGATGGTTGGACTGATACCAAGGGTAGGACGTGTTATCACACAACTTGCAGTTGTCCCTAGTGGTATCCCATTCAGGATGGTAGAGGAGATGGACAACTAAAGAGGTGACCAAAGAGATGCCACGGTTCCCAATGCAAAGTGGGAGTCACGTCAACCGAGGCACTCTTCACTTTAGGTCAAGGTGAATCAAGACCAAGGGGGAGACCCTATAACCAATCAAAGATGATTTGACCCAAACAAAGGTTCCTAGGGATGAGTAAATGGTAAGTTACGGAAACCAATGCAAAGTAAAATGGACCTAGAAATTAAAGTATGGTTGAAGGTGGTTTGAGGAATGATTAGTGTTTCAACCAATGTATGATTTAGGCCACATGATTAGTTATAATGATAAGATATGGTACCATGTGTTACACAAGTGGGTCCTACTTTCTTGGGATATGTGAAATGGCTTAATATGGACCCACAAGGTGAATTTAAGGGATGCAATTGGTACTAGTGGATATGTAATGAGTAGATCTATGGATCTAAGTTGAAATTAGGAATACACATGTACCGGATCTAAGTTTTGACACAATTCCCAAGGAGTGCGACTTGCTTAAGGAGGACTAGTGCCTTGTTGGATGGGTTAATGGAGTCAAAAGATATGCCAAAGTGTAGATCGGGTCACCTAGAGGTCAAGTCAAATGGGTTAATTGAGATAAAGTGGTTGGATCTTGCTAGACCTAAGATTTCATGAAATGACCCAAGTGGATCACAATCCCTTGAAACAAGGAATGCTACCCCCAAGGCAGATCGTCACAAAACGACATTCTAGTCCCAGGTTTCAAGGTATGCCCGTTCCAAATCCACAAAAATCTCCACTACCCACGTCCTTAAAGTGGGCAAACTCAGTCACCCAAGGAAGTGCGACCTTGCTCAAGGAGGGGTAAAAGGCGGATAAGGTGTGTCAAATCAAGTCCAATGGCCACCAAAATTGTAGATCCAAGTAGCTTAGGCAATGATCTATGTGGATCTAGGAAATCAAGTCAATCTAAGGGTTAGATCTTACTAGATCTGAGTTTTGAGGTGCCAAGTAATTCAAAAGGGGGTTTTAATCCCTTAAAATGTGGAATGATGCCCACAAGGTGGAAATCACCAAAGTAAAAGTCTAGGGGTAGGTTATCAAGTGTGTAGATTGCAAATCAAGTGGGATCTCACCTACCCATCTGCCAAACAAGCCTCTCCAAGGAAGTGCGATTTGGTTCAAGAGGGCTTTATTGCCTTGAAAAGTGTGTCAATTTTAACCCAATCACCACCAAACTATAGATCCAACTAGGGGTGGATGCTATAGACGTGGATTTTTAATATCTCTTCAAAAGCAAGGCTAGATCTAAGTAGATCTAAGAAAAACCAAAATGAGGGTTTTGATTAATTAGGGTTTTTATGATCTAGAAATTATGGATGATTCAAAGAAGAACAAGATCATACCTTTGGAGCATACCTGGATGAAGAGATGAATGCTAGTTGAGATGAGGATTACTTTTGCCAAACATCAAATGGAAAAGTTTTGAAGCCCTCTTGCCAAATCGATTTTTCCAAGCCAATTATGCGTCCCTCTAACCTGTCAAAACCAAGGAGCAAAGCATCAATCAGTTTAACATGTTGAAGGTAGATATAAGCAAGAAAAGGATAAGCAAAGAATAGTTGGTTGAAGGGCAAGCCTCCCCACCAATTCGCACTTGTTGAAGAAGTCTTCTCCACCTGTAAAAAAAAATGGCAAATATGCAAGATAGCTACAATAGATCCTCCAGTGCAATGGACAAAAGCATTTACAATCAAAACAACCCACATCCACTCCAACCCAAGCATGTACTCCAAAAGATAGAAATTTTATTCCAAGAGCCAAAGCCCAAAATCTCTAGATGATTTCACAATGAGAGGCTCCCTCTTTAAATAGGATGGGGAGAGAGCATAATCCTAACCACTTTTTACATGAGTTGCTAAGATTAAAAGATCATAAGATCTAATCAATGGTTGAGATGAGCTCAACAATAAAACACATGGATCAACCATAAAATATAACAATAAGTGGACAAAATCGCCTTAGGAGAGGGGATCCCACCAAATCATGATGACAAAATATAATAATAAGCTTATGGTGGGTCCAAGGGGTAATTTTAGCCAACCTTGGTCAAACCCCATAGCACAATAATAATAGAATAGTCATCAATATACCAAATCGTGCCTCTATGGACGTAGTTGACATCCCGCTGCACTTTCTAGTTTGGTGGGTTGACCTAGATCTAGTATGTGGGTAGTTGACATCCCGCTTGATTCATGATCTACACATCCAATAACCTACCCCCAGATTGTCACTTTTCTGATTTCTACCTTGTGGGCCCTATTCCACATTTTAAGGGATTTAACCCCCATTTTGGACCACTTGGTATCTTCAAACTCAGATCTAGTAAGATCTAGCCATTGGATTGCCTTGAAATTGTAGATCCATACTCTCACTTGCTTGAACCACTTGGATCTAACGTTTGGATGCCATCGGACTTGTCTTGACCCCACTTATCCCATTTTTGGGCCTCCTTGGGTAAAGTCGCACCGACTTGGAGATGTGAGTTGACCCACTTCTAGGACATGGGTACATGAGATTTTTGTGGTTTTGGAACGGGAATAATTCAAAACCTAGGTCTAGTAGGTCACCTTGTCAAATCTTGCCTTGGGGATAACATTCCTTGTTTTAAGGGATTGTGGTCCACTTAGGTCATGTTGCTGCCTGGTTCCACACCTGGGGAAAACGCAGCAGAAGTCTTCAAGCTGCTAGTGTGGCCTTGGGGGCAAGTCAGAGTCAAGTGCTGTCACTTGGGACTCGACTCCTCCGTCTAGGCTTTCCTAGCGAAGCCAAGGGGGGTGGACCCTAAAAATAAAAACTAAGGTGTCTAATCTAGCAGGTAGAAAAAATATTTTTGATAACCAAGATAAAAGCAGCATATACTTATATAAAGCAAGACAATCATTCATCAATACATCATTTGTTCCCATTCACTATTATCATCATTCATTTGCAACATCTGTCAATAACATGAAATAATATCAATATAGACCAGTGCCTTATAATGGAGTCGAAATAGATGCATGAGCAGAAAAGTAAATGTTTTGCGAGTGTTCTTGGTTTATTTTAGAATTAATGTGAAAGTGATCTTTTTATTATGGCTGGTGGGTTCCCAATATACGCAAAGGTATGGGGAACATGTCCGGAATTTTGATGTGTGGCTTCCCTCTCAGACTTGGGCTGAATCGGAGTCTCAAGGAGGTGTTCAGATGTTGTACCAACGAGGGCAAGCCTAACGGTTTCCAAGAGCTCACTACTCAGTTTTGTCCCAAGCCTTCTGAGAAATTTCCCCACGACAACAAAATGTTCGCGATGTGCCGGATTTTCACATAAAGGTTTTTTTATTCGGGGCGGTGTTAGATCCTATTAGTAGCCATCTCCCCCTTTCTGATGCATACCAACTGGGTCAGACTGAGCTGCAAGTTGGCCACAGAGCATACGGGAGAAGACCTCGGTATTTTTAGAAGATTTTATGAACCAAAATTTTATCTTTTTAAACCCCAAGAGTCTCTTTTCAGGCACGTACTCGGGCAAGCCCTTGTACAGAAACCCTACTTCGGGAAAGCAAGGGGGGCATTTGAGTTTGTAAAAAAAATGATCAAACTATGTTTTGAGTGAACTTGTGGCCCGCTAGTGGAACGGACCAACAAGGTTAATTTTAAGCCTAGTTCGATTTTATTAAGTGCGGAAATGAAATCTAAACTAAAAAAAATTGCAAACCACGAAAATTGAGTCGACGCAGTTTTCCCCCCTGGGGGATGGGGTGTGGACGCTTGGTTAGCCCACTTGCTCTCATTTAATACTTTAGTTACAATGCAATAGAAATGCCCCAGTCTTAATTGACTCAGTGGCTTACAAAAATTGGAGAGAAAAAGGTATCCAGTTTGCAAAAATTCAATAATGGTCCTTCGGATTGCCTGGATCTTTGAAATTTTGGCAGCACCTCCTCCTACCTGATCGTCTTTTGCTGCAAACCAGCAAGCAAATGTCAGTATAAGATGCCCAAAAACACTTGAAGAGTGTCTTTGGTACACCTCCTAAAAAACCCAGAAAATACTAAGTATAAAAACTAGTTAAAATGACGGAATTTAACCAAGTAAAACAAGCATTTGGGCCTTGTTACTTGGGATCTTTGCAAGGTTTTAAGGGCTGCAAATTATCAGCTCTTTAAATCAACCAAACGAACTTTCAAATTAGATCTAACACTACTCCTCAAAACTTTTAAAGATTTGACAATTTTTTACAAGTTGAGAAAAGTAAAATGCTAGATAAATGGAAAGATCTAATCTATTAAAGATGAACACTTTGTAAATGGAATAGATCAGACATTTAGAGTAATAAATCGGAATGTAAAGTTCAGATTGCAAACCACTATTACTCTTTCAAAAAGTAACCAGTAACCAAGGTGAAAGTATGAAGTAGAAGAGAAGGAGATATGGAGAGTTTTTATCAATTTATCAATTTTTTCCTTGAAGAAGCCTTGAAGCCTTCTTGGTGGAGAACTGAAGGGCTATGTCTGCAAAAAGATGTTAGAAAAGTAAAGGAAACAAACAAGATCCTCCACTCATCCACTTGAAATAACCTGCAAATCACATCAACTTGAAACCAAATGATCAAATCTAGAAATATACATATGAGAAATCAAAAGGAAATGCTCATAAACAAATGACACATTTAAATCAGATCTCTACACTTGCATAGATAAAAGACTAAATAATAAACAAATTATCTAATCCTCCTTATAAATCAATACTGATCCTTCCCAAAGCTAGATTTAGATGCAAAAGAAAACAAGTAGCTCAAATACATGTTACCTCAATGAAAACCATGACATTCACCCACTCATCAAAAGCACTACACCAAGCTTGACCTCCAAAGCCTCTTTATTCATTAAGCAAAATGACAAGTACAAAATCGAATTACAAGTGTTAGCTCTAACTCCCAAACTCCAACTAGAGAAAATGGAATGGGCAGCCATGCTTAAATAGCCAAAGATGGAGAGAAATGGGTGGAATGAGTGGCATAACTCGGGGAGAAAATGGGGTTGCCCACTCCCATGTAATAGACTGCCAAAATCAGCCCCAAATCAGCTAAAAATCAGCCATGTGACGACATATAAACATAGCTGCAAATTCCATGATTGAAGGGGCCCAATTTTGGGAAATATGCCCCCCTCAAGTGGGGAAGTAATCCCACTAATATAGCTGCCCGAAATCTTTCCAAAATCAGCTCTTACAACTCCTAAAACATAGCTGAAAACATTCTGACTTCCAATCCCATAAAATTTGGAAGTTAATTTTTTATGATTTTTTACTTTTTTGCATTTTTCTCTCCATTTTTCACCTTTTTTTACTTTTTTGAGCATAAATGAAAAATTAATGACTCAAACATTATAAAAAATGGGTTTAGGGGTTAAGGGGGTGCTCTGAGTTGGAAAACGAGCATCCCTAAGGCAAAAAAGACCCCTAGATGCCATTTCTAGTCCAATTACAATATTTTTTAATGAAACCATTAAAAAATGGCTCATTTACGGAAAAAAATAAACTTCGCCGAAAAATAAAAAAACTACCTAGGGGGACTTAATACATGTCCACATGACTCAAAAATAATGTCTAGCATGTTCATATACATTGACCCATGGACTTTAACAATCCCCTAAGGCCCATCAGCCTCCCCAGGCATTCCAGCTTTGGAGGAGCAGAGGAAAAACCCAAAAATTATGTTATGCACTAATGCAAGACATAATTAATAGGTGAAAAAACTCCTTGGAATACCTGACTTAACCAAAAAGTCCTAGGGAACCAATTCCTTTACAAAACACCATGCTAGTACATTTTATTACAAACCCCGCAGGGCCATGGACATGTGGAAAAAAATTAAAATGGGGGGGCCTTTAAAAGGCCTGTTGGACATCAAATCATCAAAAATGAACATGTAACAAGTTCAACTTTGCCCACTCACTTGATAGTCCGACTAAGTACAACTTAGCTGGCAACATCTGGCTCCAATTGTGGGACACGTGCTCGATCTGGTCTTCAAGCAAGGAGAGCATATGAGAATACCAGAATCTCCGGTTCCATGACCTGTAAAAAGATCTCAACTTGACAAGAAACCTTTCAGTAGCACAAGTTTTTATAAGAGGCAAATGAACCATAAGTTGCTTTATTCAAAAGAAGAATTAACTAAAAAATTCTAAGTACAAAAAATGAAAGTACTGAAAAAGAAATGCTGAAAGTAAATACTCACTTGATGAGCTTATTTTCCTACTCTAAGCATATAATAAAATGCTAAGTAAAATGATAAATCCAATGCAACCATCTTAACATTTTATCAATATAAAAACTTTTCAACTTGTGTTCGGTTACCAGCCAAAACAAGGATACCTTATTTAGAAAATGCAAACCTGCATGATAATTCTGGATTGGAGGATTGGATTGGTGATCATAGGCATATGACAGATCTTTGAAGTGTTTCCCCCAATGGTAAGTCCTCATGCAGGCCTCTTCTACCCATGACTGGATAGAGCTGAGAAAAAACTCGGAATGATAAGGCAAACCAACTACCTCATCATATTGATCTGAAGGGCCCTTCTGAAAGTAAACTTCTGTGAAAGTATATGCCCCAAGTTGCTCCAAATCATAAGGAACCTCTGAATGTGCTGATGAAAGCTGAAACTGACATTCCACTGATTGCATCATATCCAACTCTTCATTATACTGCTGATCCAAATCCTCAATACTGATACTCATTAATGGCTCTAATTGATCATGAGAAGTATCAAAATTCCCCACGGTCTCAAAACCAACACTCCCTTTGCTAGCTATATCATAGATGGGATTCTCAACAAGATTTTCAAAAGTCTCATAAATTGGATTTTCAATAGAAGTCAAATAGTCATCATTCCCATCTATGTCAGATATGAGAGAGTCTTCATCATTGGCACCACATCCCTGGCTATACCCATTCTCATGTTCATAATAGTCATCCTTAGAAGGTTTGGTTTGAAAGATATTACAAGGTATAAAGTTGTCCAAGACTTCAACAGTATGTGGAGAAAAAGGAGGAGTGTCATCATAAACCATACAAATTTCATCACAAGTTTCTTTAGAGGTTTCTGCATTGGTTGCTTCCTGAGGAGAATCTAAAGTACAAACGTCACCATTTTCACTGAAGTAATCCTGAAATCCCAAATCTTCAATGGCAAATTGAGGAAGCTCTTCTGAAAAATCTTCAATTGAAGACCCTTCATGAATTTCTTTGTCAAATTCTATAATGGCTTCATCTTCAGGTAAATCGGGAATACATATGTGATCATCTTCATAGATTTGAGAACACTCCATATTTTCAATGTTTTCAGCTATGGTAACAGGAGGATGGTTTTCAACAAAATCTTCAGCTAAGGGCGCTTCATGGAACTCTTCAATAGGGTTATGTTGAATCTCTTCTTTAAAACCATGTTGTGCTATAGGGAGATCAACACGATTGATATAACTTAGAGGCACCTCCCAATATTTATCATTCTCTGTTATGATGATACGAGGAAAGTTGGGGTCTTCCTTATGATACTCAATCCAAGGTATGAACAAGAGAAAGTACCTTCTAAGGATCCTGTCCAAGTGCTCCATACTAGCTCCTTTATTATGCCATTGCCTTATAAATATTCTAAGGAGGCTCGAAAGAGAGTTAATACATTTATTTGGAAGCTCTTTAGAATACCATTGATAAACAGATCCCTGTAATGTACTAACAAACATCTCCATTATGTTATCCTCATATAAGACTTTGAAGTTAGCCACAACTTTAAGAAAAGACATGACATGTCGGGTTTCTACATCATCATCATCTCCCCAAAAGACCGGCAGATAATCAGATACATCTTCACCATTATGATAATTAGGGAAACCAGGGATGCCTGAGAAGTCAATGGGAGGATGAGCATCGGAATTTTGCTCACTAGACTCTTTATTATCCATTTTCAAAGATCAGTAAACTGCATCTGAAATGACCATGGGATATATCTGGTACTGAATCAGTGGAGTTGTCAAAATGTGAACTTTATAGATTTTACTGTAATGCATCAGGCTCATCTACACACAAACAGTCTCAACAAACTATACAAGAAACAAGGGTTTTATCCCTTCAATGGAGTCGCCATGTGAGAATAAAAATATGCATATGAAATAATCTCACAAAGAATTCTATTTTGCTTTTCTTTGAACTTTTATAAAAGGAAAAAAGGTTAGTGGAGTCGCCAAATAAAAAATTAAAAATCTAATCTAAAGATTCATCAAACAAAGCAAAAACAAAAAGGAAAACTCAAAAGTCGTATTCCGGAAATAAAAAGACTTATCCCCAGCAACGGCGCCAAAATGTCGCCACCTAGTTCCACACCTAGGGAAAACGCAGCAGAAGTCTTCAAGCGGCTAGTGTGGCCTTGGGGGCAAGTCGGAGTCAAGTGCTGTCACTTGGGACTCGACTCCTCCGTCTAGGCTTTCCTAGCGAAGCCAAGGGGGGTGGACCCTAAAAATAAAAACTAAGGTGTCTAATCTAGCAGTTAGAAAAAATATTTTTGATAACCAAGATAAAAGCAGCATATACTTATATAAAGCAAGACAATCATTCATCAATACATTATTTGTTCCCATTCACTATTATCATCATTCATTTGCAACATTTGTCAATAACATGAAATAATATCAATATAGACCAGTGCCTTATAATGGAGTCGAAATAGATGCATGAGCAGAAAAGTAAATGTTTTGCGAGTGTTCTTGGTTTATTTTAGAATTAATGTGAAAGTGATATTTTTATTATGGCTGGTGGGTTCCCAATATATGCAAAGGTACAGGGAACATGTCCAGAATTTTGATGTGTGGCTTCCCTCTCAGACTTGGGCTGAATCGGAGTCTCAAGGGAGGTGTTCAGATGCTGTACCAACGAGGGCAAACCTAACGGTTTCCAAGAGGTCACTACTCAGTTTTGTCCCAAGGCTTCTGAGAAATTTCCCCACGACAACAAAATGTTCGCAATGTGCCAGATTTTCACATAAAGGTTTTTCTATTCAGGGCGGTGTTAGATCCTATTACTAGCCATCTCCCCCTTTCTGATGCGTACCAACTAGATCAAACTGAGCTGCAAGTTGGCCACAGAGCATACGGGAGAAGACCTTGGTATTTTTAGAAGATTTTATGAACCAAAATTTTATCTTTTTAAACCCCAAGAGTCTCTTTTCAGGCACGTACTCGGGCAAGCCCTTGTACAGAAACCCTACTTCGGGAAAGCAAGGGGGGCATTTGAGTTTGTAAAAAAAATGATCAAACTATGTTTTGAGTGAACTTGTGGCCCACCAGTGGAACGGACCAACAAGGTTAATTTTAAGCCTAGTTCGATTTTATTAAGTGCGGAAATGAAATCTAAACTAAAAAAAATTGCAAACCACGAAAATTGAGTCGACGCAGTTTTCCCCCCTGGGGGATGGGGTGTGGACGCTTGGTTATCCCACTTGCTCTCATTTAATACTTTAGTTACAATGCAATAGAAATGCCCCAGTCTTAATTGACTCAGTGGCTTACAAAAATTGGAGAGAAAAAGGTATCCAGTTTGAAAAAATTCAATAATGGTCCTTCGGATTGCCTGGATCTTTGAAATTTTGGCAGCACCTCTTCCTACCTGATCGTCTTTTGCTGCAAACCAGCAAGCAAATGTCAGTATAAGATGCCCAAAAACACTTGAAGAGTGTCTTTGGTACACCTCCTAAAAAACCCAGAAAATACTAAGTATAAAAACTAGTTAAAATGACGGAATTTAACCAAGTAAAACAAGCATTTGGGCCTTGTTACTTGGGATCTTTGCAAGGTTTTAAGGGCTGCAAATTATCAGCTCTTTAAATCAACCAAACGAACTTTCAAATTAGATCTAACACTACTCCTCAAAACTTTTAAAGATTTGACAATTTTTTACAAGTTGAGAAAAGTAAAATGCTAGATAAATGGAAAGATCTAATCTATTAAAGATGAACACTTTGTAAATGGAATAGATCAGACATTTAGAGTAATAAATCGGAATGTAAAGTTCAGATTGCAAACCACTATTACTCTTTCAAAAAGTAACCAGTAACCAAGGTGAAAGTATGAAGTAGAAGAGAAGGAGATATGGAGAGTTTTTATCAATTTATCAATTTTTTCCTTGAAGAAGCCTTGAAGCCTTCTTGGTGGAGAACTGAAGGGCTATGTCTGCAAAAAGATGTTAGAAAAGTAAAGGAAACAAACAAGATCCTCCACTCATCCACTTGAAATAACCTGCAAATCACATCAACTTGAAACCAAATGATCAAATCTAGAAATATACATATGAGAAATCAAAAGGAAATGCTCATAAACAAATGACACATTTAAATCAGATCTCTACACTTGCATAGATAAAAGACTAAATAATAAACAAATTATCTAATCCTCCTTATAAATCAATACTGATCCTTCCCAAAGCTAGATTTAGATGCAAAAGAAAACAAGTAGCTCAAATACATGTTACCTCAATGAAAACCATGACATTCACCCACTCATCAAAAGCACTACACCAAGCTTGACCTCCAAAGCCTCTTTATTCATTAAGCAAAATGACAAGTACAAAATCGAATTACAAGTGTTAGCTCTAACTCCCAAACTCCAACTAGAGAAAATGGAGTGGGCAACCATGCTTAAATAGTCAAAGATGGAGAGAAATTGGTGGAATGAGTGGCATAACTCGTGGAGAAAATGGGGTTTCCCACTCCCATGTAATGGGCTGCCAAAATCAGCCCCAAATCAGCTAAAAATCAGCCATGTGACGACCCATAAACATAGCTGCAAATTCCATGATTGAAGGGGCCCAATTTTGGGAAATATGCCCCCCTCAAGTGGGGAAGTAATCCCACTAATATAGCTGCCCGAAATCTTTCAAAAATCAGCTCTTACAACTCCTAAAACATAGCTGAAAAAATTCTGACTTCCAATCCCATAAAATTTGGAAGTTAATTTTTTATGATTTTTTACTTTTTTGCATTTTTCTCTCCATTTTTCACCTTTTTTAACTTTTTTGAGCATAAATGAAAAATTAATGACTCAAACATTATAAAAAGTGGGTTTAGGGGTTAAGGGGGTGCTCTGAGTTGGAAAATGAGCACCACTAAGGCAAAAAAGACCCCTAGATGCCATTTCTAGGCCAATTACAATATTTTTTAATGAAACCATTAAAAAATGGCTCATTTACGGAAAAAATAAACTTCGCCGAAAAATTTAAAAAACTACCTAAGGGGACTTAACACATGTCCACATGACTCAAAAATAATGTCTAGCATGTTCATATACATTGACCCATGGACTTTAACAATCCCCTAAGGCCCATCAGCCTCCCCAGGCATTCCAGCTTTGGAGGAGCAGGAGAAAAACCCAAAAATTATGTTATGCACTAATGCAAGACATAATTAATAGGTGAAAAAACTCCTTGGAATACCTGACTTAGCCAAAAAGGCCTAGGGAACCAAGTCCTTTACAAAACACCATGCTAGTACATTTTATTACAAACCCCGCAGGGCCATGGACATGTGGAAAAAAATTAAAATGGGGGGGCCTTTAAAAGGCCTACTGGACATCAAATCATCAAAAATGAACATGTAACATGTTCAACTTTGCCCGCTCACTTGATAGTCCAACTAAGTACAACTTAGCTGGCAACAGGTCAAACCTAGATCTAGACCTATTTATCCATCAAGACTTTAATTGCCCACTTGTCTCATGCAATAGGAGTCCTTAACCACAAATTAACTTTACTTTGACTCCATTATCCCAATTCCAAAGGCACTGGTCTCTCTCCAAGTCAATTCGACTTTCCTAGATTGTTGGATTAACTTGTGGTTTGACCCTTGTGTGGTAAACTAAACCCTTTGATGCCATCATACTGCACGATCGAGCTTGTCACTTGTACTATTTAGCCTCAATTCAACCCTAAACTACCCTGCATTGGACATGGTTCCCAAGGCAGTGGATTTTCTCACATTGAACTAGTACTTTAATCCCGGATCTTATCTTTAATTATTATAAGTCACTCTCACATCAATAATGAACCAAAGCTATACTCATTGAACCCCTTACTTGTCTTGTGACTTCATCCTAAGGTCTAGGATAAACCATACACCTTACTTCACTTAGAAATAACTTGATTTGGTGTCTTGGTTCTGATCTCTCCTGTCAGGAGTAGATCGGGTCTCCCCCTTTGTTGTCTGGGTTAGATAACATAAAGTGAAGGTTGCCTCAACTGGCGTGACAACCATATTTTGGAGGTCGAGGTGATAGTGGTTGCACCTTTTGAGTTGCCCTTCCCTATTGCCATCCATGAGTGGATACATCCATAGGGGTAACTACAGTTTAGGTGATAACAGGTCCTCATACAGGTTGGATACCCAACGCCTGAATGATCTAGTGTACGTCTCCTACAATATCAGGTTGTGGGTGAAGCAGCTTGAGAAAAAACCTGAGGTGGAGGCCATTTCATTGGATGCCATTGACACCACTGTTGCGTGCAAAGTGGAGATTGAGGAACCTATTATGGAGTCATCCCGTGATTGGTTAGAGGATGATACACAGGACCCCCAGAGTGAGATATGGGAGGATGAGGGGTTTGACTTTGAGAGTGTGCCACCACTAAAGCCACCAGTAGCACAGCCACCAGTTGCACTACCACTAGTTTCTGTTTCACAGCCACAGTCTCAGCCAAAGGGAGCCAGATATATGGGCAATGGTAGCAGTAGCAGTGGTAGAGGACTTGATGAGGGTGACCTAGTACCTCATCATTCTTCTAGTTCTTCTAGACTACATCAGTTTCCAAGCACTTCTAGAGGACGCCATAGTCCACAACGACCCCCACAAGCACCTAGGCTTTCTAGCTCTAGAGGCAGAGCCATTACATTACCTTTGCCCGTAAAAGGGGTAGAGGAAATCCATAGTTTACTTTATTTATTTGATTTCATTGCATATGACTCTATGAGATACATTGATTGTATTTTTTTGGTGATTCATGAGTCGGGGACTCAAGATCCAGGACACAATTCATTTTTGATGTGTGATGTCTAGCGATACGTCTTATACATCTTATATATCAGTTTTATTTCCATATGCATGTGGCAATGTGTTTATTTGATGTTCTTGTTGCTTTAGATGTTTAGAAAATTGAAAAAAAAATGAATATTTTTGTATTTTTTTAAGTTTGCCGATATATTGCCGATGTTTGCTGACATTTTCACCAATAAATACGATAATTTCTTTTTGGACCTGTTATCACACCATAGTAGCTGGGCTACTATTCTTGTTTAGCAGATATCTGCACATTCTAGAGCTTCCATTATTCAGAGCATGGCTATGATGATTGTATATTTTGTGATCGCTCATGATCAGAGCAGTGTATTGTTATGACTTATGTTAGACCTTGTGTCAAGGCTGAGCCTTGAGAGTTCAGATTTGATGACCGATGTGACACTTTATCCCATACAGTTTCAGTTCAGTGCTTAGAGATGTATTGTAGCAGTGTTTCAGATGGTATATGATGATTATTACTATGATGATGTTGTATGATCTATGGATATGTTATCATTGACTGTGGATTATTATCTTGTTGATTTAGTCATGTTCACAGCATCTGCTTGGTATATTATTCCTGATGTGGCAAACTGTTTAAAACGAACTATAAATCATAAAATGGACAATTGCTTGCACATTTAGGTCATTTAACAAAACCCACTGGTTTTCCACCTTACATAGATATGGTCTTTCCTGACACCAGTTGTCTGCTAGTGTAGGCTCCATATTCACTTAACTCCATCCATACATGACTTTCCTATTTGACTTTAAACCTTGACCTGTTTCATTTGACTTTCTGATACTGAGGACTTCCCCATTTTTTTACCTCTGTGTTTGGACCGCATCCCTATATGTTCAGTGTCTCGGCTCTAAGTTGGTGACAAAACTTGCCTTTGGTGAGTTGGATTGTAGGCCTAAATCATTCTCGTCGGTTGTCCCAATGTTTGGCATTGGCTCGAACTCCCCCTAGTCACTTGAGATGTTGTTGGCTAAAACTGAAAGCTCATGTTCTACTTATGGAAACTTATAAATTCGCCCATGGAAACTAAAAAGGGCAAGAGCGATGAACAGCTAAAAATACTCCTCGAAGAGTATAAGAAAGGTCCAAAAAGCGATGGTTCTTAAAAGTTATTGTTATCACATATATAGTAGCCGGGCTACCATACATTATTTTTCAGATTCCAGAGCACATTACAGCCAGTTCCTTTACTTTGAGATGATGAGATGAGCAGCTATCTATGGATCACTATCAGATTTTGGACAGCATATGTATTCCCTATGCCATGACTAAGTCTCAGGACACTCAGAGAGATGACCGATGTAGCCATTATACCTTTGGTACAGAGCAGTCAGTAGTGCCCAGAGTTACAGCAGCAGTTTCAAAGGACAGATGATGGTACAGGTTGATGAGCATTCAGGTATATGACTCAGCAGGTATATCATTGTGATTATGGTTATATTGCTTTTATACTTATTCTTATAGCATGTCTTAGCACTTAGTGTCATGATCTGGCGATCATATAGATATGCGGACCTGGTTAATCTTATTATATATATATTATTGTCCCTACTCAGACTTAGAAGTTCACTATTCATACTCATTGGTATTACCCTCCTTAGGGAGAATAGAGGTGATCATTCCACCATACCTTGGCTTGCTAGTGTCGGCTCCATCATTCATTGTCTCCATCCGTCCATTACCTACCTTTTTGGTTTATCACCCTGATTTACTACTTGACTAGTGACATGGAGGATCTTTTCCCCACTGTAGCCTCTGTATTGGATGAGCTTCCCTGTTTATTGTGTCTCGGCTCTGAGTTGGTGACAAAACTTACCTATGGTGAGTTGGAGTTCCTTGTGAATTCCCCCTAGTCACTAAAGTTGTGTTGGCTAAACCTGAAACTTTTAGTGCTGCCATGAATACAAAGTCTGGAAAAATGAAATGTTATATTTTGTATGAAAAGCCCATTTATGCAATGTGTTTCTAAACACACATGAATGAAAGGCATGCCAAATGAAAATGGCTATGAAAATAAAATGTTATATCTTGTGGAAAATAAATACCTAGGTAAACAAGCTGTCCATGACACACCTAGAAGTGCTCAGGTAAACAAGTGCCCTAAAAACACACCTGCAGCAGAAAGCCTAAAATAAATGTAAATCTATGCAATGTGTTTATAAACACACATAGATCAAGGCTTTGGAAACTTCAGGCCCAAAAAGCAATGGAACTTAAATGCTATATCTAAACAATTGCTGGCCTTATTTGTATTATGGATTGTGCGCATCTGTGAAGGTGAATAAACCCTCTTTAAACAACTCATCCATTTGTGAGACACCGCCATTCCCTGTGTTATTGCTCATTCAGTATATACTATGGTGTATTCCCTTTCCCTTGCCAAAGTGTACAAAGTCAAGACAGTTAAGTCATCCCTTAGCCTAGCCAGTTAATTTAAGCCTTCACCCTTCACTAGCAAATTGATCACAACTATGAAGTGAGTATGATCCTGAAAGTCTAGTCTGAGTAATAATAATAATTAACGACACTATATATTTGGATTTAGATCGCCAGTCATGATTACTCTGTGTTATAATTGTTATTTGAATAAGTTGTAGAGCATATATTAACCTTGACACTTTGCAGCAGCTATTGATGATGATCTGAGTTATATTTGGTCTTGGTTAGACCTAGTTTGACCATGGAAGACCATGGGACATGAGATGTTGGACCTTGTGATGATATGGATAGATGATATATGGTCTATGTATACATACATGATGACTCTATGCAGCAGCTACAGGGTTATGATGATGATTCTGGGGTTACAGCAGTGTTTGTATATGTACAGCGCATTATTATTGGCCTTGTTCCGGTATATTGGATATTTATTTTGATCATGCAGAGACTCATATGGTGTATGAGTACACATCTTGGATAGATTTGGACCTTCTGAGTCCAATGGGACAGTTTGTTTTCAGTTCCGGGCACGTACAGTGATGATTGAGCCTCAGTAGGCTGTCCCAGTGCAGTTTTGGTCTGTTGGAGGCCCTGTCGGAGCAGAGATGACTTTTATCCGGTTGACCTAGGGCGCTGATGATGGAGGGGGTGGTCCAGCCACTTGTTTTTACCATATTACCCCCCTTCCGGACACACTGGTGCCCTCACCTTGACAGTGCCAGCACTCCAGGAGGCTGTTTGGGGCAGTTTCACGCTTCCCGAGGCATTTCAGGATTGGTAGAAATGGCTATTGAGGAAATCGATTTGGGCTACTGAGGCAAAGTTATGGCATGGGATGATCAGTGATGATAGATCGGGACCTTCCACACCTTCTCCAGCAGTTTCAGCTTCATCGGGGCCCGCATCCATCACTTATGGCACTTTCTGTGTATTTTTGAGGTCTTTTGAGGACCACGACTTCACTATGGAGGCACGATTTGGTATATTCATGATTATTTTTTGGTTATTGTGCTATGGGGATTGACCAAGGAGGGATAAAATTACCCCTTGGACCCACCATAAGCCTCTTATGATATTTTGTCATCATGATTTGGTGGGATCCCCTCTCCTAGGGCGATTTTGTCCACTTATTGTTATATTTTATGGTTGATCCATGTATTTTATTGTTGAGCTCATCTCAACCATTGATTAGATCTTTTGATCTTTTAATCTTAGCCACTCATGTAAAAAGTGGTTAGGATTGTACTCTCTCCCCATCCTATTTAAGGAGGGAGCCTCTCATTGTAAAATTCATCTAGAGATTTTTGGCTCTTGGCTCTTGGAATAAAATTTCTATCTTTTGGAGTACATGCTTGGATTGGAGTGGATGTTGGTTGTTTCGATTGTAAATGCTATTGTCCATTGCACTGGAGGATCTATTGTAGCTATCTTGCATATTTGCCATACTTTATTTGCAGGTTAAGAGGGCGATTTTGACAAGTGCGAATTGGTGGGGAGGCTTGCCCTTCAAGCTTGGAAGAAGTCGTTTTGGGTTTGACAGGGAGTAGTTTTGCCTTTGTGTCAACTATTCTATGTTTCTCTCTCTCTTGCTTGTATCTACCTTCAATTTGTTAAACTGATTGATGCTTTGCTCCTTGGCTTGACAGGTTAGAAGGAATCACATGTGGCTTGGAAAAATTGATTTGGCAAGAGGGCTTCAACAATGCTCCATTTGATCTTTGGCAAAGTAATCCTCGTCTCAACTAGCATTCATCTCTTCATCCAGGTATGTCCCAAGAGGTATGATCTTCTCTTCCTTGAATCTTCCATAATTTCTAGATCACAAAAAAACCTAATCAAATTAAAACCCTTGTTTTTGGTATTTTTCAGATCTACTTAGATCTAGCCTTGTTCTTGAAGAGATATTGAAAACCCACCTCTATAGCATCCACCCCTAGTTGGATCTATAGTTTGGTGGTGATTGGCTAAGAATTGACCCACTTTTCAAGGCAAAAAGCTCTCCTTGACCCAAATCGCACTTCCTAGAGAGAGGCTTGTTGGGCTAGATCTAGCATATGGGTAGGTGAGATCTCAATTGATTTGCATTCTAGACACTTGATAACCTAAACCCATATCCTTACTTTGGTGAAAACTACCTTGTGGACATCTTTCCATGTTTTAAGGGGTTGAAACCCCCTTTTGATTCTCTTGGCATCTTAAAACTCAGATCTACTAAGATCTAGCCATTGGGTTCACTTGAAATTTTGAACATACATAGATCGGGGTACTAGCTACTTGGATCTACAGTTTGGTGGCCATTGGACTTGATTTGGTCCACCAAAACCCAATTTTGGGCCTTCCTTGAGCAAATCGCACCCCCTTGAAAATCTGAGTTTGTCCACTTCTAGGAGGTGGGTGTTTGAGATTTTTGTGGATTTGGAATCCCCATGCCTTGAAACCTAGGTCTATACTGTCTTTTTGTCACGATCCGCCTTGGGGGTTGCATTCCTTGTTTCAAGGGATTGTGGTCCACTTAGGGTAATCACTTAAAAACCTAGATCTAGTAAGATCCAACCATTGGATCTCATCCAACCCACTTGACTTGGCTTCTAGGTGTCCCGATCTACACTTTGACATACTTCTTGACTCCATTAGCCCATCCAACAAGGCACTAGTCCTTCTCCAAGCAAGTCGCACTCCTTGGGATTCGTGTCAAACCCTAGATCTAGTACATGGGTACTCCTAGAACCAACTCAAACTCATAGATCTAGTCTATATCTAACCTATAGTACCATCCTCACACCTAACTTCACCTTGTGGGTCCACCTAGAACCATTTCACACTTCCCAAGAAACTAGACCCACTTGTGTAAACACATGGTACTTTACCTAGTCATCATACCCCATCATGTGGCCTAAACCATACATAGGTTGAAACATTAACAATCTCTTACACCTCCCTCAACCATACCTTAACCCTTAGGTCCACTTAGCCTTGCATTGGTTTCCGTAACTCATTACTTACCTACCCTTAGAAACCTTTGTTTGGGCCCAATCAACTGTGATTGGGGTATAGGGTCTCCCCCTTGGTCTAGTTATACCTTGACCTAAAGCGAAGAGTGCCTCGGTTGACGTGACACCCACCTTGCCTTGGGAACCGTGGCATCTCTTGGGTCACCTCTTTAGTTGCCTGCCTCCTCTACCGTCCCGGATGGGATACCTCTAGGGGCAACTACAAGTTGTGTGATAACATTTTTGGCGCCGCTGCCGGGGAGGTAGAGGCCTACCTTGGTTCAACATATGTTTGGTCTCACTCTCTCCCTGCACTTTAAACGACATACATCTTGGTAGAAGAGTTTTAAAATCTACCTGGCGACTCCACATAAGCGACTCCACTGGTGATCGATCCTATCATTATCTAGAACCCATGGGGTGCATCTTTTTGTATTTAGGTTCTTGATTTAAGAATAAAAAAAAAATTAAAAAAATAAATTTTTGCCATCCATGGCTGCTTCTGAGCGGCCTAGGACTTTTGGTCGTTTGAAAGTGTTTGACTTCTCAAAAATTGTTGGGTATCCTCATCACATCCCTCATCAAGCCCGTGAAAGGTTGTCTAAATTTGATGGAAGTCATGAAGTATCTGCTAAAAGACACCTTGAACTTTTTAGGGAAATTATTAAAGATTTATCCATAACCCATGAGG
Organism: Larix kaempferi; assembly: GCA_027924585.1. Lineage (NCBI taxonomy): Eukaryota > Viridiplantae > Streptophyta > Pinopsida > Pinales > Pinaceae > Larix > Larix kaempferi. Next base: position 22,330,050 of record BSBM01000316.1, on the reverse strand, counting down.
ATGTGTGTATGAAACTATTGGCTTCGTCTTTCAAAGAAAGAGCTGAGATCTGGTTCTTAAATTTGAAGTCCAATAGCATTTCCGGGTATGACATGTTTGAGCAAAATTTCTTAGAAAGATGGGGAAATGAATCCGATGATGTATATTTTTCAAATCAAAACCTTCCCCTTTTTGATCCTATTGTTGAATCTGTTAATAATCAAACATCAAGTGAATTGCCAACATCCGAAGATGACCCCTCCTGCTCAATCTCTTTTGAGGATAAGTCTTCCACTTTTGAGCCGATTGAAAATCAAATCCATAATCATTGTATAAATCATAAGTTTTCAAATTTCTTTTTAGGTAGCCCTAGTCTTAATCCTGAGGAAATTTCTGAGGATGAGCCTTTAGTCAGTCAATCTATTGAAGTTCCTCCCTCAGAGCAACTCATTAATCATTCCATATTTAATGATCATTCAATTCCTTATCACCTTATGGAAGAAGAAGAAAGTGAAAGCATAGACCAAGATCCTTTAGTGGTGATCTCTAGTGATCATTGTACAAATAATCAGGATACTTTAAATGAGCTTGTTAATTTTCCCCCTGATCAATTAAATGAAAATGATCACCTATCCTCTTATAATTTTAATGGTGAACCAATAGAAGGTCAATCTCAAGATGAGGATGAATTAGTGAATCACACTAGATGCTCTAATCTGTGTTCCACTTCTTATAATGAGTCTTTAATTATTCCCATCCTTAATCAAGACAACTTAGAGTTAGGTAGCTATGGTCAATCTTGTCCTCGGATTGTAAATATTAAACTTGACCAAAAGATTAAAATCAGTCCTACAGTAAAGAGTGCTTTCTTTTGCCAAAATCCAAAGTCAAACTTATTTATTCATTTGGGAGAATTTTCATATTTGCAATCCACCCTCCCTTCCCAACTCTTTCAATCATCTTTGGGTTGGTGCTCTAGTCAAATTTTTGCTTTTGATTTTTTCAACAGAAAGTATAAGCATGATTACATGTTTGGAGAAAAAGCACTTCATTTCCCTTTTCAGTCACTTTTGAACCATAATGCTTATTGTCAAGTTATTAATCATTTTGGGTGGCTAGAAAAGGTGTTTAAAGATCAATTCCATCTTTTCTCCATTTTTGAGCATCAAGAGGGTTTAACTTTGATTTTTCATCTTTTAAGCTTTAATTTGTCCCCACTTGGTTTCTATTTGATCATCAGTCCCAAGGAGAATCAAATTGAATATGTGAGAGAAGCAAATGAAGAAGTTAATTTGTGTGAAAATGAACCGAATCACATGTCTTATGTCTTCCGTCCATCCATCTCTGAGTTTAACTTGCATAAATTTTATGATCCTATCAGTTCTTTGATGGAGGATGTTTGTATCAGACAATCTTCTCCTTGGCATATTTTCATACTGCATCATTTAAACCATTCCTCTATGTTTGAACAAGTCAGGAAGATTGTGCCCTCAAATTTGTTAATCTTTAGCCCGATCTTGACTTGTTCTATTATCAAAAGTCAAATAAGAATCATTAATCTGTTTGACGAATGGTTACACTGGATTTATGATTTTACCTAGCATTTGTGTTGACTGGTTAGAGTAGGGTAGGTAGGTCTTGAATAAGCTCACTTGAGCAATAGGATTTGTGTGCTTTTTCCTTTTTCTGTGTGCTGAGTATTGCCCCCTTTGCTTTTCTGCTTGCTTTGTGTTTGATTGAGTTGAGCCTGGCTCTTTCCTAAGCTTGTCTCTTCTCCTGCATGCATTGAAGAATTTTTATTTTCCGTTTACATTTTTGGCTGCCTGTGCAAGTAAGATTGCCTGCTTTAAAAAAATAAAAATAAAAAAGGGATCTATTTTCTGCCTGCACAGTAATAAAAATAATGAATGATGAATAAATGATACATGCCATGTTAGTTTAAATTTTTCTTTTACGCATTTTCAGTTTCCGTTTTAGAGTAGATTTCAGTTTCAGTTTTATTTTACATATTTTTCCCATACATGCTCCATGAGGTATTCTAGTGTTTGTGAGCACAGGTACAGGTGCAAAATAAAAGCTGAAAATAATGATGGTGCAGTGCTGGATTGAAGATTGATGCAGAGCAGTTCGAGACCAGAGATTCTGAGGTTCTCAAGCGCTCTCTCCCTTAGAGCACTTGTCCCAGCTGGAGCCAGATGTTATCACATATATAGTAGCCGGGCTACCATACATTATTTTTCAGATTCCAGAGCACATTACAGCCAGTTCCTTTACTTTGAGATGATGAGATGAGCAGCTATCTATGGATCACTATCAGATTTTGGACAGCATATGTATTCCCTATGCCATGACTAAGTCTCAGGACACTCAGAGAGATGACCGATGTAGCCATTATACCTTTGGTACAGAGCAGTCAGTAGTGCCCAGAGTTACAGCAGCAGTTTCAAAGGACAGATGATGGTACAGGTTGATGAGCATTCAGGTATATGACTCAGCAGGTATATCATTGTGATTATGGTTATATTGCTTTTATACTTATTCTTATAGCATGTCTTAGCACTTAGTGTCATGATCTGGCGATCATATAGATATGCGGACCTGGTTAATCTTATTATATATATATTATTGTCCCTACTCAGACTTAGAAGTTCACTATTCATACTCATTGGTATTACCCTCCTTAGGGAGAATAGAGGTGATCATTCCACCATACCTTGGCTTGCTAGTGTCGGCTCCATCATTCATTGTCTCCATCCGTCCATTACCTACCTTTTTGGTTTATCACCCTGATTTACTACTTGACTAGTGACATGGAGGATCTTTTCCCCACTGTAGCCTCTGTATTGGATGAGCTTCCCTGTTTATTGTGTCTCGGCTCTGAGTTGGTGACAAAACTTACCTATGGTGAGTTGGAGTTCCTTGTGAATTCCCCCTAGTCACTAAAGTTGTGTTGGCTAAACCTGAAACTTTTAGTGCTGCCATGAATACAAAGTCTGGAAAAATGAAATGTTATATTTTGTATGAAAAGCCCATTTATGCAATGTGTTTCTAAACACACATGAATGAAAGGCATGCCAAATGAAAATGGCTATGAAAATAAAATGTTATATCTTGTGGAAAATAAATACCTAGGTAAACAAGCTGTCCATGACACACCTAGAAGTGCTCAGGTAAACAAGTGCCCTAAAAACACACCTGCAGCAGAAAGCCTAAAATAAATGTAAATCTATGCAATGTGTTTATAAACACACATAGATCAAGGCTTTGGAAACTTCAGGCCCAAAAAGCAATGGAACTTAAATGCTATATCTAAACAATTGCTGGCCTTATTTGTATTATGGATTGTGCGCATCTGTGAAGGTGAATAAACCCTCTTTAAACAACTCATCCATTTGTGAGACACCGCCATTCCCTGTGTTATTGCTCATTCAGTATATACTATGGTGTATTCCCTTTCCCTTGCCAAAGTGTACAATGTCAAGACAGTTAAGTCATCCCTTAGCCTAGCCAGTTAATTTAAGCCTTCACCCTTCACTAGCAAATTGATCACAACTATGAAGTGAGTATGATCCTGAAAGTCTAGTCTGAGTAATAATAATAATTAACGACACTATATATTTGGATTTAGATCGCCAGTCATGATTACTCTGTGTTATAATTGTTATTTGAATAAGTTGTAGAGCATATATTAACCTTGACACTTTGCAGCAGCTATTGATGATGATCTGAGTTATATTTGGTCTTGGTTAGACCTAGTTTGACCATGGAAGACCATGGGACATGAGATGTTGGACCTTGTGATGATATGGATAGATGATATATGGTCTATGTATACATACATGATGACTCTATGCAGCAGCTACAGGGTTATGATGATGATTCTGGGGTTACAGCAGTGTTTGTATATGTACAGCGCATTATTATTGGCCTTGTTCCGGTATATTGGATATTTATTTTGATCATGCAGAGACTCATATGGTGTATGAGTACACATCTTGGATAGATTTGGACCTTCTGAGTCCAATGGGACAGTTTGTTTTCAGTTCCGGGCACGTACAGTGATGATTGAGCCTCAGTAGGCTGTCCCAGTGCAGTTTTGGTCTGTTGGAGGCCCTGTCGGAGCAGAGATGACTTTTATCCGGTTGACCTAGGGCGCTGATGATGGAGGGGGTGGTCCAGCCACTTGTTTTTACCATATTACCCCCCTTCCGGACACACTGGTGCCCTCACCTTGACAGTGCCAGCACTCCAGGAGGCTGTTTGGGGCAGTTTCACGCTTCCCGAGGCATTTCAGGATTGGTAGAAATGGCTATTGAGGAAATCGATTTGGGCTACTGAGGCAAAGTTATGGCATGGGATGATCAGTGATGATAGATCGGGACCTTCCACACCTTCTCCAGCAGTTTCAGCTTCATCGGGGCCCGCATCCATCACTTATGGCACTTTCTGTGTATTTTTGAGGTCTTTTGAGGACCACGACTTCACTATGGAGGCACGATTTGGTATATTCATGATTATTTTTTGGTTATTGTGCTATGGGGATTGACCAAGGAGGGATAAAATTACCCCTTGGACCCACCATAAGCCTCTTATGATATTTTGTCATCATGATTTGGTGGGATCCCCTCTCCTAGGGCGATTTTGTCCACTTATTGTTATATTTTATGGTTGATCCATGTATTTTATTGTTGAGCTCATCTCAACCATTGATTAGATCTTTTGATCTTTTAATCTTAGCCACTCATGTAAAAAGTGGTTAGGATTGTACTCTCTCCCCATCCTATTTAAGGAGGGAGCCTCTCATTGTAAAATTCATCTAGAGATTTTTGGCTCTTGGCTCTTGGAATAAAATTTCTATCTTTTGGAGTACATGCTTGGATTGGAGTGGATGTTGGTTGTTTCGATTGTAAATGCTATTGTCCATTGCACTGGAGGATCTATTGTAGCTATCTTGCATATTTGCCATACTTTATTTGCAGGTTAAGAGGGCGATTTTGACAAGTGCGAATTGGTGGGGAGGCTTGCCCTTCAAGCTTGGAAGAAGTCGTTTTGGGTTTGACAGGGAGTAGTTTTGCCTTTGTGTCAACTATTCTATGTTTCTCTCTCTCTTGCTTGTATCTACCTTCAATTTGTTAAACTGATTGATGCTTTGCTCCTTGGCTTGACAGGTTAGAAGGAATCACATGTGGCTTGGAAAAATTGATTTGGCAAGAGGGCTTCAACAATGCTCCATTTGATCTTTGGCAAAGTAATCCTCGTCTCAACTAGCATTCATCTCTTCATCCAGGTATGTCCCAAGAGGTATGATCTTCTCTTCCTTGAATCTTCCATAATTTCTAGATCACAAAAAAACCTAATCAAATTAAAACCCTTGTTTTTGGTATTTTTCAGATCTACTTAGATCTAGCCTTGTTCTTGAAGAGATATTGAAAACCCACCTCTATAGCATCCACCCCTAGTTGGATCTATAGTTTGGTGGTGATTGGCTAAGAATTGACCCACTTTTCAAGGCAAAAAGCTCTCCTTGACCCAAATCGCACTTCCTAGAGAGAGGCTTGTTGGGCTAGATCTAGCATATGGGTAGGTGAGATCTCAATTGATTTGCATTCTAGACACTTGATAACCTAAACCCATATCCTTACTTTGGTGAAAACTACCTTGTGGACATCTTTCCATGTTTTAAGGGGTTGAAACCCCCTTTTGATTCTCTTGGCATCTTAAAACTCAGATCTACTAAGATCTAGCCATTGGGTTCACTTGAAATTTTGAACATACATAGATCGGGGTACTAGCTACTTGGATCTACAGTTTGGTGGCCATTGGACTTGATTTGGTCCACCAAAACCCAATTTTGGGCCTTCCTTGAGCAAATCGCACCCCCTTGAAAATCTGAGTTTGTCCACTTCTAGGAGGTGGGTGTTTGAGATTTTTGTGGATTTGGAATCCCCATGCCTTGAAACCTAGGTCTATACTGTCTTTTTGTCACGATCCGCCTTGGGGGTTGCATTCCTTGTTTCAAGGGATTGTGGTCCACTTAGGGTAATCACTTAAAAACCTAGATCTAGTAAGATCCAACCATTGGATCTCATCCAACCCACTTGACTTGGCTTCTAGGTGTCCCGATCTACACTTTGACATACTTCTTGACTCCATTAGCCCATCCAACAAGGCACTAGTCCTTCTCCAAGCAAGTCGCACTCCTTGGGATTCGTGTCAAACCCTAGATCTAGTACATGGGTACTCCTAGAACCAACTCAAACTCATAGATCTAGTCTATATCTAACCTATAGTACCATCCTCACACCTAACTTCACCTTGTGGGTCCACCTAGAACCATTTCACACTTCCCAAGAAACTAGACCCACTTGTGTAAACACATGGTACTTTACCTAGTCATCATACCCCATCATGTGGCCTAAACCATACATAGGTTGAAACATTAACAATCTCTTACACCTCCCTCAACCATACCTTAACCCTTAGGTCCACTTAGCCTTGCATTGGTTTCCGTAACTCATTACTTACCTACCCTTAGAAACCTTTGTTTGGGCCCAATCAACTGTGATTGGGGTATAGGGTCTCCCCCTTGGTCTAGTTATACCTTGACCTAAAGCGAAGAGTGCCTCGGTTGACGTGACACCCACCTTGCCTTGGGAACCGTGGCATCTCTTGGGTCACCTCTTTAGTTGCCTGCCTCCTCTACCGTCCCGGATGGGATACCTCTAGGGGCAACTACAAGTTGTGTGATAACAGTTATATCTAAACAATTTCTAACCTTATATGTATTTGAAAACATGCCCTGGATGCAAGCTGCAACTAGTTGTGCTTATCAGCACACCTGAGATCCGAAGGGTTATGTAGGCCAAAAAGGCCATGAAATGAAATTGAATGATCCTAATGAACCTGGATCAACTTGATGTAGACATGATGCCTAAGTTGAATAAGCACTCTCTGAACAACTTATCCATTTGTGAGGCACAGCCATCCCCCGTGTTATTTTGTCCAGCACAGAGTTTGTAGCTTCCCCCTTCTCCCAGTCCAAAGTATTTTTGAGTTAAGTTAGACAAGTCAAGCCCTTAGCCCAACCTTGTTCCTAGCCTTCATCCTTCACTAGCAGTTTGACCATGTCCAATGGGTGAGTTTGTCATTTGAACTATTGTGCAAGTAATTTTATATAACAAAGGAATATGCTAACTTGATTAATGCCACTGAATGGATGTTATACTTTGAGCTTGGCTATGAGAATGATTAGAGAAGCATGTCTTAGTCTACTGATGTGATTTATCCTTGGTTGTATATTATTGGGATCCTTGATGATGTGGGCCATATATATATGCTTATTGATGATGATTAATGGTCCCACATACTTGGTGATGATATCATATGATGGACAGATGGTTCAGATGATGATGGATGCAGTTCAGCAGGTTTTATTACTACTTCAGATCAGCAGATTATGCATTGTCCATATATGGTGGACCCTACAGCTAGCCCATTAGGGCAACCCATGGTGTATGAATACACATTCCTAGTGGATTTGGGTCTTCTAGATCCAATGAGACACTTATCTTTCAGTTCCGAGCACTTCTGACAGTGATTGATGCAGTTTTACACTTGTTGACCAGATTTGGGGCTGATTTCCCAGCCTGAGCAATAGGGGCCATGAGAGGCCAGTTCACCTAGGGCGTTGTATGAGGAGGGGGTGGTCCAGCCACTTGTTTTTACCATTTACCACCCCTTCTGGAGAGCCTGGTGGGCTCAGATGGACAGCGCAAATGCCCTAGGAGGCAGTATTGGCACTTTCACAGTTACCGAGGCAGTTAAAAAATGGGATAAAGTGGTCACTGAGGAATTCGATTTGGGCAATTGAGGCAAGGTTTTAGCATTTGGTCTTCACAGAGGTCTTCCAGGGTGATCCCACTATCTTCCAGCCAGTTTTCACCATGTGGGTAGGCCCACATCGATCACAGGAGGTCTTTTACTGCTTGTCTGTCACAGATTTTGAGGACAGATTTGATCATTTATATTATCTTGGACATATTTTATTATTTTATTATGCCTTGGGGATGAGCTAGTAAGGATTGATGCCTCCTAGCCCCACCATGTGCTTATTATGTCATGTCCTAGTCATCATGAGGTGGATTTTTGGTACTTTTACCCCCTCTAGTGGATGACGTCACCCTCCATGATTATTTTATACTATGACGTCATCATTGTATTGGGTGATCCATGTGATATATTGTTATGGTTCATCTTAGCCATTGATTGTATGATGAGATCTTTAAATCTCAACCACTCATTTGATGTAGTATTGTAGAGTGGTATAGGGTTTTGGTCTTTATTATCCTATATAAGGAGGAGACCCCCTATTGTATAGCTCACCTTTGGAGCTCTGGAATATTGGAATAGAACACTTCTTTGTGGAGGATATCTCTCTTGTCTTGTGGATTCTCTTGCATATTGAGTATACAGTATCTCTTCTATGTATCATTGTGGATTTTGGTGCTTCTACTAGTTTTCTTGCAGGAAAGTCGAATTGATGGAGAGGAGGGCGATTTCTTAAGGGTTATTCTTGGAGGGATCCACATATTCTCTCTTGGGTTGATCTTGTGACAGGGAGTATCATTATTGTATCTTTGTGACATAGTTGATGCTTTCTATTACACCTTTCTATCATTTTCATAATCATCTTACTTGACTTGTTTCTTTGATCTTGTCTTGTAGGAGGAGGACGATTTGGCTATCTTGGAGGAGAACGTTTTGGTTGGAGCTCTTGGATCTCACTCTTGAATATACACATAGGAGAATGCTATCAATTTGCAAGGTGGCCACAAGCAATTGAGGTAAGATCTACAAGGTATGTGCCTCTTTCATCCATTCTATCTTCATTGGTCACAAACCCTAATTAATTAAAACCCCAATTTTTGGTTTTTCTTAGATCTACTTAGATCTAGCCTTGCCTTTGAAAAGATCTTAAGAACCCACCTCTATAGCATCCACCCCTAGTTGGATCTATAGTTTGGTGGTGATTGGGTTAAAATTGACACACTTTTCAAGGCAATTTAGCCCTCTTGAACCAAATCGCACTTCCTTGGAGAGGCTTGTTGGGTTAGATCTAGCATATGGGTAGGTGAGATCCCGCTTGATTTGTAATCTACACACTTGATAACCTACCCCCAGACTTTTACTTTGGTGATTTCTACCTTGTGGGCATCATTCCACATTTTAAGGGATTAAAACCCCCTTTTGAACTACTTGGCATCTTAAAACTCAGATCTAGTAAGATCTAACCCTTGGATTGACTTGATTTTCTAGATCCACATAGATCGGTGCATAAGCTACTTGGATCTACAGTTTGGTGGCCATTGGACTTGATTTGGCCCACCTTATCCATCTTTTAGCCCTCCTTGAGCAAGGTCGCACTCCCTTGGGTGAGTGAGTTTTCCCACTTTGAGGAAGTGGGTGGTTGAGATTTTTGTGGAGTTGGAACGGCCATACCTTGAAACCTAGGTCTAGAGTATCATTTTGTGACGATCTGCCTTAGGGGTAGCATTCCTTGTTTTAAGGGATTGTGGTCCACTTAGGGTCATTTCATGAAATCCCAGATCTAGCTAGATCCAACCATTCTATCTCATTTAGCCCACTTGACTTGACCTCTAGATGTCCCGATCTACACTTTGACATATCTTTTGACTCCATTGGCCCATCCAACAAGGCACTAGTCCTCCTCAAGCAAGGTGCACTCCTTGGGAATTGTGTCAAACCTTAGATCCGGTACATGGGTACTCCTAATTTCAACTTAGATCCATAGATCTACTCATTGCATAGCGTCTAGTGCCAATTGCATCCATAAAGTCCACCTTGTGGGTCCACTTTAAGCCATTTCACATATCCCAAGAAAGTAGGACCCACTTGTGTAGTACATGGTACTATATCTTGTCATCATAACTAATCATGTGGCCTAAATCATACATTGGTTGAAACACTAATCATTTCTCAAACCACCTTCAACCATACTTTAACTTCTAGGTCCATTTAACCTTGCATTGGTTTCTGTAACTCATCATTTACTTATCCCTAGGAACCTTTGTTTGGGTCCAATCATCTTTGATTGGTTATAGGGTCTCCCCCTAGGTCTTGATTTATCTAGATCTAAAGCGAAGAGTGCCTCAGTTGACGTGACTCCCACCTTACATTGGGAACCGTGGCATCTCTTGGGTCACCTCTTTAGTTGCCCATCTCCTCTACCGTCCAGGATGGGATACCACTAGGGGCAACTACTAGTTGTGTGATAATAGGACCCTCGGCGATATATTTGCCGACACGATGTTTGTAACACTGCTTGGAATTCATGCAATATATTTGATGGATGTTGTTAATGGAATGAATGCAAACTGCTTGTAAAAGGTTGTCAATGAGTTTAGGGCATAAAGAACACTTATTGCACAGAAAAACATTAATATTCCAGCGTAGCCCTAGAGGGGATTGTTGCCCGCCGATGTGCACGCTAGCAGCATAAATCTTTCGAAAGTTGTTTCCCAAGTGGGAAAAGTGTAGCCTTGGGGGCAAACAAAGAGTCAGGTGCTGTCACCTGATCCCGACTCATCCGTTTAGGCAAACTCCTAACGAAGCCAAAGGGGGTAGACCCTAAAAAGAGTTTCTAAGGCTCTTGATTTTAATGTTTTTGGATGTATGATGCAGATGGGTGTTTTTTAGGAGTTTTTGTGAGATTTACAATAACAGTTTAAATAATCCAAGCATGTACTTGCAAAATAAGTAACGATACACAACCACTGATAATGACAGTTAAAAGTAAAGCATCCACAGCATGATATATTTAAGCAGATAAAAATAGTACTCCAGATAGATAATAAGCAAAATAAATACTGAGTGATAAGACCAGTGCCAAAATGGAGTCAATAGTCCTTAAGTGCTTAGGATGTTGAATACAAGTCTTGGGTGTGCTTGAAGATGTTTTGCGAGTGCTCTTGGTAAATTTTGTTGTAAATTTTAGGGGTGAAGTTGATTATTAATGGGAAGGGGATCTCCAAGATTTACCTTGCGGTACTGGAGATATGTCCGGATAATAGTCTAAGTGGTTCCATAGAAGGACATGTTGGCTAGACGAAGTCTCCTGAGCGTGTTCAACACTACACCAACCAGGGATGTAGTCTAACGGTGCCCTTAAGGTCTCGGTCTAGGGGTTCCAGCATCCCCAGGCAGAATTTTCCCACTTTCGAGTATTGGCGATCAACGCCGGATTTTCGTTGGTTTATATGGGAGACTATTTTATTATGGTTGAAGTGAATTAAATGTGGAAAATTAATAAATCTATACTATTTCTGAGTATCCCACAAGTGGGTAGAGCATACGCAGTATAGTGAATGTAAATTCCAATTTTATTATGAATGTGAAACAAGAACCATGAAAACTCCCCGACAGAGAGCACTCTCGATCCGCCTTATGGCGAGATTCAAGAGATTTATGAAATGAAATGCTAAATAGAAATAAACAACTAAACTACCTAAGAGTCTCTTTCAAGTCTAGGACCGTACTCGGGACAGCAAGGGGGTTAGTAAAAAAAACCAGAAAAGCAAATGAACTCTCTGACAGAGAGCACTCTTGATCCACCTTTCGGTGAGATTCAAGAGATTTTATTTTCCTTTAAAGCAGTTATATCAAATTGAAATTAAACTATAACTTGAAAAAAGACAAATTAAACTAAGCTACTTGCTTCTAAGATCTAGTGATTTATTGGAAAATGAAACTACTCTAGCAAAAGAAATCTAAGCTGTTTGCGAAAATGAAACTAAGCTAATGCGAATAAGGACAAGGGACGATACAAGCTTCCCCCAAATGGGGGAAGTGGGGTGTGGGAGCCTTTATCCCACTTGCTCTTGTATTTAGCTTTTACAATGCTTTGGTTTTTTCTTCTTGAAAGCACAAGGTAAGATGAGGGAATGAGAAAAGAGGGAAGAAGAAGTTTGTGTGCTTTCAATGAATTTTTTGTTTGCTCTTTCTCTTCTTTGGTTTAGCCTTTCGGCTTTTCTTGGTTTAGCTCCTTGTATCTTGAAAATAAGAGCTTAAGACATAGACTTGTTAAGTGATTAGTAAAAGATGAAAGAAGCTAAGATCTAGAAATTAGACAAAAAAAATTGAACTAATCTAGATGTAAAACTTTGGGGGCAGCCACTTAAATCCCGAGTATGACACTCAAATGCAATGAAATTTTTATGACAAAACCAAAGTTTGAAATATCGAAATCAGACTCGGAATCGGTCAAGGGTCAACTCGGAATCAGAATCGGAATCGATAATGAATCGGTCATTAATCAGTCGATTTGAATTTAATGAATCGGTTTGCTCAAAAATACATATAAAAAAAAAAAAATTTAAGAAAAACAACATTTTCAATATTCTAAATTTCTAATTCATGATTCCATAGCATTAGAAACAAAATATCCAATCTCTGCTCATGTATATACCATATAAGGGTCAATATATCAAAATGGCACAAAGTGTATTGTGCAATACATATCTAGGAGACTGGAACTGGAACAAAATACATAATCCATGAGGCCTATAGGCTATATGGCCAGTAGAGTCCAAAAAATAGCATCATATATAGTCAACTACAATGTACATCAATAGCATTGATCAAACTCATCACCACTGCTACGGCGAGGAGTAGAACTAGAACTAGAACTAGAACCAAAATTACCAGAAGCTGAAGGACTAGCAAAGGCATCAACATCTGGCTCAATCTCAGGCTCCTCAGGCGTAGGTGCACGGTCATCTACTACTGCAGTAGTAGTACTGGCTGAATGCCTACTCCTACATCGTCGTCGCCTATAAGTAAGAGGTCCTGGCCCACTAGTGCTTGGAATATCGGGAGCCACACCTGTATGAACTGATGGCATCGACAATAGAGGATCTGCATCTAAATCATCCCGAGGCGCCAACATTTCCTCCATCTCAAGGTCCATATCAAGACCAAACTCTGGCTCTACGATCTGCACTACCCAATCTGAGGTTGGATCTATATCATCTAACATAATGGGATCCGTATCAGGTCTTTTGTTCATCAACCGGTTGCGTCTGAGTTGCAAGTTGTACTGCACGAAGACTAGATCATTTAACCGTTGCTGCTCTAAACGGTTTCTCTTCCTCGTGTGAATCCGCTCAAACAAAGACCAATTGCGCTCACACCCAGAAGCACTGCAGGTTTGACTAAGGACCCGAACTGCAAACTTTTGCAATTGTTTTTTATGATTACCAAATGACTTCCACCAGTTTGTTGCAATTGCAAATGCGAAGAGTCAAGGCAGTTAATTCAACAAATTAGATTGTGAATTTGGCTAAGAAATTAAGAATCTAGGTATTTACATTTTACAATTTAAACTTTAAACTTTAAAGTTAAACAACATAATTTAATAAAACAATGGAATTGTTTACCTGGTTGGCCATCCTCTACTGCAGCCTTAGCCACACTGCTGGCAAAGAGACCTGTGGCGTCTCTGAAAGAGGTGATCTGTCGATGTATCTCCAATTGGGTCGCCACACTTGGGACCATGCGCTCAAGGCAAGTATACAATCCATCCGCTATCTCCCCACTCGGATCAGCATCAATGTCATCTCTATATTGATACTTTGGGTTCAAGAAATACCCAGCTGCATGTATAGGGCGATGGAGTTGATTGTTCCATCTCCTATCAATGATCTCCCAAACAGGCCCATACTTGGCTACTCTATCTTTGTATGCTACCCTTATTTGCTCCTTTGCTTGATCCATAGCTTCATAAATGTATCCCATGGCCAATTTTTCCCCATCCACCAACCGCAACACCTTAACAAGTGGCTCAGTAATTTCCACAACCTCTGCTGCTTTTTTCCAAAATGAAGAGCTTTTAATTTTCTTCTTAATGTGTCTTCCTTCTCATGTGCTAGCCCAATTAGATGAATTCCATTCATCACTTGAAAACATCTTCTCCAAGTTTTGTTCTTGGGAAATGAGAGATTGCAACGTGAGGAAGTGAGTTGCAAATCTAGTAACTGCGGGCCTAACAAGCTCCCTGCCCCCTGTGTGTCTCCTCATCAAGCTCAATACCCAACTGTGGTTGTAGATGTACTTCATGATGCTTTTGGCATAGTCCACAGTGAACTTGATCCAATCCTGTTTGCATACATCATCAAGCATGAGGTCTATGCAATGTGCCGCACATGGGGTCCAGAATATGGTTTTATGCTTTTCCTCTAACATCCTACCAGCAAGAACATAGTTAGAGGCATTATCGGTGATGACTTGCACAACATTAGCAGGCCCCACCGCCTCAACAACCTCATCCAAAAGATGAAATAACAGTTTTGCATCTTTCACCCTATCGGATGCATCATGTGATGACAAAAACATGGTTCCCCGTGGGCAAGAGACAAGAAAGTTAATAAGGTGTCGGCCCCTTTGATCTTTCCATCCATCTAACATGATAGTTCATCCTGAGTTTACCCATGAAGCTTTGAAAACCTTGAGGTATTCTTCTAGAAAGTTTCTCTCTTTGCAAAAGAGATCCCCTCAAGTCATGCATACTAGGGCCTTTGAAGCCCTTACCGGCAGCTACAACGGCATCCCACATAGGTTGGTAATAAGAAGAGCGGGCAGCATTGAATGGGAGATCAGCATCATACCATCATCTTGCAATGTACTTGTTATCACACCATAGTAGCAGGGCTACTATTCTTGTACAGCAGATATCTGCACATTCCAGAGCTTACATTATTCCAGAGCATGGCTATATATATTGGATCACTCATGATCAGAGCAGTACATTATTCAGATTTTGTATATGACCTTGTGTCAAGGCTGAGCCTTGAGAGTTCAGATTTGATGACTGATGTGACCACTTATCCCATTACAGTTTCAGTTCAGTGCCTAGAGATGTATTTCAGCAGTGTTTCAGATGATGCATGATGATTATTATTATGATGATGTTGTATGATCTATGGATATGTTCTCCCTGACTGTGGATTATTATCTTGTTGATTTAGTCATGATCATAGCATGTGCTTGGTATATTATTCCTGATGTGGCAAACTATTTAAAATGAACTGTAAATCATAAAATGGACAATTGCTTGCACTTTTAGGTCATTTAACAAAACTTACTGGTTTTTCACCTTACATAGACATGGTCTTTCCCCGACACCAGTTGTCTGCTAGTGTAGGCTCCATATTCACTTGTCTCCATCCATACATGACCTTCCCGATTGACTTTAAACCCTGACTTGTCTCATTTGACTTTCTGATACTGAGGACTTCCCCATTTTTCTACCTCTGTGTTTGGACCGCATCCCTGTTATTCAGTGTCTCGACTCTGAGTTGGTGACAGAACTTGCCTTTGGTGAGTTGGATTGTAGGCCTAAATCATTCTGGTCGGTTGTCCCGATGTTTGGCATTGGCTCGAACTCCCCCTAGTCACTTGAGATGTTGTTGGCTAAAACTGAAAGCTCATGTTCTACCTATGGAAACTAAAAAATTCGCCCATGGAAACAAAAAAGGGCAAGAGCAATGAAAAGCTAAAAATACTCCTCGAAGAGTATAAGAAAGGTCCAAAAAAGCAATGGTTCTTAAAAGCTATATCTAAACAATTGCTGACCTTGTATAAATATATGAAAAACATGCCCTGGATGCAAGCTGCAACTAGTTGTGCTTCTCAGCACATCTGAAATCCGAAGGGTTATGTAGGCCAAAAAGGCCATGGAAATAAAATTGAATGATCCTAATGAACCTGGATCAACTTGATGTAGACATGATGCCTAAGTTGAATAAGCACTCTCTAAACAACTTATCCATTTGTGAGGCACAGCCATCCCCCGTGTTCTTTTGTCCAGCACAGAGTTTGTAGCTTCCCCCTTCTCCCAGTCCAAAGTATTTTTGAGTTAAGTTACACAAGTCAAACCCTTGGCCCAACCTTGCTCCTAGCTTTCATCCTTCACTAGCAGTTTGACCATGTCCAATGGGTGAGTTTGTCATTTGAACTATTGTGCAAGTAATTTTATATAACCACGGAATATGTTAACTTGATTAATGCCACTGAATGGAATTTATACTTTGAGCTTAGCTGTGGAAGTGATTAGAGAAACATTGTCTTAGTCTACTGATGTGATTTATCCTTGATTATGTATTCTTGGGATCCGTGATGATGTGGACCATGTATGGATGATTATTGATGATGAGTTATGGTCCCACATGTTTGATGATGATATCATATGATGGACATATGATGCAGATGATGTTTGATCCAGTTCAGCAGGTTTATTATTATTTCAGATCAGCAGATTATACATTGTCCATATATGGTGGACCCTACAGCTGGCCCATTAGGGCAACCCAGGGTGTATGAGTACTCATTCCTAGTGGATTTGGGTCTTCTGGATCCATTGAGACACTTATCTTTCAGTTCCGGGCACTTCTGACAGTGATTGATGCAGTTTTACACTTGTTGACCAGATTTGGGGCTGATTTCCCAGCCTGAGCAGCAGGGGCCCCGAGAGGCCAATTCACATAGGGCGCTAATGATGGAGGGGGTGGTCCAGCCACTTGTTATTACCATTTATCCCCCCTCCCGGAGAGCCTGGTGGGCTCAGATGGACAGCGCTAGCACCCTAGGAGGCAGTTTTGGCACTTTCACAGTTCCCGAGGAAGTTAAAAAATGGGATAAAGTGGTCACTGAGGAAATCGATTTGGGCAATTGAGGCAAGGTTTTGGCATTTGGTCTTCACAGAGGTATTCCAGGATGGCATCACTATCTTCCAGTCAGTTTTCACCATGTGGGTATGCCCGGATTGATCACAGGAGGACATTTACTACTTGACTGTCATGGATTCTGAGGACAGTTTTGGTCATTTTTATTATATTGGACATATTTTATTATTTTATTGTGCCTTGGGGATGAGCTAGTAAGGATTGATGCCTCCTAGCCCCATCATGTGCTTATTTTATCATGTCCTAGTCATCATGAGGTGGATTATTGTACTTTTTACCCCTCTAGTGGGATGACGTCACCCTCCATTGTACCATTTAGTGAGGGCGCTTTTGTTATTTTGAGTGATCCATGTGATATATTGTTATGGGTCATCTTAGCCATTGATTGTATGATGAGATCTTATAATCTCAACCACTCATTTGATGTAGTATTATGAAGTGGTATAGGGTTTTGGTCTTTATTATCCTATATAAGGAGGAGACCCCCCATTGTAAAGCTCACCTTTGGAGCTCTGGAATATTGGAATAGAAGATTTTTTTTGTGGAGCACATCTCTCTTGCATTGTGGATTCTCTTGCATATTGAATATACAGTATCTCTTCTATGTATCATTGTGGATTTTGGTGCTTCTTCTAATCTTTTGACAGGAAAGTCGAATTGGTGGAGAGGGCGACTTCATGAGGGTTATTGTTGGAGGGATCCACATATTCTCTCTTGGGTTGATCTTGTGACAGGGAGTATCATTATTGTATCTTCGTGACATAGTTGATGCTTTCTATTACATCTTTCTACCATTTTCATAATCATCTTGCTTGACTTGTTTCTTTGATCTTGTCTTGTAGGAGGAGGACGATTTGGCTATCTTGGAGAAGGACGTTTTGGTTGGAGCTCTTGGATCTCACTCTTGAATATACACATAGGAGAATGGTATCAATTTGCAAGGTGGCCATAAGCAATTGAGGTAAGATCTACAAGGTATGTGCCTCTTTCATCCATTCTATCTTCATTGGTCATAAAACCCTAATTCATTTAAAACCCCAATTTTGGTATTTCTTAGATCTACTTAGATCTAGCCTTGTTCTTGAGAAGATATTGAAAACCCACCTCTATAGCATCCACCCCTAGTTGGATCTATAGTTTGGTAGTGATTGGCTTAAAATTAACCCACTTTTCAAGGCAAAAAGCCCTCTTTGACCCAAATCGTTCTCCCTTGTAAGAGGCTTGTTTGGTTAGATCTAGCACATGGGTAGGTGAGATCCCACTTGATTTGAAATCTAGACACTTGATAACCTACCTCCAGATTCTTACTTTGGTGAAATCTACCTTGTGGACATCTCTCCATGTTTTAAGGGGTTAAGACCCCCTTTTGAATTCCTTGACACCTCAAAACTCAGATCTACTAAGATCTAGCCCTTGGATTGACTTGATTTTTTGAACATGCATAGATCGGGGTACTAGCTATTTGGATCTACAGTTTGGTGGCCATTGGACTTGATTTGGTCCACCAAACCCACTTTTTGGCCTTCCTTGAGCAAGTCGCACTCCCTTGAAAAAGTGAGTTTGTCCACTTCCAGGAGGTGGGTGTTTGAGATTTTCGTGGATTTGGAATGCCCATATCCTGAAACCTAGGCCTAGACTGTCTTTTTGTCACGATCCGCCTTGGGGGTAGCATTCCTTGTTTCAAGGGATTGTGGTCCACTTAGGGTCATTACTTGAAAAACCTAGATCTAGTAAGATCCAACCATTAGATCCTATTTAACCCACTTGACTTGGCTTCTAGGTGTCCCGATCTACTCTTTGACACACTTTTTGACCCCATTAGCCCATCAAACAAGGCACTAGTCCACCACTAAGCAAGTCGCACTCCTTGGAATTTGTGTCAAAACCCTAGATCTAGTATGTGGGTAGTCCTAGAATCAACCTAGAATCATAGATCTAGCCTTTATCCAACCTATAGTACCAACTTCACACCTAACTTCACCTTGTGGGCCCACCTAGAACCCTTTCACACTTCCCAAGAAAACAAGACCCACTTGTGTAAACACATGGTACTATACCTAGTCATCATACCCCATCATGTGGCCTAAACCATACATAGGTTGAAACACTAACAATCCATTACACCACCTTCAACCATACCTCAACTTCTAGGTCCACTTAACCTTGCATTGGTTTCCGTAACTCCTCATTTACTTACCTTTAGAAACCTTTGTGTAGGTCCAATCAACTGTGATTGGGTATAGGGTCTCCCCCTTGGTCTAGTTACACCCTGACCTAAAGCGAAGAGTGCCTCAGTTGACGTGACTCCCACCTTGCATTGGGAACCGTGGCATCTCTTGGGTCACCTCTTTAGTTGCCTGCCTCCTCTACCGTCCCGGATGGTATACCACTAGGGGCAACTACAAGTTGTGTGATAACAGTACTGATGGGCAACATCTTTGTACTACTTCTTCCAATGCTCATCTAAGGTGGGCTGAATTTGTGTTGGACGCTGCATCTGAGAAGCTCCGACACTGGCAGAAGTGGTGGGAGGTGTGAAATAGTCTTCAATGCCACCTATCTTTTTGGCTTTTCCCTTATCTTGTGTACTCTCGGAGGGCGGAACATACTGGAAAGGATCCCTAAGAGTGATAGAAGGGATAGATGAAGAGCCTTCTTTTGAACCTGAACCAGGGGCATAGGTTCCACCCATCATTTCAGCAATCCTCCTCTTCCTCCCTACTTCTTCCTCTATCTCTCTTTGCATAGCCTTTCCCTCTTCAAACTTGTTGAATTGTGCCTGCATCTCAGCTCTAATTTGTCCAATAACATCCAGTGGGGCTTCGCATGCCTTAACTTGGCCTTTGATGGCAGCCAAGTGCTGTTTAAGCCTATAAATGCCCCCACCCTTGATCAATTTCTTGCAATACTTGCAATAAATGTCCCCCTGAACAACATCGGCATGGATCCATGCAGGATCTTTTGCTTTTGGGGCCATGATTCTATATTGCACAGTGCAAAAATGTACTCTGAGAATCTGATCTGCAAACAAAACAAAACAAAAATTAAATGAATTTTTAATTTTTTAACTTATGCTAATAAGAAAAAAATAATTTTTAATTTCTGTTTGAATGTTATTAGAGTTCAACTATTGAACCAGGGCAACTGTTGGACTTTTGAATTTAAAATTTTAAATTTTAAATTTTAAAGTTAAAACTTAAAACTATAAAAAAAAAAAATTATTTCTATTTCAAAATTCAGTGTTTAAAACTTTAAAACTGTTTAAACTTCAAAATTAAATATAAAAACAAAAGTGTAATCGGAAAAATTCTTACCTTCCTGTGTAAATTTCTGTTGGAAATTTGGAATGTGCAGTTGCACAATGGCACACTGCAGTGTTGCACACAGTGCACACACTCCACGAGTTGGAGTCCACATGCACACTCGAGCACTCCACAGTCACCACCACTCAGCCACTCCAGAACCGGGCGCACAGTGCACACTGCACAGTCCTCGCGGCTCCTTCAACCACTCCCTCCGACGGCAACCTCGCGGCTCCTTCAACCACTTCAGCGACACAAAGACCACGACCACTCCGGCGGACCACGACCACACTCAGCACTCCTCCACGACACACTCAGCACTCCTTCACGACCACGACCACTCCAGCGGCTCCTTCAACCACTCTAACGGCTGCTCAGTGCTATCACGGGACAGTTAGGGAAACAAATGAGTTGGGTTGGGGGCTCAGGGTAGGGTAGTCACGTAGTGTAGGTTAGAAAATTAAAAAACAAATTTTATTTTTATTTTTAAATCAACGTGCAATGCCCCGTGGGCCCACCTTTCAATCCGGCCAATTTTTTACGTAAATCGGTCTAACCGGCCGATTTGGCTGGCCAAACCGATTTATGTAAAAAATCGGCTGGCTAAACCGATTTTTGCCAGCGATCCAATTCTGAAACCGATTTGAACCAGTCGCGCCATAAATCGGCAAATTGGCCGATTCCGATTCGGATTTTGCCGATTTTTAAAACTATGGACAAAACAGTCCTCTTTATGATAGCCAATGGTACTGTTAGATTACGATAACTTCGGGATGTCCTCCATGACTCAAATGCCTTGCATTGAGGGACATTAGTACCATAGGCATCAGGATGGAGTAGAGAATGAGATGCACTCTACTCAGCGGCATGAGCCCAGTAGGGGCTGCATGCGGAGCTTCGGGGGGGATTGACCTATGCATGCATGAGTTTTGCATGACCTGCCAGCATTCAGTGAATGCATGCAAAAGTGACTTTTGCATGCACCGTGAATAAGGGTTTTGCAAACCTAATTCATCGGTGAGATTATTTATAGAGGCAGGGGGTCCCCAGATGGGGTTACTCAGTTGCATTATCAAAGAGAGATACTGCTAGAGTGAGGGGGACGAATCTGTCCATGTGGGGCGACTTTCTGAGATAGGGAGGAGTTGTTGCAGGAGCTAGGAAGGTCAGATCTGAGTTAGATCAGTGACCTTCAGTTCCAGAAAGACCAAATCTCCAGTACTGTGAGATGAGAGAGCTCCACAGTGTGATTACTGATTAGATTGGAGGAGGCCGAGTTTGCTTGGAGGAGGACGTTTTTCCTGAGGAGGAGAAGCTCGTTGTGAGCTGGATTGACCGAGTTGGAGTCCGAGACTTTCAGGATAGCCTTGCCTCAAGATTTGAGGAAGGTTAGAGACAATCGGAGCTCAAATCTGTTGAGATCCGGAGCAGTACGAGCATTTGACATCCAGAGGAGGAGGGCGCACTTGTGCATGTAGAGAGGGCCGATTTCATCAGTGGGAAGTCTTCAGAGAGAGGAGATCAGAGCAAGGTGATCAGTAGAGGGCAGATCTATCAGAGGCACCGTCAAAGCACTCAGATCCAGATTGGCAGTTAGGGCATACTTCGTCAGTGCATGCATTAGCTGGATGCATGCAAATTAGAGTTTGTCCTAGTTAGAGGGATTGAGTTACCGGCTGAGGTAATTCTGTATTGTACTGCTTCTTCATTCTTCTATATGCTCTGGGCTCGAGATTGAGAAGATAGCCCCATAGTTAGCTGGTTTCTCCCGAAAGGTTTCCAGGGTATATCTGTTGTCTATTGTTGGTGATTGCTTTTATATGTTGTTGGTAGATGCAGATCTAGTGGTTGAGTCTATGTTTTTATGAGTATGTACTAACATTGAGATTCACACTACTTGAGGTCTCAAACTAATACAGAGGGAGTAGTGATCTTTGTATCAAATATTTACAGGTACTTTCCAATTGCACAAAAAATGAGGCAGCCAACACACAAAAATTGGGACTGTTTTGGGCACAAAAATCGAGGCAGCCAAGTATGAAAATTTTATGACAGTCAGAAAATTGAAAAGTGCGCAGCCAACAACTTGCAAAAAAATTAATTAATTAAAAGGTAAAACAGTCCTGTTTATGGCAGCCAAGGAAGCTCTTTAATGACACGGAAAATGAGACAACCAACACAAGAAAAATGGGACTGTTTTGGCACAAAAAAAACGAGGCTGCCAAGTGTGAAAATTTTTGTTACTGTTTTGTACTTAAAACGAGACAGCCAAATGTACCAAAAATATTAGAAATTAATGCTAGTTTGGAAGTCAACCAAAAGACAAAACTTAGATCAAGGAAAAAGATGAATGCTTCAATGATAAAAAAAACAAGATCTGGATGCTTTAATGAAGTAGTTTGATAGGTATAAGAATGTGAAGATCTTGACTACTTTCGAAATGAGACAAATGCACTTTTGAATGATATGAAACTTTTCAAAAAATGATACTTAGTGCATCCTAGAAACTAGATCTTAAATAATGAGCCTTTAGAAACAAAGATCTAGTATGCAAGCATGAATGAAACAGACTTGGAAAATTTTAGCTTTCGTAATGAAATGCCTACTACTTCATGCAAGAGAGACTTTCAAATGAATTTGAACTTTAATAGTGAATCTCCCTACTTGTAACCAACTAGTAACGAAAAGTTTAAATTTGAAGATTTTATATGGTGAAGAGCAATGTTTGAAAAATCGGAATCGGTCGAGGGTCAACTCGGAATCGGTAATGAATCGGTCATAAATCGGCCGATTTGAATTTAATGAATCGGTTTACTCAAAAATACATAAAATATTTAAATTTTAAAGAAAAACACATTTTCAAGATTTTAGGACTGTTGTTACGACCCAGACCTGTTGTTTGAAGGCCAAAGAGCACCTATACTTGTTGTTTAAGGCTGCTTTCATCCACAGTATTGCCCACAATTTATTTTAGCCTTTAAGGTGATTTTCATGACTTTTTACTATTGCAAAGGTCATAACAGGCACATGTTTGCTTCAAAATTGTTGTACGAGGGTTTGAACAGCTTCAACCTAAGTTGCATAAAACGGGGAAACGAGGACGAAACGGAGAAACTTCGAAACAGGGGAAACGTGACCCCCAAAAATTTTGGAAATGAGGAAATGCAATATATATATATATATTGAATTAATAAATTAGCAAAGACCAATGTAGTCAGACTCGGACTCGGCAAATACTCGGCTGGCTTGGGACTCGGCAGACTCGGATAAGACTCGGATAAGACTCGGCAAAGACTCGGCAAATATGAAAAATATGAAAAAAATTATAAATGTGGTAACTTTTAAGCACAAAAAACATAGATAATGACATTTCTAATCCATATAAGTTATAAAAACAATTCTATGCAGAAATTTATTAGACCATCTCATAAAAATTAATAATACAACATTTGACACTCCATATTTGTATGCCCATATATAAAAAATTAAAATTACATAAAAGAAATTTAAAAAAAAACATAAATAAATTGCAGAAAATTAGAAATAAAATTAAAAAAAACTTAATTACAATTTTAAATCAAAACTTAGTTTAAAATTTAAAAACATTACTTAAAACTAAAAGTTAAAAATAAAAACATTACTTAAATTACTAAATATATATTTTTAATTTTTAAAATTTTAATTTAAAATGAGGTTTGTTAAAGTTTAAAGTTTAAAGTTTTAACTTTAAGTTTAAACTTTAACAAACCTTATTTTAAATTAAAATTTTAAAAATTAAAAATATATTCGTGGCCAAAGTCAAACCATATAATTAAAATTTTAAATTAAAAATTAACAAACTATATATTTTATAATTTTTATAGTTTTTTTTAATTTATTTTTATGTGCATTGTGTATGGACTATGGTCACATAGTGACCGCGTCCCCTTCGTGGCTTTTTGGCAGCCTGTGGAGGCTGGCTACACGGCCATCACGGCCTTTTGGCAGCTTGTGGAGGCTGCCTACAGGCCGTGATGGCCGTGTAGGCAGCCTCCACAGGTTGCCAAAAGCCCTGATAGGGATGCGGCCACCATACACTAATACAAATAAAAAAATATATATATAAAAAATTTAAAAAATACAATAAACGTTAAAAACCGAGCATACGTGGAAAATGGTGGGGCTTTCCGGCGGGTGAGACGGACTCGGCGAGTCTCTGCGAGCACGGCGAGTTCCAGCGAGCACGGCGAGTTCCAGCGAGCACGGCGAGTTCCAGCGAGCACGGCGAGTTCCAGCGAGTACGGCCGAGTGGCGAGTTAGGGCAGCGAGTCCCTGGCGAGTACCCGGCCCGGATGTCACTCGGGCAAACTCGGCCAGACTCGCGAGTCTTGGCCGAGTATGACTACACTGGCAAAGACATTTACGAAAATGAATGTGAAATATAAATCATCAAACATACATGTCAACAAATCATTGCCTATATTGGGATCCTATTCATCAATAGCACCCTATGCCTCCCTCCTCTAGGCTCTAGCCCTTGCCTCTAACTCGAATCTCAAAGTTGATCCTCCAAGGACATTAGTCAACGACTCAACACACTACAATTTTGATGAAACTTCCTAATCCAATCGCTAAAATATAGTAGAAAAAGCTTCCCATGCTTGTAAGTGATTTTGCATGAGTGAAGAGTACATTTTTATTAAGGTCATGACAGAGGAATTCAACAATCAACACCACCAACATCAAGGTACATATAGGGGTTGATGTGCTTGATTAAATGCCAATTCCATACCCTCATACATGATAGAATCTGGTGGAAACCTTGCAATCCTAAAACCCTGAAAACTATCAAGTCTACTGAATTTTGAATGGGATCTAAAAATCTATTTTTTGCATATGAAGTCCGATGAGGTTGGAACCACTCTCAAACATTCTGAAACAATTAATGGCAATGTTAAAAATTTAAGTAAAAGGATGGAAAATAAAAGATAAGGAAAATAAAATTTAAGTAAAAATTTAACATTACCATTAATATTGTTACCAACTGATTTGTACAATAGTTGAAACCTTATTGAGCCGCCAGTGTTGGAACACATCAGTGTTCACTTCCAGAGTATCTGTGTTTCATTGTATTTGGGTATAGCCAGTTTTGCTTTTGAGTCGACATGACCATGGCCCCATGGGGGTTTGTATCAAAGTGTGCTAGTAGGGTCTGAGTGGCTCGGTCTCCCATGACTGGATTAAACAACTAAGGTATTCCAGGGAGTTTTTTCACCGTCAGATTATACTTTGCTTCAGGCGAAATATAATCTCTTGGTTTTTCTCCCGCTTCCTCCAAAGCTGGAATGCCCGATTTTGGAAATTTGGCCATGGGGGGTTATTAGGGTCCAACTATAATGTATAAACCTACTAGACACTATTAGAATAGGTTTTGGTCATGTCCTAGGTCTCTAGGACCCCCAGAAAAAATTTCGAAAAAATTTTACCGGACGCGTCGAAATTGGGGTTTTTAATTATTTAATTATTTTTTAAATTTTAATTAAATTTCTCTATAATTTAAATAGATAAATTTGAGTCTGTAATATGTCAGTCATCCGGGGTCCGATTTCAGTGTTTGATGGCTCGTTTCATAAGCCAAAAATCACACATGACCCATGGAGCAGCCAAAGCCAACTTTCGGATGTCAATTCCACCCCGTAATTAATATTTTCTCTGAAAAGTCATTTAGAGAGAAATTATTAATTAAAATAATAAAATTGATTATTTTGGAGATAATCCAAATCTCTCCAAAATTAATCAATTTGATTAAAATAAAGGGGTAAATGACATGGCAATGAGCATTTAGGAAGATTCCAATCAACTCCAAGCCCATCCAGTCACTCATCCAGTCACCAGCAAAGAATCTCCTCAAGTAAATTCGCCCTCCACATGCAATTTTCGATTTGATGAAGTGTCAGCTGATAGATGGGTTGGTGGTTAGCATTATGTTAGAGAGGGGCGCCCTCATGACTCACCAATCATTCATGGCTTGGCTCCCTTTGCTAATTTGTGCCTACACCTACCAATCTACGTGTTTCTCCACAAAGCTAAAATCGTATCTCCCTCAAAACCCTCACGCTTTTTCTATTGGCTCGTGTTTCCTTGATGGAATTCGTGGATTAGTTGATTTGCAATCAGCTCCTTTCATGGATTCGAGTTACATCTACCTATCCACTACGTGTTACCCTCACACCCACTCGCCCTAGCCTATTCCTCACGTCAATCCCTATTAGATCCACGCCATTCCATTTTTAATTCGTGATTGGTTGGGCTCCCTCGAGTTCTGCCTACCTCTACCACGTGCCATCCACTAAACTAACTTCAAACTACCACATCCAAGCTCGCCCTCCCACATGGCTCGCGCTTTGCTCACCCTAGCTCACGTCAATCTCATTTGCTAGCTCGTTTTTCCCTGTTGTAGCTTGGCTATTGGTTAATGCCCTCACTTCACACCTACCTCAAGTCGAGCTTTGCCACATAGTGCCTTTCACCAACCAATAACTCGACTTTGATTGTTAATCACCTCTCCAAGCCACCTCTTGATTGGAATTCGACCTTCTCCATTGCCAAATTCGACCTAGGGTTTTGGCTCTTAGTTTTAGTATAAAGAGAGGCCCATTTGGGCTATTATCTCATGGAGAATTTGAGGCAAACTTACTCTGCCAAAATTGTATATGTGTTATAGCTTTTGCTAATTGAAATAAAGTGGCTTTGGAGGTCCATATGGTGTGTTGATCTTGTTCATGGAAAGTGCTTCAATTTAATCAAGGTGATATTGTGTTATGTTTTTTACTTACATGTTCCAAGTTTTTGATCAAATTATTTAAGCTTAGAAGACTTTTCCAAGTCCATAGGGTGGGCATTTGGGTTCAATTTGTCCATTGATGTTGGGTTGTTTGTGATTGGGAAGTAGTGGATTGTAGTCGGAAATACTAACACTCTTCTTGTCCCTTTCAACTTGGCATACTATATTTGATCAATCTTGTTTGTAAGTGATACATTTTGCAGATCTATAAGTTATGAAGAGAAGTTGGAACTAGGTTGTCTCCTCCATCTCTTCAAAGAACAAATCTTTCCATTAACATTCGTACATTGCAGGATCTCCCAAAGTCGATCTCACAACACCAAGATGGTGGCATAAAGGGGTTTGATTTCAAAGATCCATCTCTCATATTCAAATTATTGTTTATTGGTTACTTTGGGCTTTCACTTCTTCAAGCCTTCTCATTTGCTCTTTGAAGCTTTTATATTTGCATGCTAAGCCACTTCTAGCCCCTCTAGCCTTGATCCAAGATTGCCTTGTCTTCAAGCCATAGTTTAGAAATCCATAAGGTTGAAGTTCCTTCAACCTTGGGGAATAACTTGGGATTTGCTCCCTTGTGCTCTCTTCAACACTCGCTGTCGGTGTATCACCGGTTAACCGGAGGATTTCCAAGGCGATGTTCTACTACCCCAAGTGTTCCACTTGAAGTCCTTGCCCTAGATCTACTTCTCCTTGGTTTTCTTTTCTCCTAGTTTCGTCCTACCTCTCACTTCCCATTTGCCCTTCACTCCTAGCTTTCGTTTTTCCCTCCTTTAGCTCCTCTCGTCCATCCTCTTACTTCTCCCTCTTTGCTTTCGTTTTGCCCCACTTAGCCTTCCCTTTGCCTCTCCATCTTTGCCTTTAGATTTGCCTTTTCTCCCCCTTCTCGTCCATCTTCCCAAGTGCCCTAAAATCCACCATAAACACAAAAATTGTTAAAACGTTAGCATTTGTCTTTTTGCATAAGCTTGTTATATTTTAGTGTTAGTCTTTAGGCATTTGTTAGATCATCATACTTGCATTTGCATAGTTAGTCTTACTTGCATTTCATTTTATAAGTTTAAATCTCATTGTGGATCCCATTTTATTAAGTTTAGGCTTGCATTTTGAGTCATCTTTCCTAGTTTTATAGTTTCATTTCGAAAGATAGAAAGTTTTGCATAAAAATATTTCAAAATTTTTAAGTCTTAGATCTCATTTCTAGCATTTTTAGAGCAACTTTTGTTCGCTGGTCCGTTTCACCATAGTTAACATTTTATGATAAATTTTTATGCATTCCACATTTTGGAGTTAAAATTCCGAATTTAGACTTAAACTAGTTGCAAGTTTTGGCTTTGTATTTTGCTAATGGTTAATGGGTGCCTTGTTTAGATGTTCTTGAACTTGTGTAGGCCATTTGAGAGAGAAGTACTTGAAAAGATCTTGAAACAAGAGGATCAAAGCAAAACAAAGTGAAGGATCCATGAAAATGACTTAAACTTGATACACTTATCCTTTGTAATAAGCTTATAAGAGCTAGCCTTGTATGTCCATTTTGCTTCATTTCTCAAAGACCTTGCAAGGTTTTAAACCCAAGGCATCTGTAAAAGTTTAATAAAAGTTTTCGAGTGGAGGGGTCCTCCACCTTTGGGTCTTCTTCCCCATTTGGGGAAGGGTGTTGGGTCTTGTGGTCAGTGTTAGCTTAGATTTACATCTTCATGTCCTTAGTTTAAACTTTGTTCCAAATAAGTTATCTTGATTATATTTCATATTTTACTTACCCCCATGCTTTCCCGAGTAGGGTCTTGAACCTGAAAGAGATTCTTGGGTAGCTTAGTTTAATTTTTATCATTATATTGTTTCTCTTCCAATCCTTGACCAGAGAATAGCTAACTTTGGGATCGTATCCCAAAGGCCACATTGTTTTGTGGTAGCTTCTCGCTCCCCCATCAACTTCTTGTGGACATCCAGCTAGCTGGAAGGTTTCCAGGATTGGTGGTTTCTAGTGGTTGATCTTGTTCGAAGATCAATCCCACCTAGTAGATTAAAGTTTGTGTGGTAGAACACTAAATTTATTTATCTCGCAAGTATTTCGTGTTAAGCATTAAGTTATATCTTTCAAGTTTATCAAGTGGTTTCATCTTTTAAAGTTATTTTACTGCTTTCACAACACAAATACTTTTGCTTCCTTAAAATAAACCAAAGTCTCTTGAACTTGGCCAAATCCAAGTCAAGAGCACCCTCTATCGGAGGGCATTTTTAGTCTTGCATCATCCCTGCATTAGGCATTTTAATCTTAGTAAGTCTCTTGAACTGTGGTCATAAGACCGAGTCAAGAGCGCTCTCTGTCGGAGAGTTGAACAAGGTTTCTTAATAATAAAATTCTCCACTCACACACCCCTAATTAATTTATCTTGGTTTGTCCTACACCCGTATGCTCTGCCAACCGGAAACGGTTGGGCTAGTACTCAGAAAGGTGGAAGACTTGATAATAACGATCGATAAACTTAATTAAAAAAATTTCCCATAACCTCAACCAAGGCAAAATACTGTTCTTCCCACGAGGGGTGACGCCGGATTCCCACTGTCAGACTCAGGGGCGGTTTAAACATTGGACACCAATCCTTATCGAATCTGGGTGCTTCCGACAGGTCATTCAGGGTTGCCAGTATCTTTCTTGGGTAGGGTTCTACCATCTTTTTGATACCTTTGGTCTTAGCCCTAATAATCAAGACAACTAAAATTTTCAATTTACCAAGATAAGCTGCACAACGTTCTCACAAACTTTCCATTTCAAGCACTTGTATCAAGTTTTCACTTTCACTTTTATTTTTGACTCCATAAGGCGCTGGTCCTTCATCATATATCTTTGTATGCTTAAATATCTATACTGGAGTATTCAGCTTAATCTGTGTGAAAAGTGATTCATTTATTTGTTCAACTGCATCCTTTATTTTCTGTTGCAACGTGGACTGCGCTATCTTGTGTCATATTAAAGTTTTATATTGTCTCTCATTTCACAAAAACTCCTAAAAAACACCCATCCCCTTCACTACATCAAAAACACTTAAAAAACAAGAGCCTTAGTGAAACTCTCTTTTAGGGACTACCCCCCTTGGCTTCGTTAGGAGTTTGCCTAAACGGAGGAGCTGGGATTCAGGTGACAGTACCTGGCTCATTGCTTGCCCCCAAGGCCACACCTCTCTCACTTGTAGTGAAGAGACAGCTTTCGAAAGATTTCCGCTGCTGGTGTGCATATTGGCGGACAACATCTTTGGCGCCGTTGCCGGGGACAAATCATTTTGTTCCTGGACGACCTTAGTTTTTTCTAGTTTGTTTACCTTTTGATAGATTCTCAAATCTGTCTGGCGACTCCACTGCCCTTTTCTCTTTTTGGTAGTTTTTAGTTCAATCACTCTCAGAAATTAGACTTGAAACCACCTGGCGACTCCACTGTCAATAAACACCTCAAGGTATTCAACCAGAAGAAACTCTGAAGGCTTGCTTAGTTTTATCCCAGAACCTGAAAAGGTTTATAGGAGAAGACTGAACAAGCTAGCTTCTCGTAAAATCCTTGAAGAACTTAGGTCTCAGTCTATTTCTGACATCCATAGTCTCTTTCAAGAAAATAATTCTGAAAATTTTGAAAACAGTAATAATTGTTTTTCCGATACAATGGGTGATTTTTTCGCCCCCCTCAACATTACTCAGATTGCAGTTCAACCACATGATCTTCCAGATAAAGCCATCGACAAACTTCCAACCTTTACCGGCACTGATACTGTCACTGCCGCACATCACCTTATTGCTTTCTCAAAAATAAAGGGTGGATATGTCAGGGATGCTGCTCACAGACATGAGGATGTATACATGAAGTTGTTTGCCTTGTCCTTAGATGGGGCTGCTGGTGACTGGTTCATCGGCTTGCCAGCCAACTCCTTTGCCACCTTAGCTGAGTTTTCAACTGCTTTCACCAACAAGTTTGGTGAGAAAAAAGAGCCACGTCATCAACTTGCTGCTCTAACAAACATCAAGAGAAGTGAAATGGAAACCATGGAAGATTTCAACAAAAAGTTCATGGATTTATACAATGCAATCCCTACAGACTACAAGCCAACTCCACATACTATACTGGTTTACTACATTGAAGCTTTAGGTGGAGAGATGCAGTATCAACTTAGGGATAAAGAACCCACTACTTTGTTGGAAGCACAAACGATGGCAACTAAGATTGATAGGAACATGCAGTCATCTGGGAAGTCAAACCTACCCGGTTATTCAAGAGCCCAAACTCCTTTGAAAACAACTGAGCCTAAAGGTAAAGATCCTTTGGATGCTTTGAAAGAATCATATGAGAAAAAGATGATGGACATGTGTGAAAGAATGGTAAGAGCTGAGCAGAAACATGTGGCCCAAATGAAGGAAGTTCAAAACAAAATAATAAACATGGAAAGGGCACAATTCCAACGAGTTCAACAAGTTCAACAAACTCAACCTGGTCAGAGAAATTACCCTCCCAAAAATAACTGGCAAAAGAAAGCTCACGAGAATGAAAAGAGGCCTCCCACTCAGATAGAGGCTGCCAACGCAAATGAGGTATACATCCCATTTTGCAGAGCTTGCAAGGATTTCCATGAGGAATTCGCTTGCTATTTTGCGAACTATGTACAAGAGCATGGTTATCCTGAAGGGGAGGGTACCAGTGATCCAACATCAAGCGAGCCTGAATACATAAATGCTGTAGGTGACATCCGCAATATTCCCAAAGAAAACTGGAAACATGCTGAGAATGAACCAGACAATATGACAAGAAACTTTGGAGGAAGACCATCAAATGAACAGCTACAAAATATGCAAAGATTTAAAGGGGTCGGATACCAAAGAAGATCAAATCCTGCACCTGCTATACAACCTCCCAAGGTAATTATTCCAAATGATTCAACAGATTCTAGCAAGTTAAATTTTGATTGGAATAATTGGTTCAATACTACTAAGGTACCCATACCCATAAATGAACTCTATAAGATTCCTGGTCAAAAGGAAAAGTTGTTGAAAACATTAGAGGCACCTATTCCTGCATATATCACCAAGCCTTTAGAAGCACCTATTCCTACATGTATTGCCAAGCCTGGTCCACCCACTCCTCTCACTCCTCAAAATCCCAAGAAGGTCACTTTTTCGGACAATATGGAAGAACCCTCAACCAGCTATGAATCAACTCATGAGGACCCTCCTATAATCCTGCATACTAGGGATACAAGAAAAGAAGCTCACCCTCCTTTTTACATATCATTGATGATAGGTGACTTTCTTCTACACAATTGTATGCTGGATTCAGGATCCGGTGCGAACTTAATGACCAAAAGGGTTATGCAACAACTCAACTTAAGAACCACCAGGCCCTACCAGAATGTATGTGCCATGGATTCTAGGCCCGTCAAGGTTGAAGGTATGATAGAGAATGTTCCTGTAAGGTTGGCCAAGTACCCGGATATCCATATTTCCATGGATATCCTTGTCATAGATGTACCGGATAGATGGGGTATGTTACTTTCTAGAAAGTGGGGTGCAACCTTGGGTGGTTCTATACAGATGGATTGGTCTTATGCAACAGTTCCTGCTTCCGAAGACTCTCTTGTAAAGTTACACACTGAAAAGGAAAGGAGATACCATGTGGAAAATCCTGATAGACCTTCAAATGAGTTTGTTTGCCATGTCGGTGAGATGGGAGATATCCAAATCAATTCCACCTTCTTAGATCCTGTTCATAGGGAAATGAAGGACAAAGAGGTTGATGGATTGTGGAAGATGACTTTTGATGGTGCCTTTTCTAAATCTGGCAAAGGTGCTGGTATAGTCCTAATATCACCTGAGGATAAAATCTTTTACTTTGCCTTTAGACTCGAGTTTGAAGCTACCAACAATGTTGCGGAGTATGAAGCACTCTTATTAGGCATAGAAATTGCTAAAGACATGAAGATCAAAATGCTTAGTATTAAGGGAGACTTTGATTTAGTGGTACAACAGATCAAGGGGAATTTTGCGTGCCATTGCAAAAGGCTTAAAAGATATAGAAATGCGGTATGGGATACCATGGAATACTTTGATGCTCTAAACATACAAGCAGTCCATAGGGAGGAAAACAGTATGGCAGATAGGTTAGCCGTTGCAGCATCTACCCTCCAGCCGTCAGACGAAATGTTGAAAGGAGACTGTACCCTTGAAGTAAATTATAGGCCATCTGTCCCAGACAACATGAACCATTGGCAGGTTTTCAAAGATGATGAACAAATTCTAAGATTCATAAATAACTTAGATGAGTTTGCCAATTTCAATGTTAATGAACAGGAAGAAGGCAAGCAGTATAAAGATGAAAGCTATTACAAACATCATAAGTCACTCTTACATTCAACTATGAACCAAAGCTATACCTACTGAACCCCTCACTTGGCTTGTGACTTCATCCTTAGGTCTAGGATAAACCATACACCTAACTTCACTTAGAAATACCCTGATTTGGTGTCTTGGTTTTGATCTCTCCTGTCGGGAGTAGATCGGGTCTCCCCCTTTGTTGTCTGGGCTAGATAACATAAAGCGAAGGTTGCCTCGACTGGCGTGACAACCATACATACTGGAGGTCGAGGTGATCGTGGTTGCACCTTTTGAGTTGCCCTTCCCTATTGCCATCCATGACTGGATCCATCCATAGGGGTAACTACATCTTAGGTGATAACATTTTGGCGCCGCTGCCGGGGAGGCAATAGCTTGCCCTAGTTCAACATACTTTTCTTCAAGCATTCCCGTTCTCTTTGCCATAACATTTTGGCGCCAGGGACGCAACAGGCTTACCTTGGAAAAGCTACTAGTCCTTCCCGCATATACAACGACACATATCTTGGTAGAAGAGTTAAATCTACCTGGCGACTCCCAATCGTGACTCCGCTGAGGAGCGAGCTCATTTACATACCTATAACACTAGAATTTAGACAAATCTTATCATTATCTAGAATCCATGGGGTGCATCATTTTGTTTTCAGGTTCCTGAATTTAAAAATAAATATAAAAATATAAAAAATATAAAATATAAAAAAAAAATTATTATCCATGGCTGCTTCTGAGCGACCTAGAACTTTCGGTCGTTTAAAAGTTTTTGACTTTTCAAAAATTGTCGGGTATCCTCATCATATTCCTCATCAAGCATGTGCAAGGTTGCCTATTTTCGATGGAAGTTATGAAATCTCTGCTAAAAGACACCTTGAACTTTTTAGGGAAATTATTAAAGAATTATCCATAACCCATGAGGATGTGTGTATGAGACTATTGGCTTCATCTTTCAAAGAAAGAGCTGGACTCTGGCTTTCGAATTTGAAACCCAATAGCATTTCTGGTTATGACATTGTTATCACACAACTTGTAGTTGCCCCTAGAGGTATCCCATCCGGGACGGTAGAGGAGGCAGGCAACTAAAGAGGTGACCCAAGAGATGCCACGGTTCCCAATGCAAGGTGGGAGTCACGTCAACCGAGGCACTCTTCGCTTTAGGTCAAGGTGTAGCAAGACCTAGGGGGAGACCCTATAACCAATCACAGTTGATTGGATCCAAACAAAGGTTTCTAAGGGTAGGTAAATGATGAGTTACGGAAACCAATGCAAGGCTAAGTGGACCTAAGAGTTAAGGAATGGTTGAAGGTGGTGTAAGAGATTGTTAGTGTTTCAACCTATGTATGGTATAGGCCACATGATGGGGTATGATGACTAGGTATAGTACCATGTGTTTATGCAAGTGGGTCTTGTTTTCTTGGGAAGTGTGAAATGGTTCTAGGTAGGCCCACAAGGTGAAGTTAGGTGTGAAGTTGGTACTATAGGTTGGATAAAGGCTAGATCTATGAATCTAAGTTGATTCTAGGAGTACCCATGTACTAGATCTGGGGTTTGACACAACTCCCAAGGAGTGCGACTTGCTTTAGAGAAGGACTAGTGCCTTGTTAGATGGGCTAATGGGGTCAAAAAGTATGTCAAAGTGTAGATCGGGACACCTAGAAGCCAAGTCAAGTGGGTTAAATGAGATCCAATGGTTGGATTTTGCTAGATCTAGGTTTTCAAGTAGTAACCCTAAGTGGACCACAATCCCTTGAAACAAGGAATGCTACCCCCAAGGCGGATCGTGACAAAAAGACGGTCTAGACCTAGGTTTCAAGGTATGGGCATTCCAAATCCACGAAAATCTCAAACACCCACCTCCTGGAAGTGGACAAACTCACTTTTTCAAGGGAGTGCGATTTGCTCAAGGAAGGCTAAAAAGTGGGTTTGGTGAACCAAATCAAGTCCAATGGCTACCAAACTGTAGATCCAAGATGATAGTACCCCGATCTATGCATGTCCAAAAAATCAAGTCAATCCAAGGGCTAGATCTTAGTAGATCTGAGTTTTGAGGTACAAATAAACTCAAAAGGGGGTTTTAACCCCTTAAAACATGGAGAGATGTCCACAAGGTAGATTTCACCAAAGTAAGGATCTGGGGGTAGGTTATCAAGTGTCTAGATTGCAAATCAAGTGGGATCTCACCTACCCATGTGCTAGATCTAACCAAACAAGCCTCTCACTAGGAAGTGCGATTTGGGTCAAAGAGGACTTTTTGCCTTGAAAAGTGGGTTAATTTTAAGCCAATCACCACCAAACTATAGATCCAACTAGGGGTGGATACTATAGAGGTGGGTTTTAAAAATCTTCTCAAGAGCAAGGCTAGATCTAAGTAGATCTAAGAAATGCCAAAATTGGGGTTTTAATGAATTTAGGGTTTTATGACCAATGAAGATAGAATGTATGAAAGAGGCACATACCTTGTAGATCTTACCTCAATTGCTTATGGCCACCTTGCAAATTGATAGCATTCTCCTATGTGTATATTCAAGAGTGAGATCCAAGAGCTCCAACCAAAACGTCCTTCTCCAAGATAGCCAAATCGTCCTCCTCCTACAAGACAAGATCAAAGAAACAAGTCAAGCAAGATGATTATGAAAATGGTAGAAAGATGTAATAGAAAGCATCAACTATGTCACAAAGATACAATAATGATACTCCCTATCACAAGATCAACCCAAGAGAGAATATGTGGATCCCTCCAACAATAACCCTCATGAAGTCGCCCTCCTCTCCACCAATTCGACTTTCCTGTCAAAAGATTAGAAGAAGCACCAAAATCCACAATGATACATAGAAGAGATACTGTATATTCAATATGCAAGAGAATCCAAAATGCAAGAGAGATGTGCTCCACAAAAAATCTTCTATTCCAATATTCCAGAGCTCCAAAGGTGACCTTTACAATGGGGGGTCTCCTCCTTATATAGGATAATAATGACCAAAACCCTATACCACTCTACAATACTACATCAAATGAGTGGTTGAGATTAAAAGATCTCATCATACAATCAATGGCTAAGATGACCCATAACAATACATCACATGGATCACTCAATATAACAATAGCGCCCCCACTAAATGGAACAATAAGAGGGTGACGTCATCCACTAGAGAAACATAAGTACCAAAATCCACCTCATGGTGACTAGGACATGACAATTTAAGCTCATGGTGGGGCTAGGAGGCATCAATCCTTACTAGCTCATCCCCAAGGCACAATAAAATAATAAAATATGTCCAAAATAATGTAAATGACCAAAACTGTCCTCAGAATCCATGACAGTCAAGCAGTAAATGTCCTCCTGTGATCAATCTGGGCATACCCACATGGTGAAAAACTGACTGGAAGTTAGTGATGCCACCCTGGAAGACCTCTGTGAAAACCAAATGCCAAAACCTTGCCTCAATTGCCCAAATCGATTTCCTCAGTGACCACTTTATCCCATTTTTTAACTGCCTCGGGAACTGTGAAAGTGCCAAAACTGCCTCCTAGGGTGATAGCGATGTCCATCTGAGACCACCAGGCTCTCCAGAAGGGGGGGTAAATGGTAAAAACAAGTGGCTGGACCACCCCCTCCATCATCAGCGCCCTAGGTGAACTGGCCTCTCGGGGGCCCCTACTGCTCAGGCTGGGAAATCAGCCCCAAATCTGGTCAACAAGTGTAAAACTGCATCAATCACTGTCAGAAGTGCCCGGAACTGAAAGATAAGTGTCTCATTGGATCCAGAAGACCCAAATCCACTAGAAATGTGTACTCATACACCATGGGTTTCCCTAATGGGCCAGCTGTAGGGTCCACCCTATATGGACAATGTATAATCTGCTGATCTGAAGTAGTAATAAACCTGCTGAACTGGATCAAACATCATCTGCATCATATGTCCATCATATGATATCATCATCAAACATGTGGGCCCATCAATCATCATCAATAATCATCCATACATGGTCCACATCATCACGGATCCCAAGAATATACAACCAAGGATAAATCACATCAGTAGACTAAGACAATGCTTCTCTAATCATTCTCACAGCTAAGCTCAAAGTATAACATCCATTCAGTGGCCTTAATTAATTTCGCATATTCCGTTGTTATATAAAATTACTTGCACAATAGTTCAAATGACAAACTCACCCATTGGACATGGTCAAATTGCTAGTGAAGGATGAAGGCTAGGAACAAGGTTGGACCAAGGGGTTGACTTGTCTAACTTAACTCAAAAATACTTTGGACTGGGAGAAAGGGGAAAGCTACAAACTCTGTGCTGGACAAAAGAACACGGGGGGATGGTTGTGCCTCACAAATGGATAAGTTGTTCTGAGAGTGCTTATTCAACTTAGGCATCATGTCTACATCAAGTTGATCCAGGTTCATTAGGATCATTCCATTTTATTCCATGGCCTTTTTGGCCTACATAACCCTTCGGATTTCAGATGTGCTGAGAAGCACAACTAGTTGCAGCTTGCATCCAGGGCATGTTTTTCAAATATTTATAAGGTCAGCAATTGTTTAGATATAGCTTTTAAGAACCATTGCTTTTTGGACCTTTCTTATACTCTTCGAGGAGTATTTTTAGCAGTTCATCGCTCTTGCCCTTTTTTTATTTCCATGGGCGAATTTTTTAAGTTTCCATAGGTAGAACATGAGCTTTCAGTTTTAGCCAACAACATCTCAAGTGACTAGGGGGAGTTCGAGCCAATGCCAAACATCGGGACAACCGACCAGAATGAATTAGGCCTACAATCCAACTCACCAAGGGCAAGTTTTGTCACCAACTTAGAGCCGAGACACTGAATAAACAGGGATGCGGTCCAAACACAGAGGTAGAAAAATGGAGAAGTCCTCAGTATCAGAAAGTCAAATGAGACAAGTCAGGGTTTAAAGTCAAACAGGAAGGTCATGTATGGATGGAGTCAAGTGAATATGAGCCTACACTAGCAGACAACCGGTGTCAAGAAAGACCATATCTATGTAAGGTAAAAAAAACCAGTGGGTTTTGTTAAATGACCTAAATGTGCAAGCAATTGTCCATTTTATGATTTACAGTTCATTTTAAATAGTTTGCCACATCAGGAATAATATACCAAGCACATGCTATGATCGTGACTAAATCAACAAGATAATAATCCACAGTCAATGAGAACATATCCATAGATCATACAACATCATCATAATAATAATCATCAAGTATCATCTGAAACACTGCTGTAATACATCTCTAGGCACTGAACTGAAACTGTAATGGGATAAGTGGTCACATCAGTCATCAAATCTGAACTCTCAAGGCTCAGCCTTGACACAAGGTCATATACAAATCTGAATAATGTACTGCTCTGATCATGAGTGATCCAAAATATATAGCCATGCTCTGGAATAATGGAAGCTCTGGAATGTGCATATATCTGCTGTACAAGAATAGTAGCCCCGCTACTATGGTGTGATAACAGACATGTTTGAAAATAAATTCCTAGAAGAATGGGGAAGTGAATTCGATGATATGTATCTTTCAAATCAAGTCCAAGATCAAAACCTTCCCCTTTCCGATCCTATTG
Organism: Larix kaempferi; assembly: GCA_027924585.1. Taxonomy (NCBI): domain Eukaryota; kingdom Viridiplantae; phylum Streptophyta; class Pinopsida; order Pinales; family Pinaceae; genus Larix; species Larix kaempferi. Next base: position 22,291,233 of record BSBM01000316.1, on the reverse strand, counting down.
TTAAATCATTTAACAATCAAATATCAAGTGATTTGTCAACATCCAGAGATGACCTTTCCTGCCAAATTTCTTCTGATGATAAGTCTTCTACTTTTGAGTCAATCGAAAGTCAAATCTTTAATCATTGTACAAACCATAAGTTTTCAGATTGCTTTTTAGGTAGTCCTAGTCCTGATCCTGAGGGAATTTCTGAGGATCAGCCTTTAGTTAACAGATCTACTGAAGTTCCTCCCTCAGAGAAACTCATTAGTCATTTTGTATTTAATAATTATTCAATTCCTTATCAACTTACTGAAGAAGAAGAAAGTAGGGACATAGATCAAGATCCTCTAGTGGTGATTTCAGGCGATCATTGTGCAAATAATCAGGATATGTTAAATGAAATTATTAATTTCACCCCTAATCAATTAAATGAAAATGATCACTTATCCTCTTATAATTTTAATGATGAATTAATAAAAGATCAATATCAAGATGAGGAGGAGTTAATAAATCATACTAGGTGTTCCAATCTTTGTTCCACTTTTTACAATGAATTTTTAAATTTTCCTTTTTTCATCTTTAATCAAGATAACTTAGAGTTAGATAGTTATGGCCAATCTTGTCCTCAAGTTATAAATATTAAATTTGATCAAAAGCTCGAAATTATTCCTAGAATAAAGAATGTTTTCTATTATCAAAATCTAAGGTCGAGCTTGTTTATCCATTTGCGAGAATTTTCATATTTGCAATCCACCCTCCCTTCCCAACTCTTTCAATCATCTCTGGGTTGGTGCTCTAGTCAATCTTTTGCCTTAGAAATTTTTAATAGGAAGTATAAGCATGATTACATGTTTGGAGAAAAAACACTTCATGTCCCTTTTCAGTCACTTTGGAACCATAATGTATGTTGTCAAGTTATCAATCATTCTTGGTGGCTAGAAAAGGTGTTTAAAGATCAATTCCATATTTTTTCCATTTTTGAGCATCAAGTGGGCCTGACTTTGATTTTCCGTCTTTTAAGCTTTAATTTATCCCCACTTGACTTTTTGATCATCAATCCCAAGGAGAATCAAATTGAGTATGTGAGAGAAGTAAATGAAAAAGTTAATTTGTGTAAAAATGAATCGAATCATATGTCTTATGTCCTTCCTCTATCCATCTCTGAGTTTAACTTGCATAAATTTTATGATCCTATCAGTTCTTTGATGGAGGATGTTTGCATCAGTCAGTCTTCTCCTTGGCATAATTTCATATTGCATCATTCAAACCATTCTTCAATTTATGAACAAATCAAGAAGACTGTGCCCTTAAATTTGTTGATCTTTAGCCCAATCTTGACTTGTTCTAGTATCAAAAATCAAATAAGAATCATTAACCTATTTGATGAATGGTTGCACTGGATTTATGATTTTACCTAACATTTGTGATCACTGGTTAGATTAGAGTAGGTAGGAACTGAATAAGCCTACTTAGGCAGTAGTTAGTCCTTTTAGCCATTGAGTCTGGCACCTTCTTAGTCTCTAAGCTCCTTTGTAAGCTCCTAGTTTAAATGAGTACCTGTCACTTTTCTTTTCCTGCACAATAAATTTCAAATTTTGCAATTTATGTTAGTAGTGTGATTTATTTTCTGCAGTTATATATTTCATGCATTTATATTTCTAACATAGAATAGATTTTATTTCAGTTGGTTTTATATTTTTCCCACACATGCGGCATGAGGTATGTTTGATGTTTGTGAATGCAGAAAATAAGTTGCAAGAATAAAAGCTGGAAATACAATGGTAGAGTGCTGGATCGTGGATTCGGGTAGCAGAGTTCGAGGACCAGAGATTCTGAGGTTCTCAAGCGCTCATTTCAGCAGAGCACTTGTCCCAGCCGGAGCCAGATGTTATCACATATATAGTAGCCGGGCTACCATACATTATTTTTCTCATTCCAGTACACTATTCAGCCAGTTCCCGTACATTTGAGATGCTAAGATGAGCATCTATGTTGGATCACTATCAGATTGTGGACAGCAGTTGTATTCCCCATGCCATGACTGAGTTTCAGGACACTCGGAGAGATGACAGATGTAGCCATTATACCATTGGTACAGAGCAGACAGTAGTGCCCAGAGTTACAGCAACAGTCTCAGAGGACAGATGAGGGTACAGGTTGATGAGCTTTCAGATATATGACTCAGCAGGTATATCATGGTGTTATGGTTAGATTGCTTTTATACTTATTATTGTAGCATGTCTTAGCACTTAGTGTCATGATCTGGCGATCATATAGATATTTGGACCTGGTTGATCTATTATATATATTACACTGTCCCTACTCAGACTTAGAAATTCACTATTCATACTCATTGGTACATACCCTCCTTAGGGAGAATAGAGGTGATCATTACACCATACTCTGGCTTGCTAGTGTGGGCTCCATCATTTCATTGTCTTCATCCATTCATGGCCTACCTTTTAGATTATCACCCTGACTTACTACTTGACTAGTGGCATGGAGGACTTTTCCCCACTGTAGCCTCTGTATTGGATGAGCTTCCCTGTTTATTGTGTCTCGGCTCTGAGTTGGTGACAAAACTTGCCTATGGTAAGTTGGAGTTCCTTGTGAATTCCCCCTAGTCACAAAAGTTGTGTTGACTAAACCTGAAACTTTTAGTGCTGCCATCAATACAACATCTGGAAAATGAAATGCTATATCTTATATGAAAAGCCCATTCATGCAATGTGTTTCTAAACACACATGAATGAGAGGCATGCCAAATGAACATGGCAATAAAAATAAAATGTTGTATCTTTTGGAAAAAATAAATAGCTAGGTAAACAAGCTGTCCATGACACACCTAGAAGTGCTCAGGTAAACAAGGGCCTTAAAAACACACCTGCAGCAGAAAGCCTAAAGAAAAATGTAAATCTATGCAATGTGTTTGTAAACACACATAGATCAAGGCTATGGAAACTTCAGGCCCAGAAAGCAATGGAACTTAAATGCTATATCTAAACAATTGCTGGCCTTATTTGTATTATGGATTGTGCGCATCTGTGAAGGTGAATAAACCCTCTTTAAACAACTCATCCATTTGTGAGACACCGCCATTCCCTGTGTTATTGCTCATTCAGTATATACTATGGTGTATTCCCTTTCCCTTGCCAAAGTGTCACAAAGTCAAGACAGTTAAGTCATCCCTTAGCCTAGCCAAGTTAATTTAGCCTTCACCCTTCACTAGCAAATTGATCACAACTATGAAGTGAGTATGATCCTGAAAGTCTAATCTAAGTAATAATAATAATTAACGACACTATATATTTGGATTTAGATCGCCAGTCATGATTACTCTGTGTTATAATTGCTATTTGAATAAATTGTAAAGCATGTATTAACCGTGATACTTTTCAGCAGCCTTGGATGATGGACTGAGTTATATTTGGTCATGGTTGGACCTAGTTTGACCATGGAGGACCATGGGACATGAGATGTTAGACCTTATGAGGATATGGATAGATGATATATGGTCTATGTACACATGCATGATGATTCTATGCAGCAGCTACAGGGTTATGATGATGATTCCTGGGATACAGCAGTGTTTGATCATTTACAGAGCATTATTATTGGCCTTGTTCCGGTATATTGGATATTTATTTTGATCATGCAGAGACTCATATGGTGTAGGAGTACACATCTTGGATAGATTTGGACCTTCTGAGTCCAATGGGACAGTTTGTTTTCAGTTCCGGGCACTTACAGTGATGATTGAGCCTCAGTAAGCTGTCCCAGTGCAGTTTTGGTCTGATGGAGGCCCTGTCAGAGCAGAGATGATTTTTATCCGGTTGACCTAGGGCGCTGATGATGGAGGGGGTGGTCCAGCCACTTGTTTTTACCATATTACCCCCCTCCCGGACACATTGGTGCCCTCACCTTGACAGCGCCAGCACTCCAGGAGGCTGTTTGGGGCAGTTTCACGCTTCCCGAGGCATTTCAGGATTGGTAGAAATGGCTATTGAGGAAATCGATTTGGGCTACTGAGGCAAAGTTATGGCATGGGATGATCAGTGATGATAGATCGGGACCTTCCACACCTTCTCCAGCAGTTTCAGCTTCATCGGGGCCCGCATCCATCATTTATGGCATTTTCTGTGGATTTTTGAGGTCTTTTGAGGACCACGACTTCACTATGGAGGCACGATTTGGTACATTCATGATTATTTTTTGGGTATTGTGCTATGGGGATTGACCAAGGAGGGATAAAATTACCCCTTGGACCCACCATAAGCCTCTTATGATATTTCATCATCATGATTTGGTGGGATTCCCCTTTCTAGGGCGATTTTGTCCACTTATATTATATTTTATGTGTGATCCATGTATTATGTTGTTGAGCTCATCTCAACCATTGATTAGACATTTGTATCTTTTAATCTTAGCCACTCACTCAAAAAGTGGTTAGGGTTTTGGTGCCTCTCTTTCCTATTTAAAGGAGAGAACCTCTCATTGTAAAGGGACTTTTGGGCTCCGGATTATTGGAATAGAAAATTATTATTGCATCTATCTCCAATGTTGTGGTGAATGTTTTTGGTGTTCGTTCGTTGGTTCTTCCTTTGCACTGAGTTATTGGAGATCTTGTTTGCCATATCTTTTGTACCACGATTTTGCATCTACAGGTGGAGGCCGATTTGCTTGGAGGAGGAGGTATTGGTAGGGGAAGACTCTCCCTACTTCTTCTTTGGAGCTCTTCGTTGGTAACAGGGAGTATTACTGTCCCAGGACCTTCTATTTCATGTTACTATTTGCATTTCTCTTGTATTTCTTCCATACTTGCTCTTACTGATTGAATCTTCATTCCTTGGTTTGACAGGTAGAGGAAGGCGCACTTGTGGACTAGGGCATCAAATTGGCAAGCAAATCAACAATCTCTCATTTGATCTCTGCGGGAATCTTCCTCAACATCAAGGCATCTCATCCACATCATTCAGGTATGATCTCAAGGTAAGTTCTATCTCCATGATCTATCCAATTGTCAAAAACATTTAAAACCCTAATCAATTAAAACCCCAATTTCGCATTTTCTCAGATCTACTTAGATCTATTGGGTTGTTGGGCGTAATATTAAGAACCCACCTCTATAGCATCCACGGCATCCCGGATCTATAGTTTGGTGAGGATTGGCCTCCATTTGACCCCCTTCCCAGGCCAACTTAGCCTCTCCAAAGCAAGGCGCACTTCCTAGTTTGAGCAGGTTGACCTAGATCTAAGCGATGGGTGTTTGAGATTCCACTTGATTCGTCATCTACATATCAAATAACATACACCCAGGTTGTCACTTCTCTGAAATTCACCTTGTGGGCCCTATTCCACATTTTAAGGGATTTAATCCCCATTTTGGACCACTTGGAACACTTAAACTCAAATCTACTAAGATCTAACTGGTGGATTGCCACAAAATTATAGATCCATACCCCTACTTGACTGATCTATCCGGATCTAAAATTTGGATGCCATCCGACTTGATTTGACCTACCTAACCCCACTTTTAGGCCTCCTTGGGCAAAGTCGCACCACCTTGGAGAAGTGAGTTCACTCACTTCGAGGAACTGGGTACTTGAGATTTTTGGAGATCTGAAACCGGAATAATTCAAAACCTAGGTCTAGACTGTCACTTTGTCAAATCTTGCCTTGGGGATTGCATTCCTCGTTTTAAGGGATTGTGGTCCACTTGAGTCAAACCTAGATCTAGACCCTTTCATCCATTAAGACCTCTATTGCCCACTTGTCCCAAGTACTAGGAGTCTTACACCACAAGTCAACCTTACTTTGACTCCACTTCCCAATTCCCAAGGCACTGGTCTCTCTCCAAGGTAGTTCAACCTTCCTAGATTGTTGGATTGACTTGTGGATTGACCTATGCATGGTGAACTAAACCTTTGAAGCAATCATGTATCATGGTCAAGCTTGTCATCTGTACTAGTTAGCCCCAATACAACCCTTAACTACCCTGCATTGGACACGGTTCCCAAGGCAGCGGATCTTTTGACATTGAACTAGTACACTAGCCCTAGATCTCATTACAAACATCATAAGTCACTCTTACATTCAACTATGAACCAAAGCTATACCTACTGAACCCCTCACTTGGCTTGTGACTTCATCCTTAGGTCTAGGATAAACCATACACCTAACTTCACTTAGAAATACCCTGATTTGGTGTCTTGGTTTTGATCTCTCCTGTCGGGAGTAGATCGGGTCTCCCCCTTTGTTGTCTGGGCTAGATAACATAAAGCGAAGGTTGCCTCGACTGGCGTGACAACCATACATACTGGAGGTCGAGGTGATTGTGGTTGCACCTTTTGAGTTGCCCTTCCCTATTGCCATCCATGACTGGATCCATCCATAGGGGTAACTACATCTTAGGTGATAACAGGTTATGTCCCCCATGCTGCAGTAAAAGACATCCTATCCCAACAGGATTGCTTAGGAACAAGAGGCACATGGGTCTCCAAGATCCAGGAATATGACTTGGAAATAAAACCTACCAAACTTATCAAAGGACAGGGCCTAGCCAAAATGTTGACCCAGAAGAATGAGGAAGCCATTAACATAAACTGTACAGATCAACCTGATTGTCCACGAATGACACCTGCCTTGCGGGAGTTAGATATCCATTGGTATTCTGATGTTATATACTTCCTCTTGCATCTGACTTGCCCTGATCACCTTAAAGGACACAGAAGAAGGGCATTAAGACTAAAAGCTGCTAGGTATTGTCTTACTCAAGAAGGCTTGGGTTGGAGAAGCCCTGATGGGGTTATCCTTAGATGTGTCCATGAACAAGATTCCAAAAAGATCTTGATTGACCTTCACTCAGGATTTTGTGGAGGACACTATGCAGCAAATACAACTGCTCACAAAATCCTTAGAGCTGGATACTATTGGCCCACCATATTTTCAGATGTGTACAAACATGTCAAGTTTTGCCAGGAATGCCAACTATTCACAGGAAAGCCTAAACTGGCCGCCTTACCCCTCAACCCGGTTGTTGTCATTGCCCCTTTCCAACAATGGGGTTTGGATTTCATTGGTAAATTTAAAGATAACTCTAGCAATGGTTTTTGCTGGATTCTAACGGCAACCGATTATTTCACTAAATGGGTGGAGGCCATTCCCACCAAGACAGCTACTGAGAAGGTTGTTATGGATTTTATTGAAGATAAAATCATCACTCGATTTGGCACCCCTTTGAAGATAACTACTGACAATGCCAAAGCTTTCAGTTCAACAGAAATGACTGATTTTTGTTTCAAATATGGCATTGTTCTCTCATTCTTCTGACTATTATCCACAAGGTAATGGCCTTGCTGAATCCTCAAACAAGAACCTGATGACTATCCTTAAGAAAACTGTTGGTGACAACAAAAGATCCTGGGATAGCAAGATCAAATATGCCCTTTGGGCGGACAGAATTACAAAGAAAAACTCCACTGGAAAGTCCCCCTTTGAACTTGTTTATGGCATCACAGCAATACTACCTCTTAGCATGCAGATCCCCATCTTCAGAATGCTAACTGATTATGACTCTGAGAAGTTAGAGTTGGAAGATAGGGCTAACCAAATCATCGAGCTTGATGAAAACAGAAGAAATTCCTTGGACAAAATGTTAAGACAAAAGGAGAGTATGAAAGCCACATTTGATAAGTCAGCCAAGCCAAGAGCCTTTCAAGAAGGAGACACTATTCTATTATGGGACAAAAGAAGGGAAAAACCTAGGAAGCATGGGAAGTTCGACAGCCTTTGGAAAGGCCCCTTTATTATACGCTGCACAGTTGGAGATAATTCTTTCGGCCTCAACACTATGGAAGGAGAAATATTGCCTCTTCCTATAAATGGGCAACATTTGAAGCCCTTTTATCGGAACAACATACAAGATGACCAAGAGGCCATCTCAGGATCTCCCTAAACTCTTATCTTTGTACTTTATGTATCATTATTTCTGTATCATAGTGTATTTTTGTACCATAGTTCATATTTATGCTGAAAAAGAAAAGATTTCTATTTTTGTACTTTGAATTTGAAAAGAAAAAGCAAAAAATAGTTTCATAGTTGATATTTCATTTTGGCATTATTTATCATGTACATGGGAAACTAAGACACTTCTCTTTCTGTGCAGGAAAATGATATTCTGGGATTCTCGAACACCTTCTTTGACTCCTAGATCAAGCAAGTGTCCGTCCCGCAGTTGGAGCCAGATGTTACCAACTGATTTGTACAATAGTTGAAACCTTATTGAGCCGCCAGTGTTGGAACACATCAGTGTTCACTTCCAGAGTATCTGGGTTTCATTGTATTTGGGTATAGCCAGTTTTGGTTAGCCAGTTTTGTTTTTTAGTCGACATGACCATGGCCCCATGGGGGTTTGTATCAAAGTGTGCTAGTAGGGTCTGAGTGGCTCGGTCTCCCATGACTGGATTAAACAACTAAGGTATTCCAGGGAGTTTTTTCACCGTCAGATTATACTTTGCTTCAGGCAAAATATAATCTCTTGGTTTTTCTCCCGCTTCCTCCAAAGCTGGAATGCCCGATTTTGGAAATTTGGCCATGGGGGGTTATTAGGGTCCAACTATAATGTATAAACCTACTAGACACTATTAGAATAGGTTTTGATCATGTCCTAAGTCTCTAGGACCCCCAGAAAAAATTTTACCGGACGCGTCGAAATTGGGGTTTTTAATTATTTAATTATTTTTTAAATTTTAATTAAATTTCTCTATAGTTTAAATAGAGAAATTTGAGTCTGTAATATGTCAGTCATCCGGGGTCCGATTTCAGTGTTTGATGGCTCGTTTCATAAGCCAAAAATCACACATGACCCATGGAGCAGCCAAACCCAACTTTCGGATGTCAATTCCACCCCGTAATTAATATTTTCTCTGAAAAGTCATTTACAGAGAAATTATTAATTAAAATAATAAAATTGATTATTTTGGAGATAATCCAAATCTCTCCAAAATTAATCAATTTGATTAAAATAAAGGGGTAAATGACATGGCAATGAGCATTTAGGAAGATTCCAATCAACTCCAAGCCCATCCAGTCACTCATCCAGTCACCAGCAAAGAATCTCCTCAAGTAAATTCGCCCTCCACATGCAATTTTCGATTTGATGAAGTGTCAGTTGATAGATGGGTTGGTGGTTAGCATTATGTTAGAGAGGGGCGCCCTCATGACTCACCAATCATTCATGGCTTGGCTCCCTTTGCTAATTCGTGCCTACACCTACCAATCTACGTGTTTCTCCACAAAGCTAAAATCGTATCTCCCTCAAAACCCTCACGCTTTTTCTATTGGCTCGTGTTTCCTTGATGGAATTCGTGGATTAGTTGATTTGCAATCAGCTCCTTTCATGGATTCGAGTTACATCTACCTATCCACTACGTGTTACCCTCACACCCACTCGCCCTAGCCTATTCCTCACGTCAATCCCTATTAGATCCACGCCATTCCATTTTTAATTCGTGATTGGTTGGGCTCCCTCGAGTTCTGCCTACCTCTACCACGTGCCATCCACTAAACTAACTTCAAACTACCACATCCAAGCTCGCCCTCCCACGTGGCTCGCGCTTTGCTCACCCTAGCTCACGTCAATCTCATTTGCTAGCTCGTTTTTCCCTGTTGTAGCTTGGCTATTGGTTAATGCCCTCACTTCACACCTACCTCAAGTCGAGCTTTGCCACATAGTGCCTTTCACCAACCAATAACTCGACTTTGATTGTTAATCACCTCTCCAAGCCACCTCTTGATTGGAATTCGACCTTCTCCATTGCCAAATTCGACCTAGGGTTTTGGCTCTTAGTTTTAGTATAAAGAGAGGCCCATTTGGGCTATTATCTCATGGAGAATTTGAGGCAAACTTACTCTGCCAAAATTGTATATGTGTTATAGCTTTTGCTAATTGAAATAAAGTGGCTTTGGAGGTCCATATGGTGTGTTGATCTTGTTCATGGAAAGTGCTTCAATTTAATCAAGGTGATATTGTGTTATGTTTTTTACTTACATGTTCCAAGTTTTTGATCAAATTATTTAAGCTTAGAAGACTTTTCCAAGTCCATAGGGTGGGCATTTGGGTTCAATTTGTCCATTGATGTTGGGTTGTTTGTGATTGGGAAGTAGTGGATTGTAGTCGGAAATACTAACACTCTTCTTGTCCCTTTCAACTTGGCATACTATATTTGATCAATCTTGTTTGTAAGTGATACATTTTGCAGATCTATAAGTTATGAAGAGAAGTTGGAACTAGGTTGTCTCCTCCATCTCTTCAAAGAACAAATCTTTCCATTAACATTCGTACATTGCAGGATCTCCCAAAGTCGATCTCACAACACCAAGATGGTGGCATAAAGGGGTTTGATTTCAAAGATCCATCTCTCATATTCAAATTATTGTTTATTGGTTACTTTGGGCTTTCACTTCTTCAAGCCTTCTCATTTGCTCTTTGAAGCTTTTATATTTGCATGCTAAGCCACTTCTAGCCCCTCTAGCCTTGATCCAAGATTGCCTTGTCTTCAAGCCATAGTTTAGAAATCCATAAGGTTGAAGTTCCTTCAACCTTGGGGAATAACTTGGGATTTGCTCCCTTGTGCTCTCTTTAACACTCGCTGTCGGCGTATCACCGGTTAACCGGAGGATTTCCAAGGCGATGTTCTACTACCCCAAGTGTTCCACTTGAAGTCCTTGCCCTAGATCTACTTCTCCTTGGTTTTCTTTTCTCCTAGTTTCGTCCTACCTCTCACTTCCCATTTGCCCTTCACTCCTAGCTTTCGTTTTTCCCTCCTTTAGCTCCTCTCGTCCATCCTCTTACTTCTCCCTCTTTGCTTTCGTTTTGCCCCACTTAGCCTTCCCTTTGCCTCTCCATCTTTGCCTTTAGATTTGCCTTTTCTCCCCCTTCTCGTCCATCTTCCCAAGTGCCCTAAAATCCACCATAAACACAAAAATTGTTAAAACGTTAGCATTTGTCTTTTTGCATAAGCTTGTTATATTTTAGTGTTAGTCTTTAGGCATTTGTTAGATCATCATACTTGCATTTGCATAGTTAGTCTTACTTGCATTTCATTTTATAAGTTTAAATCTCATTGTGGATCCCATTTTATTAAGTTTAGGCTTGCATTTTGAGTCATCTTTCCTAGTTTTATAGTTTCATTTCGAAAGATAGAAAGTTTTGCATAAAAATATTTCAAAATTTTTAAGTCTTAGATCTCATTTCTAGCATTTTTAGAGCAACTTTTGTTCGCTGGTCCGTTTCACCATAGTTAACATTTTATGATAAATTTTTATGCATTCCACATTTTGGAGTTAAAATTCCGAATTTAGACTTAAACTAGTTGCAAGTTTTGGCTTTGTATTTTGCTAATGGTTAATGGGTGCCTTGTTTAGATGTTCTTGAACTTGTGTAGGCCATTTGAGAGAGAAGTACTTGAAAAGATCTTGAAACAAGAGGATCAAAGCAAAACAAAGTGAAGGATCCATGAAAATGACTTAAACTTGATACACTTATCCTTTGTAATAAGCTTATAAGAGCTAGCCTTGTATGTCCATTTTGCTTCATTTCTCAAAGACCTTGCAAGGTTTTAAACCCAAGGCATCTGTAAAAGTTTAATAAAAGTTTTCGAGTGGAGGGGTCTGTTATCACCTAAACTGTAGTTACCCCTATGGATGGATCCAGTCATGGATGGCAATAGGGAAGGGCAACTCAAAAGGTGCAACCACGATCACCTCGACCTCCAGTATGTATGGTTTTCACGCCAGTCGAGGCAACCTTCGCTTTATGTTATCTAGCCCAGACAACAAAGGGGGAGACCCGATCTACTCCCGACAGGAGAGATCAAAACCAAGACACCAAATCAGGGTATTTCTAAGTGAAGTTAGGTGTATGGTTTATCCTAGACCTAAGGATGAAGTCACAAACCAAATGAGGGGTTTAATAGGTATGGCTTTGGTTCATAGTTGGATGTAAGAGTGACTTATAATGTTTGTAGTGAGATCTAGGGCTAGTGTACTAGTTCAATGTCAAAAGATCCACTGCCTTGGGAACCGTGTCCAATGCAGGATAGTTAAGGGTTGTATTGGGGCTAACTAGTACATGAGACAAGCTTGACCATGGTTCATGATGTCTTCAAAGGTATAGTTTACCATGCCTAAATCAAACCACAAGTCAATCCAACAGTCTAGGAAAGTTGAATTACCTTGTAGAGAAACCAGTGCCTTGGGAATTGGGAAGTGGAGTCAAAGTGGGGTTGACTTATGGTTTAGGACTCCTACAACATGAGATAAGTGGACAGTATAGGTCTTGATGGTTAAATGTGTCTAGATCTAGGTTTAACCCAAGTGGACCACAATCCCTTAAAACAAGGAATGCAGTCCCCAAGGCAAGATTTGACAAAGTGACAGTCTAGACCTAGGTTTTGAATTATTCCGGTTTCAGATCTGCAATAATCTCAAGTACCCAGTTTCTAGAAGTGAGTGAACTCACTTCTCCAAGGTGGTGCGACTTTACCCAAGGAGGCTTAAAATGGGGTTTAGGTGGGTCAAATCATGTCGGATGGCATCCAAACTTTAGATCCTAGTAGATCGGTCAGGTAGGAGTATGGATCTATAATTTCGTGGCAATCCACCGGTTAGATCTTAGTAGATCTGAGTTTAAGTGTTCCAAGTGGTTCAAAATGGGGATTAAATCCCTTAAAATGTGGAATGGGGCCCACAAGGTAAGTTTCAAGAAAGGGACAACCTGGGTGTATGTTATTTGATGTGTAGATGTCAAATCAAGTGGAATCTCAAACACCCATCACCTAGATCTAGGTCAACTTGCTCAAATGGTGAAGTGCGCCTTCCTTGGGAGAAGCTAAATTGGCTTGGGAGAGGGGTCAAACGGGAGCCAATCCTCACCAAACTATAGATCCGGGATGCCGTGGATGCTATAGAGGTGGGTTTTCAATATCACGCCCAACAACCCACTAGATCTAAGTAGATCTAAGAAAATGTAAAATGGGGGTTTTGAAATATTTAGGGTTTTAACAATTTATGAGTTATGTCAATGGATTGGATAAAGGAAAGAGAAACAAACCTGTGGATCTTACCTGGATAACCTTGTAGATGCCTTGATGATGATGATCTATGCAATCCCGATCAATTTGGAAGCTTTGAAGTAGTTTCTATGCAAATCGATTTGGTCCCAGAAGCCAATGCGCCCTCTCTCCTGCACAACAAACGTCAACAATATCAGATTTGATGCATCAAGAGATAAGACTAATGCCACAAAAGAAGTAACAGAAAGATAGCATAGATCACAATGATGCTAATGATAACCCCCTGATACAAGCGAATGCCAAGAAAGTCGATTTGAAGAAGCCTTGCAAAATCGCCCTTGTTGAAGTCGCCCTCCTGTAGACAAACAATGATTTCCAAACAAGATAGATCTTACCACAATTTCCAAATGCTAGGTTGCAATAGACTTTCCAATCACCATCTAAGAACACCAGATGCAAAGGAGACCACAAGAATTTCCACAAGAATATTTTTCTATACCAATAATCCAAGAGCCAAAGACCCCTTACAATGAGAGGCTCTCTCCTTTAAATAGGAAGGAGAGGCACCAAAACCCTAACCACTTTTTGAGTGAGTGGCTAAGATTAAAAGATACAAATGTCTAATCAATGGTTGAGATGAGCTCAACAACATAATACATGGATCACACATAAAATATAATATAAGTGGACAAAATCGCCCTAGAAGAGGGGAATCCCACCAAATCATGATGATGAAATATCATAAGAGGCTTATGGTGGGTCCAAGGGGTAATTTTATCCCTCCTTCGTCAATCCCCATAGCACAATACCCAAAAAATAATCATGAATGTACCAAATCGTGCCTCCATAGTGAAGTCGTGGTCCTCAAAAGACCTCAAAAATCCACAGAAAGTGCCATAAATGATGGATGCGGGCCCCGATGAAGCTGAAACTGCTGGAGAAGGTGTGGAAGGTCCCGATCTATCATCACTGATCATCCCATGCCATAACTTTGCCTCAGTAGCCCAAATCGATTTCTTCAATAGCCATTTCTACCAATCCTGAAATGCCTCGGGAAGCGTGAAACTGCCCCAAACAGCCTCCTGGAGTGCTGGCGCTGTCAAGGTGAGGGCACCAATGTGTCCGGAAGGGGGGTAATATGGTAATAACAAGTGGCTGGACCAACCCCTTCATCATCAGCGCCCTAGGTCAACCGGATAAAAGTCATCTCTGCTCCGACAGGGCCTCCAACAGACCAAAACTGCACTGGGACAGTCTACTGAGGCTCAATCATCACTGTAAGTGCCCGGAACTGAAAACAAACTGTCCCTTTGGACTCAGAAGGTCCAAATCTATCCAAGATGTGTACTCATACACCATATGAGTCTCTGCATGATCAAAATAAATATCCAATATACCGGAACAAGGCCAATAATAATGCTCTGTAAATGATCAAACACTGCTGTAACCCAAGAATCATCATCATAACCCTGTAGCTGCTGCATAGAATCATCATGTATGTGTACATAGACCATATATCATCTATCCATATCATCACAAGGTCTAACATCTCATGTCCCATGGTCCTCCATGGTCAAACTAGGTCTAACCATGACCAAATATAACTCAGTCCATCATCCAAGGCTGCTGAAAAGTATCACGGTTAATACATGCTTTACAATTTATTCAAATAGCAATTATAACACAGAGTAATCATGACTGGCGATCTAAATCCAAATATATAGTGTCGTTAATTATTATTATTACTCAGATTAGACTTTCAGGATCATACTCACTTCATAGTTGTGATCAATTTGCTAGTGAAGGGTGAAGGCTAAATTAACTTGGCTAGGCTAAGGGATGACTTAACTGTCTTGACTTTATGACACTTTGGCAAGGGAAAGGGAATACACCATAGTATATACTGAATGAGCAATAACACAGGGAATGGCGGTGTCCCACAAATGGATGAGTTGTTTAAAGAGGGTTTATTTACCTTCACAGATGCGCACAATCCATAATACAAATAAGGCCAGCAATTGTTTAGATATAGCATTTAAGTTCCATTGCTTTCTGGGCCTGAAGTTTCCATAGCCTTGATCTATGTGTGTTTACAAACACATTGCATAGATTTACATTTTTCTTTAGGCTTTCTGCTGCAGGTGTGTTTTTAAGGCACTTGTTTACCTGAGCACTTCTAGGTGTGTCATGGACAGCTTGTTTACCTAGGTATTTGTTTTTCAAAAGATACAACATTTTATTTTTATTGCCATGTTCATTTGGCATGCCTCTCATTCATGTGTGTTTAGAAACACATTGCATGAATGGGCTTTTCATACAAGATATAGCATTTTATTTTCCAGATTTTGTATTGATGGCAGCACTAAAAGTTTCAGGTTTAGCCAACACAACTTTAGTGACTAGGGGGAATTCACAAGGAACTCCAACTCACCATAGGTAAGTTTTGTCACCAACTCAGAGCCGAGACACAATAAACAGGGAAGCTCATCCAATACAAAGGCTACAGTGGAGAAAAGTCCTCCATGCCACTAGTCAAGTAGTAAGTCAGGGTGATAATCTAAAAGGTAGGCCATGGATGGATGAAGACAATGAAATGATGGAGCCAACACTAGCAAGCCAAAGTATGGTGTAATGATCACCTCTATTCTCCCTAAGGAGGGTAAAACCAATGAGTATGAATAGTGAACTTCTAAGTCTGAGTAGGGACAATATGATATATATAATAGGTCAACCAGGTCCAAATATCTATATGATCGCCAGATCATGACACTAAGTGCTAAGACATGCTACAAGAATAAGTATAAAAGCAATCTAACCATAACACCATGATATACCTGCTGAGTCATATACCTGAAAGCTCATCAACCTGTATCATCATCTGTCCTCTGAGACTGCTGCTGTAACTCTGGGCACTACTGTCTGCTCTGTACCAATGGTATAATGGCTACATCGGTCACCTCTCTGAGTGTCCTGAAACTCAGTCATGGCATAGGGAATGCAACTGCTGTCCACAATCTGATAGTGATCCAATATAGATGCTCATCTCGGCATCTCAAATGCAAGGGAACTGGCTGAATAGTGTACTGGAATGAGAAAAATAATGTATGGTAGCCCGGCTACTATATATGTGATAACAGGGTCCTCCACCTTTGGGTCTTCTTCCCCATTTGGGGAAGGGTGTTGGGTCTTGTGGTCAGTGTTAGCTTAGATTTACATCTTCATGTCCTTAGTTTAAACTTTGTTCCAAATAAGTTATCTTGATTATATTTCATATTTTACTTACCCCCATGCTTTCCCGAGTAGGGTCTTGAACCTGAAAGAGATTCTTGGGTAGCTTAGTTTAATTTTTATCATTATATTGTTTCTCTTCCAATCCTTGACCAGAGAATAGCTAACTTTGGGATCGTATCCCAAAGGCCACATAGTTTTGTGGTAGCTTCTCGCTCCCCCATCAACTTCTTGTGGACATCCAGCTAGCTGGAAGGTTTCCAGGATTGGTGGTTTCTAGTGGTTGATCTTGTTCGGAGATCAATCCCACCTAGTAGATTAAAGTTTGTGTGGTAGAACACTAAATTTATTTATCTCGCAAGTATTTCGTGTTAAGCATTAAGTTATATCTTTCAAGTTTATCAAGTGGTTTCATCTTTTAAAGTTATTTTACTGCTTTCACAACACAAATACTTTTGCTTCCTTAAAATAAACCAAAGTCTCTTGAACTTGGCCAAATCCAAGTCAAGAGCACCCTCTATCGGAGGGCATTTTTAGTCTTGCATCATCCCTGCATTAGGCATTTTAATCTTAGTAAGTCTCTTGAACTGTGGTCATAAGACCGAGTCAAGAGCGCTCTCTGTCGGAGAGTTGAACAAGGTTTCTTAATAATAAAATTCTCCACTCACACACCCCTAATTAATTTATCTTGGTTTGTCCTACACCCGTATGCTCTGCCAACCGGAAACGGTTGGGCTAGTACTCAGAAAGGTGGAAGACTTGATAATAACGATCGATAAACTTAATTAAAATTTTTTCCCATAACCTCAACCAAGGCAAAATACTGTTCTTCCCACGAGGGGTGACGCCGGATTCCCACTGTCAGACTCAGGGGCGGTTTAAACATTGGACACCAATCCTTATCGAATCTGGGTGCTTCCGACAGGTCATTCAGGGTTGCCAGTATCTTTCTTGGGTAGGGTTCTACCATCTTTTTGATACCTTTGGTCTTATCCCTAATAATCAAGACAACTAAAATTTTCAATTTACCAAGATAAGCTGCACAACGTTCTCACAAACTTTCCATTTCAAGCACTTGTATCAAGTTTTCACTTTCACTTTTATTTTTGACTCCATAAGGCGCTGGTCCTTCATCATATATCTTTGTATGCTTAAATATCTATACTGGAGTATTCAGCTTAATCTGTGTGAAAAGTGATTCATTTATTTGTTCAAGTGCATCCTTTATTTTCTGTTGCAACGTGGATTGCGCTATCTTGTGTCATATTAAAGTTTTATATTGTCTCTCATTTCACAAAAACTCCTAAAAAACACCCATCCCCATCACTACATCAAAAACACTTAAAAAACAAGAGCCTTAGTGAAACTCTCTTTTAGGGACTACCCCCCTTGGCTTCGTTAGGAGTTTGCCTAAACGGAGGAGCTGGGATTCAGGTGACAGTACCTGGCTCATTGCTTGCCCCCAAGGCCACACCTCTCTCACTTGTAGTGAAGAGACAGCTTTCGAAAGATTTCCGCTGCTGGTGTGCATATTGGCGGACAACAAATATCACCAAGTACTATTGCACCATGGGGATATTGCATTGTTTTTTTGAGTCCACGGGAACCCACACAAAATTCCAGACAAACCGGCCGATTTTTTACATAACTCGGCCGATTAGACTGGTTCGGTACCGAACCGTCTGATTCAATGTTCAGATCGGCCGGTTCGGTTACCGATTTGCAAACCGATTTGATTCGGTTCCTTATCAAATCAGTAGATCGGCCGATTCCGAAACCGATTTGGTTGATTTTTAAAACATAGGTGAAGAGTGAGAAAAGAACCTCAAGTCCAAGCTTGAACAAACGAATTATTTGAGATTTCCTATATGACAAAAGTTAAAACTCATTAGCATAAAAATTTCACAAAGAAGAAGGGGATGCAACCGAACTCCCAATCTCACTTTGCCTTATGATGCTCTGCCAAGATAAACAAACTTCAAACAAGTGATTAGACCTTAGTATGTTTAGCTACGCAAAACTAAGAGTGCACCAAGTATAACCGACTACAAAATGCAACTCCTAAATCTTGAATAACCTTGCACAAATAGATAAATTGAAACGACAAATATATATTCTTTGGATTAGAATTTTAACCTTCTTAAGCTAAGATCATAAACAAATGCATAAAAATTTGAAGAACTAGGTAGATGTCACCTCGATTTCAAACACAAGCCATGAGAGATTTGCACACTATTTGACCTCCAAAGCCTTCACTTTATTCCAACTTGCATGCCAAATAGCATCAAGCATTCAACATGAAAAAATACCAGAGGTTCCTTGCACCAAAATTCCACCCTAAAGGTGTAGCAAGGACCAATATTTATACAATTTACAGAGAAGAAGAGAGCTACAAAGACCTAAGTCGAATTGCATGAGAGAGGGAGCCACCAAGGCGCATTTACCAAACAAGAGGGAGTTCCATCCCTTGATTTGCTCATTAACTGAGTCTTGGAAGGTGAAGAGAGGGTGAGGTGGCCTCCACCTAGGCAAGGCGCCCACCCTCAAGCATTGAGTTATCACTCAACCAATAAAATGATGCCAACCAAGCAATTCACCCAAGCTAGAGAGGAGGGCACAATTCCCAATGGAGAGATGACTGCAGTGCTCCGATTGCTGACTAAAATCAGTTGGTGGTGATTGGAATATTCTCAAATGCTCTTTGCCATGTCATTCAGCCCTTTACTGTATTCAATTTGGATTTTTCTGGAGAGATTTGGATTATCTCCATTTTATTATTTTCTGATTATTTTTAATTAAATATTCCTCATTTATTAATTTTGAAAAAATAGTTAATTAAGTGCAAAATAATCATCAGAAACTTAGGATAAGTGGGTTTAGGGGTTAAATGGGTACTTTGGCTTAGAAAATGAGCCCCCATTTGTCAAAATCCACCCCCAAACCACTTAATTATTACAAAATGAAATTTTTCAATTAAACCATAGGAAAAATGGTTTAATTAATTGAAAATTTTTTAAATTAAAAATAAAAATGTTGTGCACGTCCACTAAAAAAAATTTCGGACAATGTTTTAGCACACCTAATGACCTAGGAAATGACCACAGAACACATCAATAGTGTCTAGTATGTTCATATTTTACAGTTGAACTCTAATAATCCCCAAAGGCCTAACCGCTAAATTCGGGCATTCCAACTTTGGAGGTGTAGGAGAAAAACTCATCGATTATTACTCGGCTAAAGGCAAAGCATAATCGACAAGGGAAAAAACTCCTTGGAATACCTTATTTGGTTGTCAAGTCCTAGGGAACCGAGCCACTCAAGACCACCATACTAGCACACTTTATTACAAACCCCGGGGGGCATGGTCATTTCAAAACAAAAATTAAAAAGATGGACCAAAATAGGCCAAGTCTGGAACATCTGAACCTCTGAACTCTGGAAATGAACATGGATCATGTTCAATAACTGGCGGCTCAATAGAAGTTCAACTATTGTACAAAATAGTTGGTAACAGGGATATTACACTTTTCCACTTTGTAGCAAAATTGCTTTGTGAAAATTTCCAACAGTAAAAGTTTCTCAGAAAGAGACTAATTAGCATATTATGGTTAAAACATGGACATAGGATCTAAATAAGCAAATAAAATTCGAAAGTCTTGTCATTAGGTGAATACATGGGGGCACAAAAATATCCCATACTTATCTTAATTAAGAGTCCTTTATAAAATTTATTAAGGCACAATCTATGAAGAAATGGGCCAAAATTCATTTTATTATTTCCAGAGTTCTATGGCAGTGCAGTTAGTAACAGAATGATTGCCTCTAATTTATGCAAAATGTGTCTCACATTTTCAGGAGTGCTAGACTTTGCCATGCTATTTTTTGGGACTTGTGCAACAATGTTATCTAGCAATAGTAAATGCGTAAAAAAAAAGAAACAGGAAAGAAAGCCATTTAGATAACATATACAGCCGAAGAAAAAAGCGTGAATTATTCTTCATTCATCTTTAAAAATAAAATGTGTAGTAAACATTCACAACAATCTGTGAAAGAAAATAAAAAGTAACCATGAATTTAATTTGATAGGGTGACACACCAATGGATTTGTAGCAAGTCAATGTAATCAGTGCCAAGACGCTTTAAGCTCTTTTCCACACTTTCTTTAATGTTCGCAGCATCAACGCGTAGTATCTCCGCATTATCACGCAGGTGGCTGGATTGAGTTGAATAACCACACACCTTTGTCGCCAAGATTAACTAGGAATGAATCAAAAATATATAATCCATTGTAAGTTGTCAGCATGCATAGATAAAATCTCATTCTTATGGTAAACAAAAGAAAACAAATTCCCCCTGGGCCTGTAACTTGATAGTCAAATATTATTCTCTTGACATGCATCAGGAAAGTTCTATAACTACACAAATCGGGCAGGAATGTTTAATAGTGTGTGCTTAAATCATACTCATTAACCAGCAAAAGAGCAATCCCTAACAAACAACATTATACAAATATAAATTAACAGATATTGCAAAAAGTTTGAAAAATTAGGAACATTATTATTTTGTAAGATACATTCAAAGAGTAATGGGCCCCCACCGGCTAATTAGGTCCCTTGGTGAATTCACTCTTGACACAGTTACTAAACCTTGGGTCTGGGAAGCTATGGAATGGAGAAGAAACTTAGCAGGATTTACTACTCCTCAAAATTGATTTTGATAAAGCATGTCATCGGGTGGAGTAGGATTTATATTGGATATGCTGCAATGGTTGGGGTTTAGTTTTCATTTTACAAAAATGGTTGAACTCTATCCTCAGAGGCCTTAGCTCTTGTTTCAGTCAATGGATCTTTCATTATTCGTATTGTGCTACATCGCTCAATCAGAGAAGGTTGCCCTTTGGCTCCCTATCTCTATGTTTTAACAGCTGACGCTCTTGGCTACCTTCTAGTACCAGCTAATGCACAAGATCTAATTCAGGGCATTTCCATACCAGGAGAGTCCAAGGTGATCAATAGTCACTTTGCAGATGATTCCTTATTGCCAGTTTGCTTGGATCAATGTTCAGTTGACTCCACTATAGTTTGCTTGGATACCTTTAGTACCACATCGGGACAAGTAATGAGTGGTCAGAAAACTGAATACTGGATAGTGGCTGCTTCAGGTCTTCCTCATTGGATTTCTCATGTGGAAACATATTCGCCCAAGAGAGATTGTGCTGTACCTAGGGATTCCTTTTTGGATTAGACTCTCCTCCCTCTATCATGCAGGTTTGGTGTTTGAAAACGCTCAAAGTCAAGCTGCAATATTGGCAATAATTTCAAAGATCTCCCTTTTTGCAGGTAAAATAATTATTATCTCAAAGATTTTGCAGGCCAGACACATATAATATATGTCTTGTTGGCTCCCAAGCAAATCTTACCTTGGGAGGCTAAAGAAAGTGTAGAGGACCTATCTATGTGCCAAGTATGGCAATCAAAAAAGGATTCTTATGGTTTCGTGGCATAATTGTACACTCCTAAAGCAGAAGATGGCCTTAGTGTAATTGATGTTTTGCATGAGGTAGAATTTTAGAAGAAATATGGATAGTGCATTGTGTTGAACTTGATAGTATAACCCCTTGGAAATCTCTCTTAACTCACAGGCTGTTGGAGGAAAAACAGTGGCAAGTGTTAGGAGATGAAGTCAATATCTAGATTTCCAATATTCTTCCTGTAGAGTTCTCAACTATGCTGTAATGTCCCCATTTTAATTCCCATAGGTTTGAGGGAAAAATAATTAAGTTGGGAATTAATAGCCTAAAGTCACTTTGTAAAGTTCATGAGAAATTATTGAAGGGGTGATGTGGACCATAATTTTAGTAATAATAATGGACATAAATTAAATAATGAGGTGGAATTAGTCACAATGAGCCATTCTCTCCTAAAAATCATTTTTTATTAATATTTTCAAGAGAACTCCCATCCAAGGTGGAAGGAATCCTATCATGAAGGCATCTTATGAGTTGTAACTCCCCGTGTTAAAAATAGCAAATCTATGACATCTATGACAAGTTATGACAACCTGTGACAGTTTATGACAATCTATGACACCTATGACAGCATCTATGACAATATATGACAAGTCAGTTTCAAAATTTAGCCAAGGAGGGAGCATGAGGAAAGAGTGGGCCCACAAGGTAGTGTAACTCCCCCAAATCAAGCTGAGCATCTCCTAATTCGAATTCTAAGGAAGGCTAAGGTCCATTTGAGCCAAAATAACATTAGAAAGGAAGTTAATGTGTTCCAAGAATCATTCTCCCATGAAAATAGTATTTATTAATATTTTATGGATATTTTAAGAGAGAAAACTCTAGAAGGAGGGTAAAGATGAATGAAGAGTTATAAAAGAAGGGTGAGGGCTCATGCGTGGGATCTTTTGGCAATTTGATTTCTGATTGTAAAGCTCTTGTGGCTTTCAAGTTTGGGAGATGTGCCCCCTTGCATTTTCGAAGTAGTTTCGGTTATGAAAGATTCCACCCTACCTAGTAGAGAGGAGGAGATCATCCAGATCTCTTCATTTGGGCTTCATTGCAGATGTTGAAAGGATCATTTAGATTTTACTATTGAGCTTCAATGATCAGATGTATGTGTGAGTTTGTTGCAGATCTGAAGAATTCATTAGTACTCCAGTATTTCTATTGCATTAGTTTTCCATTGTTTTCAGGTGTTGTGTTGGTTCCTGGTTGAGGAGGGCGCACAAGTGGATCCCATTTCTATTGCAGACAATCTCTATTGGTCTGGATATCATGTATATCTGATGTGGGCACGAATCGGGGGCGAAAAACTATCATTTGGTAGTGTCTTCTATTGATTTAGAGCTTGGACCAGTGTAGATGGGTCGTGAATGAACTTCTGGTTCTGATAGTTCTGTGTATTTCTAGGTTATGAGACCTATTCCATTGCGTTCGGAGTGCCCTTTCCAGTAAGCAAGCCCTTTTGTTTCACTGAAAAAGGTTTCCGTATGCCCAAGATATCGTCATTTTACCGGATCTACTCTATTTTCGGCGTCTCTTCTGGTGAAGGGGCGCACCTCTACATTTCCATCTATGTATTTCTTGAGCTTCAAGCTATTGTAAGAAACATTGAGCATTGTAATGATGTTCATATCAGTAGTTTTAATGTCTCCATCCATTTATAATAGAGATTCACAGTGATTTTATCATATTATGCTCCAATATTGGTGTTGTCGATTGAACTATGCATAGATCTTTTGATATGGTTGTGCAATATTTTTGTAATGTGTATACAAATTTCATATCAGCTCCCTGAAGTATGTTATCAAGATATTCGGGTTGATTTGGGAGTGTTAGGGTCGATTTGGAGTTGTTGGGAAGAATTTGGATGATTATGAAATGTTTGGACCAAGTTGGAAATTAAGACCCTCATTGCAATGAAATTTGAGCTAGTCTTCCTAGATTCGAAATTATGCTTATGGAGTTGTTCATACTTGACCAAATATGAAGTACATATCAATGTCTACTGCTACAATGAGCCAAGAACTTCCCTCCTCTGAATTGGTGATAACATTAGTACTTTAATGTTTCAATATTAATAATAAGGAGGTTGTATACAAAGTGTTTGAAGAAAGACCCGAACCAGATTTAGTAACCAGCTTCCAAATTTCATATCAGATCTGAATTGGGCATATTACAGTGGTCTAAAGCATATTTTATGGGTTGCACCTCATTATACAAATTCAAAATTATATATAACTATTCCTCCAATGTTGAACTAGAGCAACTCATAAGCCTACATAAGCCACTATTGGGACAAAGTTGAAAACCAATAAAATTTCCGATGGAAAATTGGAGTTAACATTCCTAGTTTTTAATTGGGGATACCATAGTGGTATCAGAGCATGATCCTCGACAACGGTGGGAACTTGAGGAATTTTAAAGAAAATTTGAAGATCGAGCTTTCAAAAGAAGAAAATTCATCTATGGCTAGATTTGTAGAGGGTAGAATGTTACCCATTTTCCTTCCTACGTCGCCCTTTAAGGAGGAGAAGCTTGAGTGGGAAAGGTTAATGAAGGGACATGAGAAGTCATTGAAGGACTTTGATAACACACAACAGGAATTAGAGCAGAGCTTGCAGCAATGTAAATTCTTATTACCAGAATGCTCTGCATCACAACTTAGGAAGAGGATGTTTGGTATGTTTGCAAATAGAGCACCCAAAAGTTCCTGTGATGAATCTAGTTAAAAGGGTGGTGATTCCACTGTCATTGTTCAACCTTCAAATGTACATGAAGATAGTAAAAATCAGCCATCATGTGGGAGTCCTAAAGAAAATGAAGCCATGTTCAAAAACTATTTTCAGCCATACAAAAGTTTGGATCAAAGGGAAGCACATATTGCAACCTTGAGTCTTCAGGATGAACTCAAATTAGAGGAGCATTGTTGAAATATTGTAACTTCGAAGAATATTCTATTGTATTTTATTATTGTAATTTATTCGGAGATGTTTTATTCCTCTATCAGGATGTCATTATTGTATTTAATAATGTAAAGTCATTAAGGTAAAACCTCCCATGTAAGTCGGGGCATTAGTTCCCCTAGAGTCAGTTGTAATGGGGTGTTTAAGTCCCCTAGAGAAGTCAGCCTGGTTAGTAATTGGTCATTTAGTTATGAGGCCAACCTAGCTAGGTAAAATGTCAAGTGAGAGATAAAGTATAAATAGAGGAGGTGTGCTCCTCATTTGATACACACACTCACTTGTGGATTGCGCATTAGGAGAGAGAGAGAGAGAGATATCTGTAAAGGAGATGGAGATCTTGCTTGGGGATTTCATCCTTGTACTTTTTGGTCATCTATATTGAGGAAGTTTTGCTGGGTTTTCTACCCCATGAGGGTTTCCCAGGATAAATTTGTGTCTCTTGTGTTTAAGCTATGCTTGTTATTCTTTCAGTGATCCTGTATATGCTATTGTTGTGAAATTGAATTGAATACTGATGTTATCTATCTTAGCATATTGAATCTTAACATGGCTTCAGAGTTGGCCTGAAGGAAGGCAATGTATGGCACTTACGACAATTGTTTCACTTGCGGCAATTTGAAAGTTAGGACTTTGTATAACAAAACCTAGTCATCGTGGAACATTCGCTATAAATCACTTTTGGCGAAGGTTCGGAATCTGAAACTTGGGCAGGTCGAAGATGACATGTTCATGTTCCTTGTGTCCAAGTTTCAGCCTCAGATTCGTTGTACTTTATGAGATATGATCCATACAAGTTAGGGTTTCTGCCTCTTCCAGAATGAAGCCCTAAACAGGTGACCTAGGTGAAAAGGTCATATCTCGGGCTAGGAAGCTCCAAATGGAATTCCGTAAAAAGTGACAGTTAGGGCACGGACTGTAGTTTCACAGGTGCGAGTATCAGAGGCCGAAGTTGAAACAATGACACGTGGCACTCCGTACAAGTTTGCTATGCTGTTTCATTCCATAAACAGGCCATGTTGGGAAAATTATCATATCTCTCTCATGAGGCATCCAATGAAGCTCAAACCTGTGGGGATGGAAAGATGACAGGTCAGGCTACCACAGGCCGATAGTATTGATAGTATTGAGATTATACTAATGAATGTATGATTATGTATGATATCTTGAGGATGACACAATGAAGAAACTAATGCACACTTTGAAAGTTTTTCTTATCCCAACCTGGTTTCAAGCTTTAAAAGCTTCTCTGCATAGTTTAATGCCCAAACCCCAGTATGCACAATTTTTCATAAAAATTTGACTTCAACTTTAAAACACATAAGATACTTTTCACCATTCAAATTCAGAAAATTAAATTATCAGTCAATAGCTTCAATCTCAGAAATTAATGACAGCCATTCACACATAAAAATTAACACAGGAATTTTTGGCCAATAGCCCAGGATAAAACCCCGAAGGGAAAACCTGTATGAGAGAGAGAATTTTATTTTTTCAGAGAGAGAAATTACACAAAATATACAGCAGTACTTATCTCAACTTCTTCTCGAAATCTATGCCATGTACGGCTGCCCACTTTTTTGTTCTCGAAAACTGTGTCGATTAATGTTGTATGGCCTCCCACGTGTGACCTCGAAATTTGTGCAAACCTCCTCGATTTCTGTGCATAAAAACCAAACTGCACGAACAACAATAAATGTTGTTGTAACTTCCTCGAAATCTATGCAGAGTACGGACAGCAATAAATATTGTTGTACTTTACCTCGATTTATGTGCCACTATACTGACAGGTACAGTATGGCCTCTCCTCGAAATCTGTGCCAAGTAAAACCACCCTGATGTACGGATTCTTCTCTTGCTGAACCTGTACGGATTCCTTGATAAACGTACCAAAGGTTTTCTTCTTCTTGGTGGTTTGAAATCTCTCAAACCCTCTCTTTTCTCTCTTCTCCTCTCCAAACTTCTCTTTGAAAAGATGAATTAGAAATGCCTTGCCCTAGCCTTTTTTTTCATCATAACTTCCTCTTTCAATCCAATGGTCAAGATCAAATTAGATGGTTGGTTCTCATTAAATGCTCATTTAATTATTAATAAATGACATTTAGTGCACCTCATGTCATTTAACAAAGTAGAGACACCACATCTAATTAAATACTCACTTGACTTTAATTTAAAAATATGAACTTAGGATATCATGACTTTGTAACTTTTAATGAAGTCACTTTAAAAATATAAAGTGCATCTCACTTCATTAATTAATTATGACTACAGGTCACAACTTAAAGTGTCCTTGTCCACCCTAAGGCACTACTAGGTGAATGAACACTTCCTAGGTACTTTTTCAATACACTTAAGCATGCATAGTGGTCCAGGACGGATAGAAGTTCAAAGACATATAATCTTGATGCTATCATAAAAGGAAAATAGAGATCAAGAGGGAGGCAACCACACAAACATAAAAGATAAGTATTTGAGTTGTTATTTGAACTACTTCTTGAATCTCTGAATAGTTAATGATATTGCTCGTAATAGTTGTATGCATATTTGTATTCCTAGAATCAGGAAATATATCATGCATAGTGTAAGCATTCATATAGCATTGAACAATATACTACTAATATGCATATGATGGGTAAGTTGGACAAACATTCCATTGTTGCTTGTCTAGAATGAAACCTCTTTGCTAACATGCTGGGAGTTGTGCACACTCTTGATAGTATGTTCTGGTAGAGATGGAAGGCATCTAGATAGCCACTATATGCATACAGGATATGGAAAAGTGTTGTGCCAAAGTATTGGTCAAGATAGTTGCATAACTATGTGAATCATATTAGTATGCATAATAGGTTATCATTGAAATGTCAACATGATTTGATGATTATGAAGTGTTACTAATCATGTAACTAAATTTGATTTGTAGGAAAGATCATGTGCTATGATCTACAAAAGAAGGATGATGAACACTTGTTCCAAAGAACAAGTGATGACTGTTCAACAAGAAGACTTACAAATCAAACATACTATAGAAATACAAAGGAAGGCTCGTGGCTAGAGGATTCTCTTAGAAAGAGGGAGAGGATCATAACGAGATGTTTGCTCCAGTGGTTAGACACACTTCCAGAGATAGATTACACCCATGGATGACAAGACCACTCTATTGAATGGTGTAATTGAAGAAGAAGTGCATATCTATCAAGCTCCCAAGATTCGATAGAGAATCACAGGATTGAAGAAGGCTTTGTATGGGTTCAACAGGTACCCAGGATCGATAGTCATTTGATGAGCTTGTTGATCACCACGGGTGATGCAGATTTCAACCTTTGCTACAAGGTTGAAGATGGTTTCTATATACAGATGGATGCAAGAAGGAACTCACCATAGAGTTCGAGTGATCTTGAGGCTCATATCAGTAAACCCATCTGACGAGAGATGGCACAGTTAGATATGCAGAAGATCACTCAATGCAGAATGTGAATGATGTTCAGTCACAGAGGGAGGACAATACTCAGATGTAGAAAACTCCACTTTAGAGGGAGTAGATCTCAAAGTTAAAGAATCTTGGCATGATTCTTGTGATTAGATATGTGGGTGAGATGAGATGAGATTTTTCCTTAGCCAAGGAAAATGTGAAGTAGAGATCTGGAATGATGGACAGTGGTTTCTACAGATTACAGACAGATGGTTTGTTCGTTGATGTATTTGACGAATACCAGGCCAGATATATGCTTTGTTGTGAACACCCTGAGTCAGTATCTAGTTGAGCCTAGATGTGTTCACCTGGTAGCTACAAACCATGTGATGAGGTACCTGAAAGGTACGATAGACTTTGGTCTATACTATGTTGGAGATCATGACTACAGATTGTATGGTTATACAGATGCAGATTGGGCCGGAAGTGCCTCAGACAGAAAGAGCACATCGGGTGGATGTTATTGTCTGGGATCTGCTATGATCTCATGGTTTAGCAGGAAGCAGTCCAGTGTGGCTCTCAGCACAGCTGAAGCGGAATATATAGCAGCTTGCTCTGCTAGTTGTGAAGCCATATGGCTTCGGAAGCTGTTGTCAAGACTATTTGACTTAGAGATGGACTCCACTATGATCTTGTGTAACAACCAGAGTTGTATCAAGATGACAAAGAATCTAGTGTTCCATGATAAGTCAAAGCACATAGAGATCTGATATTTCTATATACGGGATATGGTGTAGAAGGGAGCTATAAAGCTCGAGTATGTGAGCACTGATGAGCAAGTTGCTGATGTATTGACCAAACCTCTATCTCGAGTAAAGTTTGAGTATTTCCAAGACAAGCTTGGTGTAGTTCAAAAGAAGCCTCCTCGAAAGGGGGAGTGATGAGGTCGATGATGAGGATGCCTGTACCGACGATGAGGTCGATGATGAGGATGCTTGTACCAACAATGAGGTCGATGATGAGGATGCATGTACCGACGATGAGGTCGATGATGAGGATACCTGTACCGACGATGAGGTCGATGAGTGGTCCTTAGACTTGGTCTAAGTTGATGAGTGGATTGCATCATCCCTGGACTTTAGTCCTAAATGAATCTGGAGACTTGTGTCTTCGTAAGTGGTCCTTAGACTTTGTCTAAGTTGATGAGGGGATTGCATCGTCCCTAGACATAGTGTGATGTCTTAAAGTGATAGGGATTGATCATCCCATAAATAGATCAGGATTGCATCGTCCTTAGACATGGTGTGGTGTCTTAAAGTGATAGGGATTGATCATCCCGTAAATAGATCGAGATTGCATCATCCTTAGACATGGTGTGGTGTCTTAAAGTGATAGGGATTGATCATCCCATAAATAGATCAGGATTGCATCGTCCTTAGACATGGTGTGGTGTCTTAAAGTGATAGGGATTGATCATCCTGTAAGTGGATCAGGATTGTATCATCCTTGGAATTATGTCCTAAAGTGAGAGGGATTGATCATCCCGTAATTGGAGCATGTGTGTTGCAGATTATGATGTTGTTGATCGAGAGATCCAGATGATGTTGTTGACCGAGAGATCCAGATGTTGATGATGTTGTTGATCGAGAGATCCAGATGATATTGTTGATCGAGAGATCTAGATATTGATGATGTTGTTGATCGAGAGATCCATATGATGTTGTTGATCGAGAGATCCAGATGATGATGTTGCTATAGACGATCAAGTGATCAAGTGCTGCAAAAGATGAAGACTCAGTACTATAGATGTTGATGTTCTAGTACTGAAGATGTTGAAGATGTTCTAGCAACCGTTCCAGTTGTTGATGATGATTAAAGAAAACTTCCAATGATTTATAGATGTACCACCTTGATGTTGTTGATGATGCTCTCTCTCCTTGCTCCTACAGTTGATGTTGTTGTTGTCAGTAGAATACCCTTCTCGTTAAGGGGGAGTGTTGAAATATTGTAACTTCGAAGAATATTCTATTGTATTTTATCATTGTAATTTATTCGAAGATGTTTTATTCCTTCGTCGGGATGTCATTATTGTATTTAATAATGTAAAGTCATTGAGGTAAAACCTCCCATGTAAGTCGGGGCATTAGTTCCCCTAGATTCAATTGTAATGGGGTGTTTAAGTCCCCTAGAGAATTCGGCCTGGTTAGTAATTGGTCATTTAGTTATGAGGCCGACCTGGCTGGTTAAAATGTCAAGTGAGAGATAAAGTATAAATAGAGGAGGTGTGCTCCTCATTTGATACACACACTCACTTGTGGATTGCGCATTAGGAGAGAGAGAGAGAGAGAGAGAGAGATCTGTGAAGGAGAAGGAGCTCTTGCTTGGGGATTTCATCCTTGTACCTTTTGGTCATCTATATTGAGGAAGTTTTGTTGGGTTTTCTACCCCATGAGGGTTTCCCAGGATAAATTTGTGTCTCTTGTGTTTATGCTGTGCTTGTTATTCTTTCAGTGATCATGTATATGCTATTGTTGTGAAATTGAATTGAATATTGATGTTATCTATCTTAGCATATTGAATCTTAACAAGCATACCATCACGGATGGACCACATGAGAATGATGAAGCAGCAACACAAATGTATGATTACAATTCTGATTTTTGCAGCAGTATGATATAGTAGCCATCTCGTGTAAGAATGTTGGTCTTGTAGAGTACTCTAATGTTGGTCTTGTAGAATCTTCCAATGTTGATTTGAGTGTCAAAGATGACTTGTGTGTTGTGGATTCATGCCACAAACATTATGATTTTGTATATCAGCCATTAGTAAATGTGAACAAGATACAAACCTTGGACAATGGAAGGGCTGAATCAATTAATGAGAGCTTGCATGATCCACATGAGTTGGATGGTCCCTTATGTGATAGCATACACAGTACCGATAAGATGACATTTCATGACTTAGAGAGTCAATTTTAGTCACAAAGGAGAAGATGTTGCAAGTATTGACAAGGACGGATGGTGCACATAAATTTATTGAAGACCTTATGTGGAGGACTTAGTTGGAGGAGAGACATAAAGGTTTTGTTGAAGGGGTCACTAGTGCCCAACTATGCATCATTAAAGAGGAGTTGGAAAGGATGAAATCAAATTACTTGCAGCTATTTATGGACAGGTACCTTGCTCTCAAGTTTGTTTAAGACATGGCCATGGAGATTGAGCAACTTCGTGAGGAGTTGAGAGGATCACATCCTTCCTCCTACACCTCATATAGTCAGTTGTACATGGCTGATTGCATTCATGATTTGATGGAGGAGCCTTATGTGAGGATTGAGCATGAGGAGCATTTAGATTTACAAGTGCTTGAGGGAGGATTGGCATGGAGGATGTTGGCCAGGTACTTGTTTTGCATCAAGAGGATCATGAGCTTCCTTTTTGGGAGAGATACTTAGCCATGGAGGAGGTAGATCAGTACATAATTCCATATGGACCAGCTAGTAGAGGAGGATACACATCCATGGACTGGGTGGACAGATGTATGACAGAGATGGATAGGCATTGGGGTCAGAGCATACCAGTCAGTGTTCAGTCTTTTTAGCGGCAACAGAGGCATCTATTGTTGTTATCTGATGTCTTCATTATACATAGTAGGACATGGGAGTTGAACCGGATTCAGTTGGATGGGATAGGAGACAGTGATGTGAGCGATGGGATCAGTGTGCAGATTGCACAAGAGGAGATTCATATTCTATTGGATAGGTTCATAGAGGTTCCATTTAGCATTGGGAGTTGTGAACTTCCAATTTGGTGGTGGGATCCTACCATTCCTCAGGGTGATAGATTGTTCCAGATGATAGTGATGATTGGAGGGGTGCAGCATAGACAGTGGGATCCTAGTATTACGGGTTTGACAATATAGCAGTTGGCACAGGAGGTAGAGCCAGCCATCACTTTCAAGAGCTTGTCCATGTGGAGCAATGGATTAGTTTCCTAGGTGGGAGACCTTATGATGGAGGGATACAGTGTTTTCCTACTGGGTGGCTTGGGAGACTACAGGAGGCTCTTTGTGTGGAGACTATGCGGTGCAGAGGTGGATGCAATAGACACTATGCGTTTCTCAGGCTCATTTGGGACCTTGGGATCATTCTTGGACTTAGTTGTTTCAGTTGGGTTCATCATAGAGCAGTATGGGGGATGAAGCTATATCTTGAGGAGATGACTAGTCTCCATCTTCTGGAGTTTGTTCATGGGACATTTAGATTTGGTTGCATGATGGAAGAGTCTTCCAAGGGGTTGACGCAGCCTTGGCCCATTTCAAGGAAAAGGAGGGAGAGCATGTTATTGCAATGCATCACTAGTTTTCTTAGGATGCCAAGCATAGGTGGTGTCTATGCAGTGATTAATCAGTTCATACACGTCCCATTGATTTATTCAGAGCACGGAGCAGCACAAGTGACAGAGCAGGATAGTGGGGAGATGTTTAGATTCCTTGAACAGCTTGCATCCATTGCCAGTGATTGGATAGACTCACTTGTTCGACATTCGAGATCGACTATGGCAGTGGGATTTTAAGAGATGAGGAGTTCCGGGAGTGGAGGATGCAAACAGGGCATGATATTTGGATGGTTATTATCAGAGTATTGTAGCTTCAGCATGGTGATCTTTTTCTGAGATTAGTTTGGGACCATGGGACTCCAATATCAGACAGCTCAATAGCGGACATGCTGGCGAGAGCCAGGTTTTGCTCTCACGAGATTGGCTTCCTAGTAGAGCAGTTCTTGGAGGAGTTTATTGAGTTGCTGCATATTTGGGTTTCTCTACTTATCGACAACATTCAGGAGGTTTCACACGTTAGCACCTCTCAAGACAGTGGCTTGAGCATAGGGCATTTCATGTTTCACAAGTTCATGTAGGATCTGTTATCACACAACTTGTGTTAGAAAGTGACAACAAGGAAGGTCTTCCTGCATTGCATGTGTCCTTGCATGCAGAAGACTTAAATAAGGAAACCAAATATATTTAATGTATTTTTCCTAAGTCTAACTTTGGAAAATATATTAAAGTGATCTAATTATTAATTGACTTAATGGAACACTTTTTTTTATAAAGTGCAAGTGAAAAATATTTAAGTGATGGCTAATCTAATCTTGGCCATTGATATCACCGGAGGATCTCATCCATAGATCTATAGTGAGATGTTAGGTTTTTTGCTTGGCCATTGAGTTAAAAGGAGGATTGATTTGGTGGAGAGGACACACATTCCGACAGAGACAGAGAGAGAAGCTTGCAGAGAAGACGGAGGAGCAATCGTTCAAAGGTCGACAGAGCATTCAGGCAGAGAGAGGGTCGTACAAATCGCTGGGAGAGAGAGGTTGTACAGATCCGTACAGCATCTCGGTCGTACAGAACTGTACAACAGCCCGCACGTGTGAGGGTCGTACGGATTCCGTACAGATGACGCAGGGAGGCCGTACAGCTACACAGAGGGGTCGTACATATCAGCAAGGTGTTCTCAGTGATTTGCAGAGGTTCAATTTTGCCGGGTTGGCTAAATCGATTTTCTGAATTGCATTTGCTTCATATCTTCATAATAAAATTTAATCTCAGACTGTTGCACCGGTTTTCCCATCTTGGGTTTTCTCCGGGGGTTTATACCCAAAAAGATTTGTGTTGTCTCTATTGGTGTGATTGGTATTTTCTCTCAGTGTTTATTTTCCGCTGCATTTATTTGTGAAGAAATCCATGTGCGGTTAACAGTAGCAATTGGGTTTAATTAATTAATCTGGCATACTCTAACTCTAGAGTGGATTTTAAGGAAATTTACATGGTATCAGAGCACTTCTGAGCAGACTGAGAGAAAGCAGCAGGTTGGTTGGATAGATCATTGGCATATCTATCCTAGGGTTTACAGGTACTATTCATTATGGCCGTACAGTTGAGAGTTGAGGACAAACTCCAGGGGGGCACAGAACTTTCCTACTTGGAAAGAGAGGATCACCAGGATCGTAGATGTCAGTGATGCTGATGAGCACACTGATGATCAGAAAATGGCTCCCACATATCCGGCAGAGTTGGCTAAGCGGAAGAAGATAGATCCCAGAGCTATGTTGATGATCTTGGATGGGGTGAAGGACCATATAGTCCCTCATCTGTTTGGGAAGAAAGCCGCATTAGAGATGTGGAATGCTTTGGAGAGTCTTTACCAAAGCAAGAACGAAAACTGGAAGATGGTGTTGCAGGAGAGATCACGTAGCACCAGGATGGCCAAGGGTGAAGGAGTGGTGCTTTATCTTACAAGGCTCACACAAATCAGGGATGAGCTTGGAACAGTGGGCTCTAAGACTGAGGATGAGGAGCTAGTTCGTATAGCTCTCAATGGCTTTTCTAAGCCATGGGACGTCTTTGTTAAAGGCGTGGTGGCTAGGGAGAAGCTCCCTGACTAGCAGAGATTGTGGGATGACTTCGCACAGGAAGAGACCCGTATGGGTCAAGGTTCAGCTTCATCCAGCGGTACCCCACAAATCATGGATGAAGAAGCTCTAGCCATAGCAAGCAAAGGAAAGGGGAAGGCAAAGAAGAAGAAAGGTGGTAAGAAGAACTTGGACATGTCAAAAGTCAAGTGCTTCATATGCCACAAGCATGGGCACTTTGCTTCCCAGTGCCCAGAGAGACAGAAGAAGAACAACACACAGATGGTAGGTTCAGCAGAGGTGGATGACTTCAGCAAGAGTTTTGACGAGGACTTTTGCTTGATAGCTTGCATGGCAAGCTCCATCAGCAACACCATCTAGTATGTGGATAGCGGTGCATCTTGTCACATGAAAGGACATACATCGTTCTTCAAGAGCTTGCATGAGGGTGGAGTAAATCTCCATATTGAGTTAGGAGGTGATGCGCAGTATCAGGCATAGGGTGTTGGTACTGTTTCGTTTCAGAGGGAGTCTGGAAAGCCTATCAGCTTTGCTGATGTGTTATATGTTCCAGGGATGATGAAGAATCTCATATCAGTTTCCACACTGGAAGACAAGGGTTTTCTAGTGACTTTCCAAGATCGGAAGGTATATATTAGGCCACATGGGTCAGATCAGAGATTGGACAGGATGATTGGGGTTCGAAGTGGGAAGGTTTATAGACTATAGTTTGAACCTACAAAGGCTCTGGTCAGTAGCAGCAGTAGTGATGGTGAGTTATAGCATAGGAGGATGGCACACTTACATCATGGTGCACTGAGGCATTTGAGATAGGCAATTATCGGAGTTCCTTCAGTACAGGAGGAGAAGCACAACCACTGCAAGG
This sequence comes from Larix kaempferi, assembly GCA_027924585.1. Taxonomy (NCBI): domain Eukaryota; kingdom Viridiplantae; phylum Streptophyta; class Pinopsida; order Pinales; family Pinaceae; genus Larix; species Larix kaempferi. Next base: position 22,255,774 of record BSBM01000316.1, on the reverse strand, counting down.
GTTGTGTATTGGGAAAGAACATCAAGAGACCTTCCCCACATAGTGAGCACAAGTCTAGGGGGCCTTAGACTTGGTGCATTCGGATGTATGCGGACCGATGAGCGTCCATTCTTTCAGTGGTTACAGTTATTGCATCACATTCATTGATGACTATTCCAGGAAAACCTGAATCTATTTCCTGAAGGCCAAGTCAGAGGTCTTCGAGCGTTTCCGAGAGTTTAAGACTCTCGTGGAGAACCAGAGAGAGAAAGATTCGGATATTGAGGACTGACAACGGTGGTGAGTACACCGACAAAGAGTTCATGGAGTACTGTGCATCGGAGGGGGTCAAAAAGGAACACACTGTTCCTCACACCCCGTAGCAGAATGGAGTGGCGGAGAGGAAGATTAGGACACTGGTGAGTGCAGCCAAGGCCATGTTATTTGATCAGGGATTACCACAGCCGAGGCATTTTGGACTGCAGTATATGTCCAAAACAGGTGTCCCCACACAGCATTGAGGAGGAAGACACCTGAGGAGATATTCACAGGTACTAGACCAGATGTGAGTCACTTACGCATATTTGGTACTATCTACTATTGTCACATTCATGCTGACACTAGGAAGAAGTTGGATCCTTCTGGAGAGAAGGGGCTTCTAGTTGGTTATAGTGAGACTTCCAAGGATTATAGAGTATATGTCCCAGCTTGCAAGAGGATCATTGTGAGCAGGGATGTCTAGTTTGATGAGGACAGAGCCTTGAGAAGATCTATGGACTTACCAGCGTAGGAGCAGCCATCAGAGGACTCAGGAGTCAAGTTGGAGGAGTTACAGGTACAGACACAGGGCACAGGTTCTGGTAGTTAGAGGGAGTCAGGTGGACAGGATCCTCCTATTATTGATGTGGAGGATGAGCAGCAGCAGCAGGATATCCAACAGCTGCAGCATATAGACACTAGGCCACGGCCTAGGTGGTATAGATCCATTGTTCAGGATGATTCCAGGCAGGTGAGTCTTCCACAGAACTCCATGAGGCGGAGCAAACCACCCGATAGACTAAGCTATATGGCACTGATGACAAATTTGATTGACTCTAAACATTCTAGTTTCGAGGAGGATGCACAACATGATGTGTGGCAAGAGGCCATGGTTGAGGAGTATGACTCAATCATGAAGAACCAGGTATGGGAGGTTGTGTCGAGGCCTTAAAGTAAAAAGGTGGTGGGATCTAGATGGATCTACAAGGTAAAGCATGCAGCAAACAGAAGTGTGGAGAAGTACAAGCCACGCTTCGTGGCTAAGGGGTATTCACAGAAGGAAGGTATTGACTATGAGGAAACCTTCGCCCCTGTCGCCAGGTATTCTTCTATTCGGACTATCCTATCATTGGAAGCAGAGATGGGTTGGCACGTTCATCAGATGGATGTGAAGACTGCCTTCCTCAACGGATTAATTGAGGAAGAGGTGTATATTGAGCAGCCAGAGAGGTTTGAGGTGGAGAGCAAGGAGTCACATGTGTGCAGGTTGCAGAGAGCTCTTTATAGGCTCAAGCAGGCACCTCGAGCATGGTACTCAAGGATCGACAGCTATCTACGAGAGATGGGTTTCCAGCAGAGTGAGGCAGACCATAACCTGTACTTCTTGTCAGGTGAGGTACCTCTCATACTGGTACTATATGTGGATGATATCTTTCTTACAGGAGATGAGAGGATGATCAGGGACTGCAAGTCCAATCTTGCAGTGGAGTTTGAGATGAAAGACCTTGGGTTGATGCATTACTTCCTAGGTCTGGAGGTTTGGCAGAGAGATGGGTGCTTCTTCATTGGACAGGGGAAGTATGCAGTGGAGATCTTGAGGAGATTCAGGATGGAGGACTGTAGATCTATGGCCACACCTCTAGTTACCAACTGGAGGAAGATTGATGTATCAGGATCAGAGGAGTTTGATCCTACAATGTATAGGTAGCTTATCGGGTCGCTTATGTATCTGGTCAACACTCACCTAGACATTGGCTTTGCAGTTAACTCTTTGAGTCAGTTCATGGTGAACCCTCGAAGAGTACATTGGACAACTGCGAAGCACATACTTCGCTACATCAGAGGCACAATGGAGTATGGATTGGTTTATGAGCGTAGTGGGAGTATACAGTTAGCAAGCTTCAAAGATGCTAACTGGGTAGGATGTGTAGAGGATCGGAAGAGCATTTCAGGTTGTTGCTTCAGCATTGGATCAAGGGTTGTCTCATGGTTCAGCAGGAAGCAGAAGTCAGTTCCATTGAGCTCAGCAAAGGCTGAGTACATGGAAGCCAACATGGCTGCATGTGAGGGGATGTGGCCGAGGAAGTTGCTCTCAAGATTGTTCGAGAGTGAGTTGGAGACTACTATAGTTCACTGTGATAATCAGAGTGGTATCAACCTTTCTGAGAATCCAGTGTTCCATGACAGGAGTAAACACATTGACATCTAGTATCACTTCCTTAGAGATTGTGTTCAAAGAGGAACCATTCGGTTGGAGTACATTCAGACAGATGAGCAAGTGGCAGACATATTCACCAAGGCACTTTGCAAACTCAAGTTTGTAAAGTTCAGAGACAAGTTGGGGTTGTTACCGAATCCCTTCCTCGTTGAGAGGGAGTGTTAGAAAGTGACAACAAGGAAGGTCTTCCTGCATTGCATGTGTCCTTACATGCAGAAGACTTAAATAAGGAAGTCAAATATATTTAATGTATTTTTCCTAAGTCTAACCTTGGAAAATATATTAAAGTGATCTAATTATTAATTTACTTAATGGAACACTTTTTTTATAAAGTGCAAGTGAAAAATATTTAAGTGATGGCTAATCTAATCTTGGCCATTGATCTCACCGGAGGATCTCATCCATAGATCTATAATGAGATGTTAGGTTTTTCGCTTGGCCATTGAGTTAAAAGGAGGATTGATTTGGTGGAGAGGACACACATTCCAACAGAGACGGAGAGAGAAGTTTGCAGAGAAGACGGAGAAGCAATCGTTCAGAGGTCGACAGCGCATTCAGGAAGAGAGGGTCGTACGAATCGCTGGGAGAGAGAGGTCGTACGAATCGCTGGGAGGGAGAGGCCGTACGGATCTGTATAGCAGCTCGGTCGTACAGAACCGTATAGCATCTCGCACGTGTGAGAACAGGTCGTACAGATTTCGTACAACTGACGCAGGGATGCCATACAGCTGCGCAGAGGAGTCGTACAGATTAGCAGGGTGTTCTCAGTGATTAGCAGAGGCTCGATTTTGCCAGGTTGGCTAAATCGATTTTCTGAATTGTATTTGCGTCATATCTTCATAATAAAATTTCATCTCAGACTGCTGCACCGGTTTTCCCATCTTGGGTTTTGTCCAGGGGTTTATACCCAAAAAGATTTGTGTTGTCTCTATTGGTGTGATTGGTATTTTCTCTCAGTGTTTATTTTCCGCTGCATTTATTTGTGAAGAAATCCATGTGTGGTTAACAGTAGTAATTGGGTTTAATTAATTAATCTGGCATACTCTAACTCTAGAGTGGATTTTAAGGAAATTTACAACTTGTAGTTGCCCCTAAAGGATGATCCTATCTATGATGGTAGAGGAGCCAAGCAACTAAAGAGGTGACCTAAGGGGGCCTCGATCCCCGGATGGATCGGTTGTCACTCCAATTGAGGCACTCTTCACTTTATGCCACCAATGCCCAAGGTAGCAAAGGGAGAGACCCTGATCTAACCCGACAGGATAGATCCAGACCAAATCACCAAAACAAACTATATGGATAGAGTACGTAAGGTGGTAGGTAGATGAAACCCTTGATCTATGGGATGAAGTCACTGCAGGGGCTATGTTTGGATTGAGAGGCTTATGATTAATGAAATATCAACCCCAAGTGTTTAATTGAAGTGACTTAGGAGTTTAGATAAAGATCTAGGATCTAGGTGCTAATCCAAATGATCAAATTCTACTACCTTGGGGGAATTGACTTAGATCTTCAGAAAATAGCCAAAATAGTAGATCTAAAGGAGATCGAGGCTTTATAACAACTATGTGATGTGGCTTGATGATAGATTTGACATGTTGAGGGATATAAGCACAATTTGGATCGCAGATCAACCAAAAGAGTGACAAATCCAAGGAGGGCGAATAGCATGAATATTAGTGCCTTGGGAAATGGGTTAATGGAGTCCTCCAAAGGTGACGCCCTAGGGAACCCACCTTGGGATAAGCCTAAAGATAAAAACCCAGAAAGGATTCGCCAAAATTTTAAATTATGTGACCTAGAGAATTTTTTGAAGTTATGGAGTTAAGGTTTGAGTGTAGATCTAAGCTGAGACTGATGGATAGATCAATAAAATGAGAGATAAGCACTTGCAATCACTTGGTATTTGTAGATGCTTGTCGCATGGTGAAGACTAGCCCCAACAAGATCAAGTGAAGACTTTGAGTGCCCACATCCAAGTAAAATGCCCAAGGAGCCAAGTGTATCCCTCCTAACATGCACAATCGAGAAAATTCAATCAATAATGCAAGATAAGATGGATGATAAACAATGAGAGACAAAAAATGAGAAAGTAAATGGTCATAAGACAAATCTACTCCCTGTTTGAACCAAGATCCGAGAGAGAGAAGCAAGGTGAGTCTCCTCTACAAGTGCGCCCCTCTTCAAATCGGCCTTCATGTTGCAAATCAAAATATGGATCCAAAAGATACGTGAGCTACTACAAAGATCTTTCAATGGAAGAAAAAACTAGTATTCAGTCACCACATCTCACATTCAACCACAAGAGCACAAGTATTTGATCACAAGATAATTTCTTTATCCCATAAATCCAGAGCCAAAAGTCCCCTTTACAATGAGGGGGTCCTCTCTCTTAAATAGATTCGAGAGAGACCAAAACCCTAACCACTTTTTAAATGAGTGGTTGAGATTAAAAGATACAATAGAGATCATCAACAGTGGAGATCTTTTTATTTTTTCATTACATGGATCGATGATCAAGTCACAGAGGGGGGAGCACGTTTGCCCAATAACGCCCTAGGGAGGGCCAATACAACATAACAACATGATATAACATGGGCTAACATCATAAGGGGGTCACTAGGGGGCATAAATCACCCTAGGACCCAACCTTTTACAAAGATATGATATATTGATATGATAAATACAAATGATCAAGAATGAAGTGCACACCAAGGGGAGAAGACATCCTATCTAGAACAAGGACAACATCACGTGGAGACCATCCCGGATGAAGCAAATCCATATAACATGCATCAAGAGCCATAACTCATCATCATCAATCATCCCCATGCCATTTCCTTACCCACATTAGCCAAATCGATTTTCCTATTGCAGCCATGGTCATTTTTTCCGAATAAAAATTGTCGATACATCATGCTGGAGAATAAAATCATCATTAGGTTCACTTCCTTTTTGCAAAATCAACATCTGAGTGCACCAAGTGAATCAGAGACATGAAAGCCACTAGTAGTGACTACACATACTCCATACGTCCATCAAAATATGCATCTGAAGCCCAACACTATATCCAGTACAATAAAAATGGCCATACGGTATATTGGAATCCCCTTCCTGTAATACACTCATCCATAATAATTAAAACTGACCAAGAAGCATTGCAAAACATTTATGTTTCAGTAGCAAGTATTTGACTCCATTGGCACCGGTCTTCTATTCAATCATTTTGCTTTAAGTGAATTCAATGTGTCGTGATTGATTTATCATTTACTTTCTGTTGGTTTAATTCATATGTGATGCTCTTGTTTCAGTAATTCATTTAAACTCCTAGATTAACTTTCATTCTCGTAACTTAACGTAAATCCTTAGTTTCTTTTCTCGAGGACCACCCCCCTTGGCTTCGCTAGGAGTTGACCTAAACGAAGGAGTCAAGATCAAGTGATAGTACTTGACTCGAGGCTTTCCCCCAAGGTCACACCCAGTGGCTTGAAGATTTCTGCCACGCTAACCCCAAGGTGCGTATCGGACGGCAACACGGCCTATATGGTCTGCAGAGTATGGCCTACTCTGCACAGAAAAAAGGGTTGTATGGATTTTTGTACTGTACACCCTGTGTAAGATTCGTATAGCCTGCAGCCTGTACAATTTTTCTCTATCTGAACAGTACAGCTCCTATCCGTGTTGTATGGCTCCCTCTCGATCTTTGTACAGATGCCCTTGGCCTTCTCTCTCTATTGGTTGATCCTTTGCTTGAAAAGACGAACTAACCTTCTCCTTGCTGCAAACTCTATCCCTCTCTTTCAATCAAATTCTCACACTTTTCTAACTTGGGTTAATCACTAACTCAAGACTTCCATCTTGAGACTCTCACGATCTCAATACTTCTTTGTCTCCAACATCTGTCTCTTGCTTCACTTGAGAATAACCCCTTTCTCAAGAGCAAGAGCACTCTAGATCTAAAGAATTTAAGAATGTGTCAAATGCCTCTCCTTAGATCTCATTTTATAACTTTACAATAAGCAAATACCATGGGCCCTCCAATACCATGGGCCCTCAAAAACCATGGGCTCAATAAAAGGACTTTATAAATAAAGTTAATGTCTAGAAATTATCTTTTGGACGACTTCTACGTGCTAGACACATTGCCAATGTAGAAGTACATGTCTGAACTACAAAAACTAACAACTTCAAGGTGAAAAATTCTAGACCCTTCTAATATATTTCGATTCCTTCCGAAACCCTTATGTATTGTATAGAAGGGAAGTGACACCTAGCATTGGAACACAAGAGAAAAAGCATTGTAAGTTGTTTTCCAAGTAATAATAAAATATTGAAGCTGCCATTGCCCCATGGTTTTACCTACGCGCAGCAAGGTTTCCACGTAAATCTCATGTTCTAATATTATTGTTCTTTGCTTCTGTTTTTGTAATTTTTTTATAACAACAAGATCCAAGGTCAGTTTGATCTTTGTGACATCATTTAAAACCCCATCCATGTCTTTTTAAACTTCAGGGTTCCTTTTCCCTTAAAAGAATTTTGCAAGTGTGGAAAAATGTAGCCAAGTGGGTGTCCTAGGACTTGTTGCCCCTCATGCAGTATGAGGGTTACACTCGTGATTTTAGTCAAAAAGATCGAGCTTGTAGGATAATTCATTGGATGGAATGGGCTACATGTGAGCTTTGGCCTTATTGATCTCCTTCATTGATTGGATGTTGGATTGGTGCTAGTAGTTATTGAATGTGATCTCTCCATGATTTTTTTATCTTGATATGCTCTTCTCAGGGTGATATTGGCATGCTTGGAGTATTTTTCTTAGCAATGATGTAATTATCTAACACTTTGTGCATTCATAGAGTGGGAATCCATCAACTTGAGGTCTCCCTAAGTTTTAAAGTGCTAATAATTGCTCCTTGATGAAGTGTTTCCTATGAGATGTTTGACATCAAGATTATTAATGTAATTAGGTGGGTTTGATATCTCCTAGCTAAAACACCTTTTGTCACACAACCTAGCAGGCTTGTGATTGCGAGGATTAATCGGCTACCAGATCGGTGGAACCTAGGGACTCTGTCCCAAAGTGTCACACTAACAAGGTACCCTCTCTTTAGGTCTCCTGAATCCACCAAAGGCAGACACAAACTAACCACGGGAGGTGTCCCTAGTCAAGTGTTCCAAGTAATTACCAACAAAGCTAGTGTTTCCCATAAGCAACAAGACCGATTAATAGACGAACAAGGTATTGAGAGTGTTACCGGATGAACTAGCAAGGCTAGTGTCCAATGAACAAATGCATGGAAAATGCGACCACTGTCACTTTAGTCGCACCTCCAACTACTTCAGAGTGTCGTAACCTCCAAGGGGAAGAGCCCTTATTGCTAATTTGCAAGACACTTAGGCAAACAAAACTGTATCTTCTACACAGTTATATTAGTGACCAGTGCCTTAGAAGTCCAATAGACTATGAAGGAAAGATGTAAATGATAAAGCTCCTATCAAACCAGAGTACAACTTATCACTATTATGACCAAATTTCTTCACTAAATTATCATGTAATCATTCATCAAATGAGGAAGTAAATAGTATGAATGCTGGTGCAATAAATGTAACCACAGTAACCCCAACATTAACAAGTGCAATTAGCAATACCAGTTAACAATCTAATAAACAGTATTGTCATTCGAACAGTGTTCATATTCCATCCAATGATCTTCCAATAATAAATGATATCCAAACAATATTTAATAAACTGAGATGACAATCAGACCACATCAAATTGAGTGATTTAACCAAGTATATCAGGTCTGATATCTCTTTCTATAATAACCAGACAGCCTTTACAAAAGTGAACAGTATGACAGCACCTTTTTTAAAGCATTCAATATCTATGTTTAGCATCAAAGAGCAATTTTACTAGCAAATTGTGACACTTTAACCAAGTCTGCTATAGCAGTCCTGTAGCATGTAAATAGTACAACTTTTTCAGTCCTTTATAACAGCATTAATTAACCAAAAACAGTCCCTTTAATAAGTCTTCACCAAACAGCAAATTTAAAGTCCTTTGCTAACCCTATTATGGTAATTTTTGTGTGCTTATGTGGCAGGTGTTAGGACTGTCAAAGAGAGGGACAGTCTGCAATTTATTGCAGACTCAAAGGAGCAAAGAAGAGGGCTGTTAAGGGGGCTATTACAGCCTGCAAAAAGGTTCCCCAAAGGCTGCTCTAGCCTAGGGCAGGCCTAGAAATGAGGGTCGAGCCCTTAAGGAGGGAGGTCGAGCCCGAAATGAGGCTGGCCGAGGGTAGGAGAGAAGGGAAAAAGGCAGTGTTCCACGGGGATGCATCTCCCAGGGTCGGGAGCTCACCCCCTGTGTTTCCCACGCCCCGGGGGCTGGGAGGCTCCATGTGAAACATTTCGCTGCGCCCCCTTTTCTCAGAAACGTGGGGAAACGCAGGTTTTTAAAGTTCCTTGATGGGGGGGCTTCTACATGCCCCCTCCCGAAAATGGGGAGCTCCCACACGCCCCCCCCCTGAACTCCCTAAAATTAATTTTAAAAACAACAAATGAAATTTCTAACCTAAACTTACCTATTCGCACCATGTTGACTCATTCTTCATCCCGCGTTTTCATTTTGTTTAGAGCTCCCTGTTCTGAACCGACGGCATCAATTTCAGCAGCGTGAGCGTGAGCAGCGTGAGCCCGTGAGAGCTGGAGCTGGAGCTGGAGTGTGTTACTGTTTGTGGCCCGTGAGAGCTGGAGCTGGAGTGTTTGTGGCCCGTGAGAGCTCGAGCTGGAGTGTTTGTCTAGCCCGTGAGTGGAGCACTGTGCTTGGAGTTTGAACTTGGTGGTCGTGAGCATTGTGGCTGGAGTTTGTGTGTGTGGCCCATGAAAACTAGCAGCCGTGAGCACTGACAGTTGTGGACAGTCGTTTGAAACTTTGCATGTGGTCTAAACTGCACTAGTGGACAACCGTTTTACAGTTTTTCTTCCATGTGGACATCAATTTGAGTGTGGTGTGGACTGTGCAGCGTGCATTGTGGAGGTATGCACCATAGCAAACAGTTAGACTACTATTTAATAATAAATATTAACTTATTATTGTTTTTTTTTTAGTTTTCCTGTGTGTTACTGTGTTTTAGTTTTTAAATGTTTTGTGCATGTTTGAGCCTTGAGCTCTGTATTTAATTTTTTTGATATTTTATTAGTAAAAATAATAATTGTAATTGTTTTAGCAAATTTTTTAGTTTTTATTTTTAAATTTTGCATGGACAAATTTTTAAGTTTTAGCAATCAAACCCTAGCATTGGACATCTTATCAACCATGAACATTTTGTCATTTTATGAGATTGCAGGTTGCCAAAAATTGTAAACACCAAGGACTGAAAAATTGTAAACACCAAGGACAGTGGGGCAGAGGTTGGAAGTGGAGGTGTAGATACTTCATCCAGATCTGTTAATTTGGACAGCCAAGGTGCCAATCCACCAAGGGTAATGGCTGAATATGCCAAGGGAACATATGATCCCAAAAAACCACGTATGTTATACGTAACAAAAGTAGGTGCATCGGTGCCCCAATCTACGGCAAAGCGAGGTGGTGGTTCGCGTCGTTGGACATGCAATGCTTGTGGCCATCATTGGGTTGGCAGTTACCGTCGGCTTAAGCAACACGTTTTGGGCATAGGTGGAAATGGAGTGAATGTATGCACAAAATTAAACATGTGGCAAAAATCTGACCTTTTGAGGTTGCAAATGGCTGCAGATACAAAGGGCACCTTCACTAGCCACAATGTGGAGGCCCTAGAGGGAGCTTCTAATTCCAAAAGGAAATCTGGAATTAAAGCATCCAACCTTATGATTCCACCATCTCCTGCTATGACATCATCCACAAAGAAGGGCTCTTCTTCTCGTTCATGTGCAATGGGACCTGTTATCACAGTTATAGTAGCCGGGCTACCATACATTATTTTTTTGATTCCAGTACACTTTTTCAGCTAGTTCCCTTGCATTGAGATGCTGAGATGAGCATCTATTATGGATCATGTTATTATATGGACAGCAGTTTTTGTTCCCCATGCCATGACTGAGTTTCAGGACACCCAGAGAGATGACCGATATAGCCATTTAGCCATTTATACAGAGCAGACAGTATTGCCCAGAGTTACAGCAGCAGTTTCAGAGGACAGATGATGGTTCAGATATTGTGCATTCGGGTATATGACTCAGCAGGTATATTTTGGTGTTATGGTTATATTGCTTTTATATTCATTCTTGTAGCATGTCTTAGCATTTAGTATCATGATCTGGCTATCATATAGATATGTGGACCTGGTTGTACTTTTATATATATATTGTATTGTCCCCACTCATACTTAGAAGTTCACTACCCATACTCATTGGTTTTACTCTCCCTAAGGAGAACAGGGGTGATCATTCCCACCATACTTTGGCTTGCTAGTGTTGGTCTCATTATTCACTGTCTTTATCCATCCATTACCTACCAGTTTGTTCATTACCCTAACTTACTACTTGACTAGTGGCATGGAGGACCTTCCCCCACTTTAGCCTCTGTGTTGGATAAGCTTCCCTGTTTCTTGTGTCTTGGCTCTAAGTTGGTGACAGAACTTACCTATGGTGAGTTGGATTGTAGTCCTAAATCATTCTGGTCAGTTGTCCCGATGTTTGGCACTGGTACGAACTCTCCTTAGTCACTTAAGATGTGTTGGCTAAAACTGAAAGCTCATGTACTACTTATGGAAACTTATGTAAATTCGCCCAGGAAACTATAAACTCTAGAATGTGTTTATCAACACACGTGAGTAAAGGGCAAGAGCAATGAAAAGCTAAAAATACTCCTTGAAGAGTATAATGAAAGGTCCAAAAAAGCAATGGTTCTTAAACTCTATATCTAAATGATTGCTGACCTTATATGTATATGTACAAACATGCCCTATGGAAACTTATGTAAATTCGCCCAGGAAACTGTAAACTCTAGAATGTGTTTATCAACACACGTGAGTAAAGGGCAAGAGCAATGAAAAGCTAAAAATACTCCTTGAAGAGTATAATGAAAGGTCCAAAAAAGCAATGGTTCTTAAACTCTATAGTTAAACGATTGCTGACCTTATATGTATATGTACAAACATGCCCTAGATGCAAGCTGCGATTAGTTGTGCTTATCAGCAGACCTAAGATCCGAAGGGTTATGTAGGCCAAAAAGGCCATGAAATGAAATCAATGGATCCTAATGAAACTGGATCATCTTTTATGAAAGTAAACATGGTGCCTAAGTTGAATAAGCACTCTTTGAACAACTTATCCATCTGTGAGACACTGCCATCCCCCGTGTTACTGTTTGTCCAGCATATGTTAGAGTGTGTATCCCCTTTCCATTTCCAAAGTGTCACAATGTCAAGTCAGTAGTCACCCCTTAGCCTAGCCTTTTTATTTTTAGCCTTCACCCTTCACTAACAAATTGATCACAACTGTGAAGTGAGTATGGTCTTGAAAGTCTGGTCTGAGTAATAATAATAATTAATGACCTTATATATTTGGTTTTAGATCACCAGTAATGATTACTTCTTGTTATAATTGTTACTTGAATGAATTGTAGAGCATGCTTTAACCTTGGACACCTTGCAGCAGTTTGATGATAGCCTGAGTTATATTTTGGGTCATGTTGACTTGGTCAAACCTAGTTTGACCAAAAGTCGAACACGGGACATGAGGTGGCAGACCTCAGATGGTACAGAGATATGATAGATGGTCTAGTACAGGTCACTAGTTGGTTCTATGCAGTGGTTTCAGACTTATGATGATGATTTGTGCTTTTTAGCACTTTTACAGATTATTATTATTTGGTCTGTCGGATATGATGGACATTTATTTTGGATCATGCAGAGATCTATATGGTGTATGAGTACACATCTTGGATAGATTTGGGCTCTCTGAGTCCAATGAGACAGTCTGTTTTCAATTCCGGGCAGTTACAGTGATTTTTAGCCTCAGTTGGCTATCCTAGTGCAGTTTTGGCTTATCAAAGGCCCTGTCAGAGCAGTGATGAGATTTGATGAGCTTACCTAGGGCGTTGTGCATGGAGGGGGTGGTCCAGCCACTTGATATTACCATATTAACCCCCTCCCAGAGAGCCTAGTGGTCTCACCTTGACAACGCAGGCACTCCAGGAGGCAATTTGGGCATTTTCACACTTCCCAAGGAAGATCAGAAATGGTAAAAATGGCTACTGAGGGATTCGATTTGGGCTACTGAGGCAAGGGATTGGCAGGGGATGATGTTTGATGATGAGAGTGATGTCTTCCACACCTTCTCCAGCAGTTTTAGCTTCCAGTGGGGCCTACACTCTTCACTCCGGCATTTTATATAGTTTTCTGGAGCCTCCAAAGGCTCACAACTTTCCCAGAGAGGCACGATTTCGTGCTTAGAGCATTATTTTATTGATATTGTGCCATGGGGATTGACCAAGGGTGTTAGAAATTACCCCTTGGACCCACCATGAGCTAGATCTTATATTTTATCATTGAGATTTGGTGGGACCCCCTCTCCTAGGGCGATTTGGTCCATTGATTTATTATTTTATTATTGATCCATGTACTTTTATGTTGAGTTCATCTCAACCATTGATTAGATCATGTTGATATTTTAATCTTAGCCATCCACTCAAAAGGTAGTTAGGGTTTTGGTGTCTCTCCATCCTATTTAAAGGAGAGAGCTCCTCATTGTAAAGATGACTTTTGGCTCTGGATTATTGGAATAAAAAAATACTATTGCATCTACTTGTCTTGTGGTGGTGAATGCTTTGGATTTCGACTGTTTGTTCTTCCTTTGCACTGGGTTATTGGAGATTATCTTGCTATCTTTTTGTCCATGTATTTTTCATCTACAGGTGGAGGCCGATTTGCTTCAAGGAGGTCACATTGGTATGGGAGACTCTCCCTGCCTCTTCTTTGGGGTCTCTTCGTCGGTAACAGGGAGTATTACTGTCTTAGTACCTTCTACTTCATGTTATCATTTGCTTATGCTTGTTTTTCCTCCATGCTTGATCATTCTGATTGAATCGATTTCCTTGGTTTGACAGGTAGAGGAGGGCGCACGTGTGGACTAGGGCATCACTTCAAAGCAAGAAAACTCAAAGATCTCCCATTTGATCTCTGCGGGAACATTCCTCTTACAACAAGGCAACCTCATCCATCACATAGGTATGATCTCAAGGTAAATTTCTCATTCCATGATCTATCCATTTGTCTAAGTCATTAAAACCCTCATTTTACATTTTCTCATATCTAATTGGATCTAGTTAGCTTTTGGCTGAGATATTGAAAACACACCTCTATAGCATCCACGGCAATTCGGATCTATAGTTTGGTGTGGATTGGCTTCCATTTGACCCCTTTCCCAAGGCACCCTAGCCTCTCCAAGTGAGGTCGCACTCCTTAGTTGGGTGAGTTTGCTAGGTTCCAAGACCTGGGTAGGTGAGATCCCACTTGATTTGAACTCTCCTCACTTGATAACCTACCCCTAGTGCTTCACCTTGTTGATTTTCACCTTGTGGGCCCCATTCCTCATTTTGAGGGTTGTGCCCCACTTGGGTCACTTGGTGATGCATTTTGAATCTCAGATCTACTGAGATCTAGCCATTGGATGACCTTGATCTTCAAAACCCACCTTGCTTTGCATATTGACAACCCCAATCTACATTTTGGTGGACATCCGACTCCATTTGACCCAATTCCCAAGGCACTGATCCTTCTCCTCAGGCTCACGACTTTTCTGGGTTGTGAGGTTTCCTTGTGGGTTGATCTCTGTCTGGTTGCTTGAACACTTAGATACTGTCATATCCATCTATCAAGCATAGCTAGAAATCCCTAACTGTCAGATCTCTTATTTGGGACGCTTTCCCTGTTTTAAGGGTCACGTTTCCCAAGGCAGTTGATTTTGACCATTTGAAACTAGCTTTGAATCCTGGAATCATACTTAATCCTAGAATCACTATGTGTCATCTTTCCTTATCACATCACACCTTTCCTAAGCCTCCACAGTGGTCCTTCCTTAATTCTAGGGTTCCATACCTGTCACCCTACGTACTTCATTATATTGAGTTGATTTGGTGATTGGGTTGATCTCTCCTATCGGGAGTAGATCTGGGTCTCCCCCTTCCTATCTTGGCTTTGATAGCTAAAGCGAAGAGTGCCTTGGTTAGCGTGACAACCATCCTTTTGGGAACTAAGGCTCTCTTGGTTCACCACTTTAGTTGCCTATCCCCTCTACCATCCACCTTGGATCCATCTGTAGAGGCAACTACAAGATTGGTGATAACAGGACCAACTATTACAGGGATGTATGGTAGGTTGAATCGTAATTATATAGATGATGCCATTGGCAAATTCCTTTATTCCAATGGAATTCCATTTCATGTTAGTCGCTCTCCTTATTATAAGGAGATGGTCCAAAAAATTGCAACATTGGGACCTTCATATGTGCCACCAGGTGAACATAAGTTGAGGACAACTATTTTAGATAGGCAAGTGTCGAATATCACTATGGATAAAGAAACTATGAGACTAACATGGGTGAAGAAAGGTTGCTCCATTGTTATGGATGGGTGGACAGACATTGCCAGACGTCCACTTATCAACATCATAGTTACATGCAAAGAAGGGCCTTTCTTTCTTAGAGCTACTGATTGTTCAGGAAAGCGCAAAGATGCAGCTTTCCAATTTGAGCTTCTTCGAGATGCTATAGAGGAGGTTGGGCCTACCAATGTCGTGCAGGTTGTGACAGATGCAGTAGCAGTGTGCAGATCAGCTGGGTTACTAGTTCAAAGCAAATACAAGCATATTTTTTGGACACCTTGTTGTGTGCATGCACTCAACAATGCACTGAAAGACATTGGAAAGATTGAGTGGATATCATCCTTGGTGTTAGCTGCGAGAGATGTGCAGATGTTTATCTTCAACCACCACACCTCCTTAGCCATGTACAGGACTCACTCAAAGAAGGAATTCCTCAAGCCCATAGACACTAGATATGCTAGCTATTATCTCTTATTGGAGAGGATGTTGGAGGTGCAACCAGCATTGCAGGCCATGGTTGTTACTCCGGATTGGAACAGGTGGACCGAATCCAAGACAAATGAGGGGAAGAAGGTCAGGCTTCAGGTATTGGATAATGATTGGTGGGAAGATTGCAGTTATTTGGTGTCTTTCTTGCACCCTATAGTTGAGGTCATTCGCTATGGGAACTCGGATTCCCCTAGTCTTGGAGAAATCTATGAGACTTTTGATAGCATGTTGGGTTGAGTAAGGGCGGCCATTCGTGAGAAAGAGCCATCCTTAGAGTTCTATATGACCCAGATTCGACCCATTATTTAGCGTAGGTGGGATCGAATGAACACACCTTTGCACATGGCAGCATACGCACTTAACCCAAAATGTTATCTTGAGAGGCCTGGTAGAATTGCCCCCATCGAAGATCCAGAGATCAAGAGGGGATTTTGAGCTGCCATAACAAAGATGTATGATGAAGAAGAGGCAAAAACAATTTGAAGACAGTGGGTTCATTTTGCATCTCTCAGTGGTCCCTTCAACAAGCATGATGCAAAGGAATATCTTAAGGACTTAGGACAAGAAGATCCCATTGGTTGGTGGAGGATGCATGGGGATGATGCTCCAGAGATCCAATATATTGCCATTCGCTTATTGTCTCAAATTGCTAGTTCCTCTGCAGCAGAGAGAAATTGGTCTACATATAGCTTCATCCACTCTATCAAGAGGAATAGACTTACCTCTAAGAGAGCGGAGAAGCTAGTGGCAGTGCACAGTGCCCTACATCTTTCACATAGGAAGACACCAGATTATCAGATGGGACCGGCGACACGATGGGATGTGGATCCAGAGGATGATGCACAGATAGATGAGGAGGAGAGACCAGATGAGATGCAGCACGGTTTGGTTGGTGTGCCATTGGTCACTCCTAAGGTTGAGACTGAGAGTGACTCTGACTTAGATGGTGACACTCCCATAAATGGTGACTTCATGCAGCATAACATCAGGAGGACCAGTCCATGGATCTATCTCCTTGATGCACTTTGAGTCTTTTCATGATTTACTTTTGCTACTTTTACTTTTATTTTCCGTCATTGATGAACTCAGACTGAGTCTTTAGACTTTGACTCATCACTCTTTGAGTCGTTGAGTCTTTACTCTTTAGTACTATTTTGAGTAATTTTAATTTGCTATATATATTATACTGTTTAGTAGTTTGTTGTTTAGTGTTTACAATTTATGTGACATGTCTATGATTCTGATTTATGATTATTGATTTGTCATTTAAAATTTATCTATTGTTTATGTTTATGATTAAAAGTTATTATGGAAGATGTGCATGCATTTAAAATTTAAAATAGCCATCATGAATTGAATATCATGTTTACAATGTACATTGCACAATGATGAATTTCAATTTAGTATGTAAATGTTGATGGGATGAAGAATTGATATGTTATATGTACACAATTCATATTTTTTATTTTTTAATAATTTAAAATTTTGGAGACGGGGGGCCCTATGTTAGAAGTTTAGAACTTAGGACCCCGATGCCCCCCCGCCCCCCCCGTCCCCCAAAATACCCCAAAATTTCAGGGTGTCTCTACACGTTCCCAATGTGCGTTTCCCCGCTCCCGCATCCCGGAGACTTGGTGGAACATTGGAAAAAGGTAGGTCGAGGGGGAAAAGGAGGGAGAAATGGAAGGTCGGGGGTAGGAAGAGATGAAAGGAGCTAGGGTTTTAGGAGAGTTTAGGTTTTTAGGTCTGATTTTTGGTAGTTTTAGGGTTTTTTAAGATTTTTAAAAATTTTATATTTTTAGGGCTTCCTAAAATTTCGCCCTAGGGTTTTTAGGGATAAATAAGGCAGGCTGAATTTGTAGGAGAGAGAGCCAAAATTTTAGGAAGGCCAAAAATTCGAAAGAAAAAAAAATCATTTTTTAGAGTTTTTAACATAAAATTGCAAACCTATTTAAAAGACCTAATCTAGCATGAAATTTAATATTTACACATGTACAAGCAAGAGTAAATTGGTAAAAAATGATAACTTAGGGTTTTTATGGATGAGACCTGTTATCACACCATAGTAGCAGGGCTTCTATTCTTGCTTAGCAGATATCTGCACATTCCAGAGCTTCCATTATTCCAGAGCATGGCTATATATTTTGGATCACTCATGATCAGAGCAGTATATTATTCAGATTTATGTTAGACCTTGTGTCAAGGCTGAGCCTTGAGAGTTCAGATTTGATGACCGATGTGACCTTTTATCCCATACAGTTTCAGTTCAGTGCTTAGAGATGTATTGCAGCAGTGTTTCAGATGGTACATGATGATTATTATGATGATGTTATATGATCTATGGATATGTTATCACTAACTGTGGATTATTATCTTGTTGATTTAGTCATGTTTACAGCATCTGCTTGGTATATTATTCCTGATGTGGCAAACTGTTTAAAATGAACTATAAATCATAAAATGGACAATTGCTTGCACATTTAGGTCATTTAACAAAACCCATTCGTTTTCACCTTACATAAATATGGTCTTTCTTGACACCAGTTGTCTGCTAGTGTAGGCTCCATATTCACTTGACTCCATCCATACATGACTTTCCTATTTGACTTTATCCTTTGACTTATCTCACTTGACTTTTTGATACTGAGGACTTCCCCATTTTTCTACCTCTGTGTTTGGACCGCATCCCTGTATATTCAGTGTCTCGGCTCTGAGTTGGTGACAAAACTTGCCTTCGGTAAGTTGGATTGTAGGCCTAAATCATTCTGGTCGGTTGTCCCGATGTTTGGCATTGGCTCGAACTCCCCCTAGTCACTTGAGATGTTGTTGGCTAAAACTGAAAGCTCATGTTCTACCTATGGAAACTTATAAATTCGTCCATGGAAACAAAAAAGGGGCAAGAGCGATGAACAGCTAAAAATACTCCTCGAAGAGTATAAGAAAGGTCCAAAAAGCAATGGTTCTTAAAAGCTATAGCTAAACAATTGCTGACCTTATATATATTGGAAAAACATGCCCTGGATGAAAGCTGCAACTAGTTGTGCTTATCAGCACACCTGAGATCCGAAGGGTTATGTAGGCCAAAAAGGCCATGAAATAAAATTGAATGATCCTAATGAACCTGGATCAACTTGATGTAGACATGATGCCTAAGTTGAATAAGCACTCTCTGAACAACTTATCCATTTGTGAGGCACAGCCATCCCCCATGTTATTTTTGTCCAGCACAGAGTTTGTAGCTTCCCCCCTTCTCCCAGTCCAAAGTATTTTTGATTTAGGTTAGACAAGTCAACCCCTTTGCCCAACCTTGTTCCTAGCCTTCATCCTTCACTAGCAGTTTGACCATGTCCAATGGGTGAGTTTGTCATTTGAACTATTGTGCAAGCAATTTTTATATAACAACGGACTATGCTAACTTAATCAATGCCACTGAATGGATGTTATACTTTGAGCTTGGCTGTGAGAATGATTAGAGAAGCATTGTCTTAGTCTACTGATGTGATTTATCCTTGGTTGTATATTCTTGGGATCCGTGATGATGTGGACTATATATATATGCTTTTTGATGATGATTCATGGTCCCACATGCTTGATGATGATATCATATGATGGACATATGATGCAGATGATGATTGATGCAGTTCAGCAGACTTATTTATTACTTCAGATCAGCAGATTGTACATTGTCCATATATGGTGGACCCTACAGCTGGCCCATTAGGGCAACTCATGGTGTATGAGTACACATTTCTAGTGGATTTGGGTCTTCTGGATCCAATGAGACACTTATCTTTCAGTTCCGGGCACTTCTGACAGTGATTGATGCAGTTTTACACTTGTTGACCAGATTTGGGGTTGATTTCCCAACCTGAGCAGCAGGGGCCATGATTGGCCAGTTCACCTAGGGCGCTGATGATGGAGGGGGTGGTCCAACCACTTGTTTTTACCATTTACCCCCCCTTCTGGAGAGCCTGGTGGGCTTAGATGGACAGCGCAGGTGCCTTAGGAGGCAGTTTGGGCACTTTCACAGTTATCGAGGCAGTTAAAAAAATGGGATAAAGTGGTCACTGAGGAAATCGATTTCGGCAATTGAGGCAAGGTTTTGGCATTTGGTCTTCACAGAGGTTTTCCAGGGTGGCATCACTATCTTCCAGTCAGTTTTCACCATGTGGGTATGCCCACATTTATCACAGGAGGTCATTTACTGCTTGACTGTCATGGATTTGGAGGACAGTTTTGGTCATTTATATTATCTTGGACATATTTTATTATTTTATTGTGCCTTGGGGTGAGCTAGTAAGGATTGATGCCTCCTAGCCCCACCATGTGCTTATATTGTCATGTCCTAGTCACTATGAGGTGGATTTTGGGTACTTATACTTCTCTAGTGGATGACGTCACCCTCTTTTTGTACCATTTAGTGGGGGCGCTATCATTATATTGGGTGATCCATGTGATGTATTGTTATGATTTATTGTTAGCCGTTGATTAGATCTTTTGATCTTTTAATCTTAGCCACTCATGTAAAAAGTGGTTAGGATTGTACTCTCTCCCCATCCTATTTAAGGAGGGAGCCTCTCATTGTAAAATCATCTAGAGATTTTTGGCTCTTGGCTCTTGGAATAAAATTTCTATCTTTTGGAGTACATGCTTGGATTGGAGTGGATGTTGGTTGTTTCGATTGTAAATGCTTTTGTCCATTGCACTGGAGGATCTATTGTAGCTATCTTGCATATTTGCCATATCTTATTTATAGGTTAAGAGGACGATTTTGGACAAGGGCGAATTGGTGGGGAGGCTTGCCCTTCAAGCTTGGAAGAAGTCGTTTTGGTTTGACAGGGAGTAGTTTTGCCTTTGTGTCAACTATTCTATGTTTCTCTCTCTCTCTTGCTTGTATCTACCTTCAACATGTTAAACTGATTGATTCTTTGCTCCTTGGTTTTGACAGGTTAGAAGGAATCACATGTGGCTTGGGAAAATCGATTTGGCAAGAGGGCTTCAAGAATTCTCCATTTGATCTTTGGCAAAGTAATCCTCGTCTCAACTAGCATTCATCTCTTCATCCAGGTATGCTCCAAGAGGTATGATTTTCTTCTTCCTTGAATCATCCATAATTTCTAGTTCATAAAAACCCTAATTGATTAAAACCCTTGTTTTTGGTTTTTCTTAGATCTACTTAGATCTAGCCTTGCTTTTGAAGAGATATTGAAAACCCACCTCTATAGCATCCACCCCTAGTTGGATCTATAGTTTGGTGGTGATTAGCTTAGAATTGACACACTTTTCAAGGCAAAAAGCCCTCCTGAACCTAAATCGCACTTCCTAGAGAGAGGCTTGTTTGGTTAGATCTAGCACATGGGTAGGTGAGATCCCACTTGATTTGAAATCTAGACACTTGATAACCTACCCCCAGATTCTTACTTTGGTGAATTCTACCTTGTGGACCTCATTCCATGTTTTAAGGGGTTAAAACCCCCTTTTGAATTCCTAGGCACCTCAAAACTCAGATCTACTAAGATCTAACCCTTGGATTGACTTGGTTTTTGGGATCTACATAGATCGGGGTACTAGCTACTTGGATCTAGAGTTTGGTGGCCATTGGACTTGATTTGGTCCACCTAACCCCTCCATTAGCCCTCCTTGAGCAAAGTCGCACTACCTAGGGAAGGTGAGTTTGTCCACTTTGAGGAAGTGGGTGTTTGAGATTTCTGTAGATTTGGATTGCCCATACCTTGAAACCTAGGTCTAGAATATCTTTTTGTGACGATCCGCCTTGGGGTTAGCATTCCTTGTTTCAAGGGATTGTGGTCCACTTAGGGTCATTTCATGAAAACCTAGATCTAGCAAGATCCAACCATTAGATCTCAGTTAGCCCACTTGACTTGGCTCCTAGGTGTCCCGATCTACATTTTGACATACCTTTTGACCCCATTAGCCCATTTAACAAGGCACTAGTCCTCCTCAAAGCAAGTTGCACTCCTTGGGATTTGTGTCAAACCCTAGATCTAGCACGTGGGTATTCCTAAACTCAACTTAGATCCATAGATCTAGTCATTACCTAACCTCTAGTACCATTTTCACACCTTAGCTTCACCTTGTGGGCCCACTTAAATCCATTTCACATATCCCAATAAAATAAGACCCACTTGTGTAAACATATGGTACTATACCTTGTCATCATACCCAATCATGTGGCCTAAACCATACGTAGGTTGAAACACTAGCATTCTCTTACACCATCTTCAACCATACCTCAACTCCTAGGTCCACTTAGCCTTGCATTGGTTTCTGTAACTCATCATTTACCCGTCCTTAGAAACCTTTGTTTGGGTCCACTCAACTGTGATTGGTAATAGGGTCTCCCCCTAGGTCTTATTACACCTTGACCTAAAGCGAAGAGTGCCTCGGTTGACGTGACTCCCACCTTGCCTTGGGAACCGTGGCATCTCTTGGGTCACCTCTTTAGTTGCCTGTCTCCTCTAACGTCCCGGATGGGATACCACTAGAGGCAACTACAAGTTGTGTGATAACAAGACCCTTAAACCCTAGCCCTAGAGGAAGGTGACCAGCCTTCCTCTTGGAGTAATTTATCTTTGTCTACTAAATTAGGGCTTCTTGTAACAACCTCTAGGGTTCATTACAAAAGCCTAATCTAGGGCAAAGTTGGAGATCCAAGGATAAACTTGTGAAAACCTCCTCTAGGGAGTGTTTCCACCATGCAAAGAGGATAGAAGGAAGTCAAAGACCCTATTCAGAAAAAATGCATCCCTAGGGCCACCATTCAATCATTCAAAAAGCAAGAAATTCACCTACCTTTTACCAAGCAAGGCTAAAAAGACCAGACTTACGTGAGCATGTGTTCTTCCAACAATTCTAGCTTCCACCAAGCATGAGCAAACCAAAGACAACATCCAACTTCATCCACAAGAGCAAAGAAAAACTACTCCAAGAGGTGCACATCACTCCACGAGAGCTATCTAGGGTTAAAAAGTAACATATTTGAGTTTTATCCCATGAGTTATGATTTGAAAATGAAGTGAGGAGTTCTATTTATAGGTTTCTCAACTCACTTTACAAGAATAACTAGGCCGACAGGCCAAATAAATGTCAGTGAAAAAATATAACATGAAATAATATAAAATAATCTAAAGATGGCCTATAGTAGGCTTAAAGTAGGCTACCTGGGGCATTTTCCCCCTAGGTGCATAAAATATGCTAAAAATGAGTAGAAAACTTCACTCTGAGAAGTTGAGTAAGCAGGGGGGATCGTCATGCCCCATCTAACCCCAACAATGCTGAAAATCCCTCAATGTCCCCCCTCAAACATCCTGTGGGCCTGGTGACCATAAGGTGACGTCATCATGAAAGATGCCCAAGGAAGGAGGGCACTCTACTGGAAAGGGACCAGGAAGGGTGTGTCAGGTGACCGTAAGAGAAGGCAAGGGCCTCATAGCTGGAAGAACTATCACTAGAGTAGAAAACAAGTGGGTGTTCATGTGACCCAATGACCCACCCCTAGGAGCCCCGGACACCAACCTCGGGGCTACAAGCCCTATAATGAGGCAGTCAGCAATGCCACTAAGCCATAGTACTCCTAAGAGAAGGACCAAAGGGTCCGGTCATAACCACCACTCAAAAAACGTTGGATAACACCCATCATGGTTCTGAAGAAAAGAACGACCCTCTCCTCGTGGGCACATATCTAAAGGTGCGCTGGTACTGGTACCACGTAACACTAGCTCCAACTACAGGACGAGTGCTCTTCATGGGAATGCTCGAGAACCTATGAATCTTCTAGGTACCTGTATACCTACACACACATCAAATATCCAAGGGCATCAAAAAGTATCATGAGGCAGACACTTTCGGCCTACCTTGCTTAGTATAATGAAATGCAAGTAACTAAACATGAGGAACAACAGATGCAATGCAAGGATAATAGTATATGTTAAACTCAAATGAAACTAAACATACCTACGCTAAACATGATAATCGAAATGGGTTAAGTAAAATCATACCACCAATGTAGTCAGTTGAGTAGGTCATTCATACTTGATCTTTTTCCTTTGTCTTTAGAAACAATCCATGATAAGATCGTAATAAATTGAGTACCTACCAGGATCTGCATCAGGATGGGGAATGGAAGTTGGATGACCACGGGGCCCTAGAAGCTTTGAAATTGCTGCCACGGAGAAGGAATGCAATCACAGGCTTCATTTATCCATGCTTCTACCAGGCTTATGTATGGGCTATCCCCATCATACATTTGCTTTGAGAAAAAAAAATTCCTGAAACCGGTTGCCTGATTTTGAACTTGGGAGACCATTTGTAGAGGTGGACCTCGCAAATCTTCATATGCTAGCTGCAACCTGTCCTTGCACCTACTTAAACATTTCCTTGGATACACAAGTATATTGTTCATCTTTCTAATAATCATGTTAGTATCCCTAATAATCTTTGAAATTTTGAAATTGGCAACCACAAGATTCATTCTTTCACATTTCAAGCGAAAAGATAGACAATAGATATCCTGGAAATGTGAAATGAATATCATACTTGTCCACATACCTGTATTGATTTTGTTGAAATGGATCATTGGAAACTTACCAACATCGAACAGGAAGGGCTGAAAAACTTCAATAACACTTTTTGAAAAATTCTGCTGATTAGGGAACACCACGGGTATAACGTCTGTAAAGGAACCCCTTGTATGACATACTCCACACTTCTTAATACTAGATATGCACGAATAATCTGGGATCATAGAAGTCTCATCAAGAATAAGGCTTTCAAAGTCTTCAACCCCTTCATCATATCGAAACATCTGCATATGGTGATCATCTATAATGGCAAGAGGAACCACATCCTGAGATACTTCATCAGCAAAAGGGTTAACCCAGTCTTCATTGTTAACATCATAAGGAGATGAGATCATCTTATCTTATTCAACATAGCTTTCACTGACTACGTCTTCGATGGCCCTGCCCAAGGTAACCATGACTTCTTCATCCCAAACAATGTCAAATTCTGGCTCGAGCTGATCCATACTAGCCTTTGGTTCTTCTGTGAATGGCAGGAAGACTTTATTGACTTCTTCTTCCAAGTATTTGTCATTGAAGAGTCTGGAAACCACACTACTTGGTCTTGAAGAATCGTAAAGTGGTGGACCCATAAACCTCTAATAATCATCGTCCTCATCAATCCTGTCATTCTTCTTCATGAGATCCGAGATATCATAAGAAACTATTTTATGATGGCAAGGAGAACTCACCCTTTCCTTCTGTTCTTCAATTTCTTCAACTAGGACTTCTTGGTCTTCATTTCTAGGATCACGATCATATTTGTCTTCATAAGGACCTTCATCTTGGGACATAAGGCTTATGATGTCATCCACAAGGTTTTGAACAATAGTTTCTTCAAGTAAGTCCTTTGAAACCTGATCACCATCACACACGTCTTCAATGCGGACTACCTCATCTTGTTCTGTGGTTGAGATAATCTGATCATCTTTGCTATACTTTTCTTGATTATTTTCTTTCTGGAACCATTCCTTTGCCATTTCGACATAGGGCACCCATTCCTCATGCTTTGTTGGGAACCAACGACTACAAAATCCCTGTACCAACTCTGCTAAGGAAGATATTGTACCTTTTCCCAATTGTCAAGACTCAAAACCAATCAAGTCCCTCATCATCTAGATGCCATGCAAATGATTTCATATAAACTTCCTCATCCTTTTGAACAACAAAAGATGAAACAACTTCCATAAAACCTTTAACGAAGCATAGGGGATCATCACATCATCCTGCTACAAAAACTTATGGTAACTGCTTCAAACCATTTGGCAAGTTAAGAGGAGCAAGATGTTCTTGGGAGTTGTTTCGACTAGTTCCTTAGTGGGAAGAGTACTAATGATGGTCTCAATAGTTTCTTCGTCAAGATTAGGGTCCCACTTTTTTCCAAATGCCTTGATCAATTGCAAGAGCGAAGAAATCCCCTGAGGAGGGAATCCATGATACCAATCACTCATATCCTTGTTATTCCGTAGATCAAGAGAAATCACAAACCCCATCATTCGCAAATCCTCATCCATAATATCCCATGTTATAAGATATTCTCTAAACTTCACTATATGTTCCACAATTGTATCTTCATGCCGATGGAATATCGGGATGGCCTCGCTTGACCCATGTTTACGTGACCGATTTGCATATCCTGGAACATTCGAGAAATCCAATGGAGCATATGGATTATGGAACCATATTTCTTTAATGGGAGCCATATCATTTCTTATTGGTTATTTTCTTCAATGGAGTCGCCTTATATAACCTACAACGTTAACCTTTAACAAAAAATATTATAATATGACAAAACAAGGCTTACCTCTTTGGCCTCGCTCTTGTAGAGTACTTCTTTTAATTTTCTTCATTGGGAGTCGCCAGGAGAGACCTACCAAGTTAGATTCGAACAAATCTCACCAAAGTCCTAAACAAGAACGTACCTGAGTATTGGAGCAGGAATCGCCAATGGAGTCACCAAATAAGACCTGTGGGGTAGTCCTTTATTGATATTTTCAAAATATAAGGAAGGACTCACCTTTGAGTTCTTACCAAATGTCGTTTTTCCAAGGGTGTAAATGACTCCAGATAAACCACTTCAATCTTCGAAACGGCCCCAACAACGGCGCCAAAAATGTTACCGGATGAATTAGCAGGGCTAGTGTCCAATGAACAAATGCATGGAAAATACGACCAATGTCACCTTAGTCACACCTCCAACTACTTCGGAGTGTCGTAACCTCCAAGGGAAAGAGCCCTTATTGCTAATCTGCAAGACACTTAGGCAAACAAAACTATATCTTCTACATAGTTATATTAGTGACCAATGCCTCAGGAGTCCAATAGACTATGAAGGAAAGATGTAAAAGATAAAGCTCCTATCAAACCAGAGTACAACTTATCACTATTATGACCAACTTTCTTCACTAAATTATCATGTAATCATTCATCAAATGAGGAAGTAAATAGTATGAATGCTGGTGCAATAAATGTGATCAATCCGCCATGAATCCTTAGACCTGATATATGCTAAGTACCAGCCAACTTCCATTTCTGAGGATGTTCCGTGCTGTTTGATGAAGAATTCGTCCACCAACCTAATCTGAAACTGAGATACAAGGATGAGAATCTTTAGAATGGCCTACAAATGGGGCTCAAATATAACAGAGGCACCTCCAAAGCTGAGCACTACATCATAATGGCATGAAGGATATCTCCAAGGCAACTCGGCCCTCAATAAACTCTGGTTTGGATGGACAGTTTGCTACAGCAAGGGCTCACCTTATTGATTGCTAAAATCTGGGTGGTGCACTTTATTCCTTCACTTGGACAGCTGCTTTAGGGAGAAACAAGTAATTTTTAAACCCGGAACATACAACAGACCCGAAATCGTAGCAAACCCTCTTGGCATATGTCACAGGTATGCAGATCTGAAAAAAAAAATTACATTCTACAGGAGTATCACTTCAAAATGCCAGATTTCTGGCCAATAATTAGCTGCTGTCCTTATGCTACAAAATTGGGGTGACTGAATGGGGCTGCTAGATTTTCCTAGAATAGGTCCAAGAATACCTTATGATTTATCTGATTGATGCTAAACCTGTAGCTTCAAATCACCCCTACTGCTGGCTGCCATATAGGCAGAAAATGAGGCTTATACGATGGCAGTTTTGGTCCAAATTTCCTTGCTGTACAGCACAAACTGATATTAAATCCTCCCAGATATCAATTCCCCTTATGCACACAGACCCAAAATATTTGCTGCCATGGATCTCTGAAAGCATGATTGCCTTTTACCATGCTGTTGCTACAGTTCTGTGCTGCAGGACATGATGGAATCAGCATCTAAATCTTCACTGTCTTAGTGGAAATTCTGGGTCAGCTCTACATTGGGATTTTCCTCCTTTGCTGGTTCATATTTAAAATAGTGAATTCAAACATATTATGGCAGCAACATACAGGAGCGGCACCCTTAAATCTCAACAATAAATCACAATATGCCATGTCAACCATAGACGCTAGAGTGTTTCATTAGCAGAGTACCAGTATGACAGAAGGACCAAATGCAACATCCCAAAACTATTAGTGTGAAGATCCCTCAACCAAGAATGTGCGAGAGCATCATCAATCACTATGGCACCAACATAGCATGTGCCATGAAGCATGAACCAGCATCAACATTCTAGGTCCCTCCAGGTTTCCATCAAGATGTAGTTCCCTTCTGATGAAAATCACAAGTGGACACCCATGCAAAATGGGGGGTAACAAACTGATCATGAAAGGATGTAGCATCAGACTATCTTTGAAAAAATAAAAATAAAAAGCATGACAGATGGACCATCTCACATGCAAGCAAAAGCAATCTCACTAGACTCGCTTTTTTACAAGGAACCTGAATATATAAAGATCTTTGTCGTGCAGGCCCCAAATCTCGGGCTCCTGGAAAAAAGCAAACTGCTAAGAATAGTAATTTTCTCAGACTCTAGTGAAACTGACTCTGAAATGAACTCTGATCAACGTCAATGTCTGTATGCACCTAAAATAGAACCAGCCTAATGGAATCTTGTTGGATCTTAACCCTCCAATAGCACAAGCACAACTGGGGGTTAACAATGGTGACTCAAGGGGACAACATCCCCTTGCAGGGTGTTGAGAACCATTGAATCTCTGTACTCTAATGCTCTAAAAACTAATCCATGGAATCTTGGCCTGTATCTAAGGTGTCTGTCCACTGAGAAATGGAGTCAACTGCATGGTACTTTTGTTGCTCAACTAGAACGAAGTAACAACCACGTCTACCCATCTGCAACCGCAACTTGCTATCCATCCAAGCAGTATGCTCCTTCCACTGGAAAATAAGTTGAAGTCAACAGCTGGGAGAAAGCCACCTGGTCAGATGCCTATGATGAAAACACCTGCAAAGCCCCTCATGCATCAAGAATAGGTAGGCATGTGCCAACACAAGCCAAACACACTCCTCCATATGGTGGCCATGTGCCAAGCACTCTTCTCTATGTGATGAACACCCCAAAACATGCCAAGCGCTCAACTCATTGTTTAAATGCAAATAACTACTAACAACTAATCACTAGTCAACCAGTCAACTCTAGTCTATAAATAGAACTGGTAAAAATATAAAATCCCTAAAAATAGGAAATAACAGAAACTGATGATTAATGGTGGAGCAATAAAAAAATTAACATCATGTACATAGATTTACTTTCATGTTAAAAATATTGTGTTTAAATACACAACAAAAACTAGCAACCCAAATCTAAGAAGTATAAGGAAATTTGAAGATAAAAACATCAGAAATGTCTGAAAAATGGCAAATGCCATTCTTCTATATTTAAATCCTAGAATATGTAGTATACTGGCTATGGAAGACAAAAGATAAAAGCAACATTGAGTCTGGTTATTAGAAACTTATTTTCTTTACAAGAGTGATGCCATGTTTCAAACCTTATCACTAGAAAGGAATATACAACATAGTAAATAAAAGCACAGGAATAGAGAAAAATCAGCTACTTTCAGTATTTCATGTATAAGGGAGAGCATAGTCATCTACAAATATAAAAATTGTGTACCTTCTCACGAGGTTGAGATTTGAGCCATGTTCCTATAAACAGATCTGTCCTTCCTTGTGTTCCCTTGTTCATTGGAACAGGATACTGAAAAGATTAACACTTCCAATATCATGATTCATAACATATGACAAAAGAAAGAACCGTTTGAACTAAAATAAAGTACAGATAAATTGTTCTCTACTTTAATATACAAGGCTATTGCAAATAGAACTTTAGTAAACAATCAAGGTCTCAATCTATGCACATCTATATTAATATTCCTCTACCCTAGAACAAATCCTTGTGGATCTCTTAATCAGACTCTATAAAGTAGGAATTTTGTGAAAAATGGATGGCAATGGTAGGCTCCAACATGATTTTAGGGAACTAGATCAATAAATCAAGCATATCATTAAATTGCTTTCTTTCCTAGCAGATTCAATGGTTCTTGCACAGCAACTAATGAGTCAGTGACTAAAAGAAAATAAATAGATAAAGTGGAAGCTATGTGTCCAAATTTAAGAATAAGAAGAAAGAAATAGAAATGTCACAAAATGTCCAAAAGAATGCATTGAGAATAGTGTTAGATGCCTCTTTCTTACACATGTTCAAGACCATAGCCATTAGTCTTTGGAAGGTTGACATGAAGTACATGGTTATCACAAAAATGAGATTAGAGTGTCCATCTGTTTCTGGAGGCCTAAAATTGTGTGGGATAGAAGGACAACATCATTTGTAAATAGTAGAGAGGACAATGTTGTCCACAAACAATATAAAGGCCAATGGAAATCCCATTGAGAGAACAGCCACCTGTATTACCCACGGATTTTAAAATGAGATCCTCTAACTCATCAAAAGAGTGACAATGAGAGCGGAAATCCTTTCCTAACTCCACCAATAATCATCTCAACGAGAGTCATAACCAGTGAGATTGTTAAAATTCTCAGTACACGGTAAGCAGATTTTGCACTCAAAGAAATAAACCCTAAAACCAGGTAACTGAAAACTTCAATCAAAACTGCAAATTTTAAACACTTTAATCTACAAACATCACAATGAAAAATACAAACTCTGAACTCTCAATCACTCCATCTATCAATTAACTCAGTAAAAACAGACATTACAATGCAATAAGCTCAAAAACTTCTTGTCTAACGCTGAGTTCTACTCAAAAGTGAATATCTCACACTCACCCCACCATTCTTTTATAGACTAAGAATGGCTAGGGTATACAAAACTAGAATGAGTACCACCCCTATGGTCCACCTAGGATAGCATGCCCAAGTATATAATTAGAAGGCCGCCTAGAAATCAGCGCCTAGCTAAATTTGGAACACTTCTAGCTCATGCATTTTTGTCCAAAATTAGAAACTGTTCTAACACTGGATTTGAAAAAAAAAACAATTTCTAAATATAACAAAAGCAAGCCCTTTCTAAACTGGAACTGTACCTAGACATTGAGATAAACTGGACTCTCTAATTCTGAAAAAGCAAAGTAAATCTAGAAAGGAACTTCTAATTAAACAAAAGCTCAATATGAAGTTCTTGTTGAAGAATGTAACTTCGGAAGATATTCTTATTTGTATCATTTGTATTATTTGTATTGTACCTCCTACAGGAATTATTATTGATGTAATTGATTGTGTAAAAGTCATTGAAAGAGTCAATGTAAACCCTAACTGTTATGTCGACCTAGAAAGATCTAGAAAAGATTACTTTATTGTGAATTGGACAAGTCGGCCCAGTTAGGAGAGTCAAGTCGGCCCTGTTTGGTAAAAAGGTCAAGTCTCTAATTAGTATAAATGAGGAGCTCGCCCTCCTCATTTGGTCACCTCACTCACTCATCAAGTTCACATGAGTAGAAGAGATAGAGTCAAGTGAATAGTTGCTTTTGGAGTTTTCTTGTTTTGGGTCATTGCACAAAGAATACTATTGTACATTCTGACGAATCTATATAGAAGAAGTTTGTTGGGTTTTTCTGCCCCACGAGGGTTTTCCCGGGATAAATTATTGTGTACTATTGTCTATGCTATGCTTGTTTATCTTTCAATGATCCTTAATGTTATTGCACTTAAAATTCTAACATGGTATCAAAGCTAGCCTGAAAGAAAACATTGTGCAGCTGCTGCAACTGTAGAAACTAGGGTTTCTATTTCCGGAAGCTTTCTCCATAGATCAGCTGAAAAAGAGAGTCCAAGTAATTCGCCTCACTAGGGCGCATCTTTTTGTCAAAGCAGAATTTCAATCTAAGAAGTTTCATTTTTGGTCCTGTTATCACACCATAGTAGCAGGGCTACTATTCTTGCTTAGCAGATATCTGCACATTCCAGAGCTTCCATTTATTCAGAGCTTCGCTATGATGATTATATATTTTGAGATCACTCATGATCAGAGCAATGTATTATTCAAACTTATGTTAGACCTTGTGTCAAGGCTGAGCCTTGAGAGTTCAGATTTGATGACCGATGTGACCCTTTATCCCATACAGTTTCAGTTTAGTGCCTAGAGATGTATTGCAGCAGTGTTTCAGATGATATATGATGATTATTCTTGTGATTATATTGTATGACCTATGGATGTTTTATCATTTACTGTGGATTATTATCTTGTTGTTTTAGTCTTGTTCATAGCATTGGCTTGGTATATAATTCATGATGTGGCAAAATGTGTAAAACTTAAAATGAACTATAAAATGAACATTTACTTGCACGTTTGGGTTGTTTGACAAAACTCACTGGTTCACTACCTTGCATAGATATGGTCTTTCTTGACACCATTTGTTTGCTAGCTTATGCTCCACCTTCACTTGACTCCATCCATACATGACTTTCCTTATTTGGCTTTAAACCTTGACCTGTCTTACTTGACTTTCTGGTATTGAGGACTTCCCATTTTTCTACCTCTGTGTTTGGACCGCATCCCTGTATGTTTAGTGTCTCAGCTCTGAGTTGGTGACAAAAGTTGCCTTTGGTAAGTTGGATTGTAGGCCTAAATCATTCTAGTCGGTTGTCCCGATGTTTGGCACTGGCTCGAACTCCCCCTAGTCACTTGAGATGTTGTTGGCTAAAACTGAAAGCTCATGTACTACTTTTGGAAACTTATGTAAATTCGCCCATGGAAACTAAAAAGGGCAAGAGCGATGAACTGCTAAAAATACTCCTCGAAGAGTATAAGAAAGGTCCAAAAAGAAATGGTTCTTAAAAGTTATATCTAAACAATTGTTGACCTTATATGTATATGTAAACATGCCCTGGATGCAAGCTGCAATTAGTTGTGCTTATCAACACACCTGAGATCTGAAGGGTTATGTAGGCCAAAAAGGCCATGAAATGAAATTGAATGATCCTAATGAACCTGGATCAACTTGATGTAGACATGATGCCTAAGTTGAATAAGCACTCTCTAAACAACTTACCCATTTGTGAGGCACAACCATCCCCCGTGTTATTTTGTCCAGCACAGAGTTTGTAGTTTCCCCTTTCTCCCAGTCCAAAGTATCTTTCAGTTGAGTTTAGACAAGTCACCCCTTTGCCCAACCTTGTTCCTGGCCTTCATCCTTTGCTAGCAATTTGACCATGTCCAATGGGTGAGTTTCTCATTTAAACTATTGTGCAAGTAATTACAAATAACAAAGGAATATGCTAACATGATTAATGCCACTGAATGGATGTTATACTTTAAGTTAAGTTGTGAGTATGATTAGAGGAACATGTCTTAGTCTACTGATATGATTTATCCTTGGTTGTATATGGACCTAGTCAAGCCTAGTTTGACTATGGTCATTTCTTGAGATCCGTGATGGTGTGGGCCATGAAGGCTTATTGATGATGATGTATGGGCCCACATACTCCTATTTATGATACTATATGATGGACATATGATTCAGATGGTGATTGATACAGTTCAGCAGGTTTTATTATTACTTCAGATCATCAAATTATGCATTGTCCATATATGGTGGACCCTACAGCTAGCCCATCAGGGCAACCCATGGTGTATGAGTACACATTCTTAGTAGATTTGGGTCTTCTGGATCCAATGAGACACTTATCTTTCAGTTCCGGGCACTTCTGACAGTGATAGATGCAGTTTTACACTTGTTGACCAGATTTGGGGCTGATTTCCCAGCCTGAGCAGCAAGGGCCATGAGAGGCCAGTTCACCTAGGGCGCTGTATGAGGAGGGGGTGGTCCAGCCACTTGTTATTACCATTTATCCCCCCTTTTGGAGAGCCTGGTAGGCTCAGTTTGACAGCGCAAGTGCCCTAGGAGGCAGTTTCAGCACTTTCACAGTTACCGAGGCAGTCCAGAGATGGGATAAAAGGGTCACTGAGGAATTCGATTTGGGCAATTGAGGCAAGGTTTTGGCACTTGGTTTTCACAGAGGTCTTCCAAGGTGAACCCCCTATCTTCCAGCCAGTTTTCACCACTTGGGTGGGTCCACAGAGGCTACAGGAGGCCTTTTACTACTTGTCTGTCACAGATTTTGAGGACAGATTTGATCATATATATTTATTTTGGACATATTTTATTATTTTATTGTGTCATGGGGATGAGCTAGTAAGGATTGATGCCTCCTAGCCCCACCATGAGCTCCATATGTCATGTCCTAGTCATATGAGGTGGGCTTTTGTACTTTTACCCTCTCTAGTGGATGACGTCACCCTCCATGAGTACCTTTTAGCTATGACGTCGTCATTGTTTGAGTGATCCATGTGTTATATTGTTATGTTTCATCTTAGCCATTGATCATGTATTGAGATCTTTTAATCTCAACCACTCATTTCAAAAAGTGGTTATGAGATCTAGGTTTTTGGTCTTTATTATCCTATATAAGGAGGAGACCCCCTCATTGTAAAATCATCTAGAGAATTTGGCTCTTGGCTCTTGGAATAAAATTTCTATCTTTTGGAGTACATGCTTGGGTTTGGAGTGGATGTTGGTTGCTTTGATTGTAAATGCTTTTGTCCATTGCACTCGAGGATCTATTGTAGCTATCTTGCATATTTTTCCATATCTTTTTACAGGTTAAGAGGACGTTTTTGACAAGTGCGAATTGGTGGGAAGGCTTGCCCTTCAAGCTTGGAGGAGGACGTTTTGGTTAAACAGGGAGTGGTTTTGTCTTTGTGCCAACTATTCTTTGCTTATCTCTCTCTTGCTTGTATCTACCTTCAACATGTTAAATTGATTGATGCTTTGCTCCTTGGTTTTGACAAGTTAGAGGGACACACATGTGGCTTGGAAAAATCGATTTGGCAAGAGGGCTTCAAAAATTCTTCATTTGATCTTTGGCAAAAGTAATCCTCATCTCAACTAGCAATCATCTCTTCATCCAGGTATGCTCCAAAGGTATGGTCTTCTTCTTCCTTGGCTTATCCATAACTTCTAGATCATAAAAACCCTAATTGATTAAAACCCTCGTTTTTACTTTTTCTTAGATCTACTTGGATCTAGCCTAGCTTTTGGAAAGATATTGAAAACCCACTTCTATAGTATCCACGGCAATTCGGATCTATAGTTTGGTGGTGATTGGGTTCCATTTGACACACTTTCCAAGGCACTTAGCCCTCCTTGAGCAAAATCGCACCACTTGGGAGAAGCTAGTTTGGTTGGGTCCAACACATGGATAGGTGAGATCCCACTTGATTCATGATCCTCATACTTGATAACCTACCCCTAGTGCTTCACCTTGTTGATTTTTTCCTTGTGGGCCCCATTCCTCATTTTGAGGGTTGTGCCCCACTTGAGTCAATTTGGTGATGCATTTTAAATCTCAGATCTATGGAGATCTAGCCATTGGATGCCCTTGATTTTCAAGATCCACATTGATACTTGCCTAAACTACTTGGATCTACAATTTGGTGGCCATTGGACTTGATTTGACACACCTTTCCATGCTTTTAACCCTCCGTGGGTAAAGTCGCACTCCTTAGGTGTTTGGGTTTGCCCACTTGTAGGACATGGGTGGTTGAAATCCCATTGGATTTGGATCAAGCACACCTTGAAACCCACACCTAGTATCTCACTTTGTGAAGTTCTGCCTTGGGGGTATCATTCCTCATTTTGGGGATTGTTGTCCACTTGGGTCACATAGTGAAATATTAGATCTACTAAGATCCAACCATCACATCTTGAACAGCCCACTTGAGTTGCATCCTAGGTGTCCCAATCTACAATTTGACATCTCTTTTGACTCCATTAACCCATCTATCAAGGCACTAGTCCACCAAGGGTAATTTGCACTCCTTGGGAGTTGTGTCAAGTCCTAGATCGCATATGTGGGTATCTCTAATTTCACTTTAGATCCATAGATCTACTCATAGCTTACCTCTTAGTACCATTTACACCCTTAACTTCACCTTGCGGGTCCCATTTGAGCCATTTCCATATCCCAAGGAAGTGGGTCCCACTTGTGTATTTCATGGTACTAGATCTTGTCATCTTATCTCATCATGTGGCCTAAATCTTTCATTGGTTGAAACATAAGTCATTCCCTAAGCCTCTTTCAACCACATTTAAAACTTCTAGGTCCACCTAACCTTGCATTGGTTTCCGTAACTTGTCTTTTACATATCCCTAGGACCCTTTGTTTGGGTCCAATCATCTTTGATTGGTTATAGGGTCTCCCCCTAGGTCTTGATTCATCTTGATCTAAAGTGAAGAGTGCCTCGGTTGACATGACTCCCAACTTGCATTGGGCACCGTGGCATCTCTTAGGTCACCTCTTCAGCTATCCATCTCCTCTACCATCCCGGATGGGATACCTTTTAGGACAACTACAAGTTGTGTGATAACAGGTCCCACCACTATAGCTCGGGAAAATAGGGCATCAAGTTTTTGGAGGATCTGTCCACAAAATCAGAGAAAAAGTCTCGTTGCACAGCTCGCCTTAGGGAGGGACATCTTTTCCTCCTCTCAAATTTTCAAGATCCAGAAGTTGAGAAATTAGGGTTTCTCTGACCAACCCTAGGACCTCCTGAAGTCAAATCACAGAAATCAACTTCTGATTGGAGCATCTCATTTGGTAACTTAAACTTTCTCTATTTCCATTTGAGGTTCTCATTTATCAAGTTTATCAAGATGACAAATCATACCAAGCTTGAGGATAAGCTTAAAGGGCTAGAGAACTTTCGAGCATGGAAGTATAGGGTGATGCTCATCCTAAAAGAGCATGAATTGGAGAAGTGTGTCACAAATGTATTTGCGGAGCCAGAGGGAGATGAGAACAAAGAAAAACACAAGAAGAACCTGATCAAAGCTAAGAGGATCATAGTTGACTCCATCAAGGATCACTTGATCCCACACATCTCATCTCTGAAAACTCCGAAAGAGATGTTTGATGCACTGAAGGGACTATTTGAAGGAACCAACATCAATAGGAAGATGACCTTGAGGACTCAACTCAAGGCTGTGAAGATGCAAAGCAATGAAAGTATCCAATCTTACTTCACAAGGGTCTCCAACGTCAGAGACCAATTAAGTGCCATTGGAGACGAGGTTGAAAATGCAGAACTAGTGATGGCTACCCTAAATGGTCTTCCAAGATCATGGGAAACATATATTCAAGGGATATGTTCCAGGAAGAAGCTTATCTTGTTCAATGCACTTTTAGAATCATGCACCTAGGAGGAAGCAAGGATTGCAGCCAGAGAAGAAAAGTTAGGAGATGAAGATAATCAAGCTCTGGCAGTTCATGCCAAGAGAGGAAAGAAAGAAGATCATCATCACAAGAAATCACACAACGGTAGAAGACCTTCTAGAGACTACTCAAGCTTCAGATGCTACCATTATGATGAAATGGGACACATTGCTAGAAATTGTCCCAAGAAGAAAGGAAACAAGAAGGGAAACAAGAAAAGACATCATGCTCATGCTGTGGAGGATGATGAACCTGTAAGGAAGAAAGCAAAAGAGGATTCTTCAAGTGATGAAGAATATGTTATGATTTTAGCACTCACAGGTACAGCCTCACTTGGTAACAATGATTGGCTTGTTGATAGCGGTGCTTCTAAGCACATGATAGGTTTCAAGGATGCTCTCAACAACCTAATAGATAAGGACTCACCTCACAAGGTGAAACTAGGAGATGATTATCAATATCCCATCAAAAGGGTAGGAGAAGCTTCTTACAAGCTTGAATCTGGGAAGCCTATTAAAATGAAGGATGTTTTATATGTACCTGTTATCACACCATAGTAGCAGGGCTACTATTCTTGTACAGCAGATATCTGCACATTCCAGAGCTTCATTTATTCCAGAGCATGGCTACATATATTGGATCACTCATGATCAGAGCAGTACCTTATTCAGATATTGTATGACCTTGAGTCAAGGCTGAGCCTTGAGAGTTCAGATTTGATGACTGATGTGACCACTTATCCCATTACAGTTTCAGTTCAGTGCCTAGAGATGTATTTCAGCAGTGTTTCAGATGATGCATGATGATTGCTATTATGATGATGTTGTATGATCTATGGATATGTTCTCACTGACTGTGGATTATTAGCTTGTTGATTTAGTCATGATTATAGCATGTGCTTGGTATATTATTCCTGATGTGGCAAACTATTTAAAATGAACTGTAAATCATAAAATGGACAATTGCTTGCACTTTTAGGTCATCTAACAAAACTTACTGGTATGTCACCTCACATAGACATGGTCTTTCCCGACACCAGTTGTCTGCTAGTGTAGGCTCCATATCCACTTGTCTCCATCCATACATGACCTTCATGTTTGACTTTAAACCCTGACTTGTCTCATTTGACTTTCTGATACTGAGGACTTCCCTATTTTTCTACCTCTGTGTTTGGACCGCATCCCTGTTCATTCAGTGTCTCGGCTCTGAGTTGGTGACAGAACTTGCCTTTGGCGAGTTGGATTGTAGGCCTAAATCATTCTGGTCGGTTGTCCCGATGTTTGGCATTGGCTCGAACTCCCCCTAGTCACTTGAGATGTTGTTGGCTAAAACTGAAAGCTCATGTTCTACCTATGGAAACTAAAAAATTCGCCCATGGAAACAAAAAAAAAGGGCAAGAGCAGTGAAAAGCTAAAAATACTCCTCGAAGAGTATAAGAAAGGTCCAAAAAGCAATAGTTCTTAAAAGCCATATCTAAACAATTGCTGACCTTGTGAAAATATGAAAAACATGCCCTGGATGCAAGCTGCAACTAGTTGTGCTTCTCAGCACATCTGAAATCCGAAGGGTTATGTAGGCCAAAAAGGCTATGGAAATAAATTGAATGATCCTAATGAACTTGGATCAACTTGATGTAGACATGATGCCTAAGTTGAATAAACACTCTCTAAACAACTTATCCATTTGTGAGGCACAGCCATCCCCCGTGTTCTTTTGTCCAGCACAGAGTTTGTAGCCTCCCCCTTCTCCCAGTCCAAAGTATTTTTGAGTTGAGTTAGACAAGTCAAACCCTTGGCTCAACCTTGCTCCTAGCCTTCATCCTTTACTAGCAGTTTGACCATGTCCAATGGGTGAGTTTGTCATTTGAACTATGGTGCAAGTAATTTATTATAACAACTAAATATTTTAACTCGATTAATGCCACTGAATGGAATTTATACTTTGAGCTTAGCTATGTGAATGATTAGAGAAGCATTGTCATAGTCTACTGATGTGATTTATCCTTGATTATATATATTCTTGGGATCCGTGATGATGTGGACCATGTATGATGATTATTGATGATGATTTATGGGCCCACATGTTTGATGATGATATCATATGATGGACATATGACACAGATGATGTTTGATCCAGTTCAGCAGGTTTATTATTTCTTTAGATCAGCAGATTATACATTGTTCATATATGGTGGACCCTACAGCAGGCCCATTAGGGCAACCCATGGTGTATGAGTACACATTTCTAGTGGATTTGGGTCTTCTGGATCCATTGAGACACTTATCTTCCAGTTCTGGGCACTTCTGACAGTGATTGATGCAGTTTTACACTTGTTGACCAGATTTGGGGCTGATTTCCCAGCCTGAGCAGCAGGGGCCCCGAGAGGCCAGTTCACCTAGGGCGCTGATGATGGAAGGGGTGGTCCAGCCACTTGTTATTACCATTTATCCCCCCTTCCGGAGAGCCTGGTGGGCTCAGATGGACAGCGCTAGCACCCTAGGAGGCAGTTTTGGCACTTTCACAGTTCCCGAGGCAGTAAAAAATGGGATAAAGTGGTCACTGAGGAAATCGATTTGGGCAATTGAGGCAAGGTTTTGGCATTTGGTTTTCACAGAGGTCTTCCAGGGTGATCTCACTATCTTCCAGTCAGTTTTCACCATGTGGGTATCTCCAGATTGATCACAGGAGGACATTTACTGCTTGACTGTCATGGATTCTGAGGACAGTTTTGGTCATTATTATTATATTGGACATACTTTATTATTTTATTGTGCCTTGGGGTGAGCTAGCAAGGATTTATACCTCCTAGCCCCACCATGTGCTTATTTTACCATGTCCTAGTCATCATGAGGTGGATTATTGTACTTTTTACCCCTCTAGTGGGATGACGTCACCCTCCATTGTACCATTTAGTGAGGGCGCTATTGTTATGTTGAGTGATCCATGTGATATTATGTTAGGGGTCATCCTAGCCATTGATTGTATGATGAGATCTTATAATCTCAACCACTCATTTGATGTAGTATTGTAGAGTGGTATAGGGTTTTGGTCTTTATTATCCTATATAAGGAGGAGACCCCCCATTGTAAAGCTCACCTTTTGAGCTCTGGAATATTGGAATAGAAGATTTTTTGTGGAGCACATCTCTCTTGGCTTGTGGATTCTCTTGCATATTGAATATAAAGTATCTCTTCTATGTATCATTGTGGATTTTTGTGTTTTTGCTAACCTTTTGACAGGAAAGTCGAATTGGAGAGAGGAGGGCGACTTTTGGAGGGTTATTGTTGGAGGGATCCACATATTCTCTCTTGGGTTGATCTTGTGACAGGGAGTATCATTATTGTATCTTCGTTACATAGTTGATGCTTTCTATTACATCTTTCTACCATTTTCATAATCATCTTGCTTGACTTGTTTCTTTGATCTTGTCTTGTAGGAGGAGGACGATTTGGCTATCTTGGAGAAGGGAGAATTGGTTGGAGCACTTAGATCTCACTCTTGAATATAAACATAGGAGAATGCTATCAACTTGCAAGGTGGCCATAAGCAATTGAGGTAAGATCTACAAGGTATGTGTCTTTTTCATCCATTCTATCTCCATTGGTCATAAAACCCTAATTAAATCAAAACCCCAATTTTGGTA
The DNA here is from genome assembly GCA_027924585.1 of Larix kaempferi. Taxonomy (NCBI): domain Eukaryota; kingdom Viridiplantae; phylum Streptophyta; class Pinopsida; order Pinales; family Pinaceae; genus Larix; species Larix kaempferi. Next base: position 22,215,345 of record BSBM01000316.1, on the reverse strand, counting down.
TTTTTTTAGATCTACTTAGATCTACCCTTGCATTTGAAAAGATTTTAAGAACCCACCTCTATAGGATCCACCCCTAGTTGGATCTATAGTTTGGTGGTGATTGGCTAAAAATTGACACACTTTTCAATGCATAAAGCCTTCTTGAGCCTAAATCGATTTTCCTAAGAGAAGCTTGTTGGGTAAGATCTAGCACATGGGTAGGTGAGATCCCACTTGAATTGACATCTAGACACTTGATAACCTATACCCATATCCTTACTTTGGTGAAAACTACCTTGTGGACATCTCTCCATGTTTTGAGGGGTTGAAACCCCCTTTTGATTTTCTTGGTACCTTAAAACTTAGATCTACTAAGATCTACCCATTGGATTCACTTGAAACTTTGAAGAAACATAGATCGGGGTACTAACACCCCGGATCTACATTTTGGTGGCCATTGGACTTGGTTTGGTCCACCAAACCCACTTTTTGCCTCTCCTTGAGAAAGTCGCACCCCTTTGGAGTTTTGAGTTGGACCACTTCTAGGAAGTGGGTGTTGGAGATTTTCGTGGATTTGGAATGCCCATGCCTTGAAACCTAGGTCTAGACTATCCTTTTGTCCCGATCTACCTTGGGGATTGCATTCCTTGTTTTAAGGAATTGTGGTCCACTTTTGGTCATCACCTAAAAACCTAGATCTAGCAAGATCCAACCATTGGATCTCATCCAAACCACTTGACTTGGCTTCTAGGTGTCCCGATCTACACTTTGACATCATTCTTGACCCCATTAGCCCATCCAACAAGGCACTAGTCCTTCTCCAAGCAAGGCGCACTTCTTGGGATTAGTGTCAAAACCCTAGATCTAGCATATGGGTAATCCTAGAACCAACTCTAACTTGTAGGTCTAACCTAGATCTAGCCTATAGTACCATCTTCACACTTAACTTTACCTTGTGGGCCCACCTAGAACCATTTCACACTTCCCAAGGCAACAAGACCCACTTGTGTAAATACATGGTACTATACTTAATAATCATACCTCATCAAGTGGCCTAAACCATACATAGGTTGAAACACTAACTATCCATGATACCACCTTCAACCATACCTTAAACATTAGGTCCACTTAGCCTTGCATTGGTTTCCGTAACTCATCATTCATTCACCCTTTGAAACCTTTGCTTGGGTCCAATCAACTGTGATTGGGGTATAGGGTCTCCCCCTTGGTCTAGTTACACCTTGACCTAAAGCGAAGAGTGCCTCGGTTGACGTGACTCCCATCTTGCATTGGGAACCGTGGCATCTCTTGGGTCACCTCTTTAGTTGCCTATCTCCTCTACCGTCCCGGATGGGATACCTCTAGGGGCAACTACAAGTTGTGTGATAACAGTACCTAGATTGAAAAAAAATTTACTTTCCATCTCAGCACTAGATGAGAAAGGATTCAAAGTAGCATTTGTTGGTGTCCAAGTACTTATGTGACCCAAAGGTAAAACCTTTGATGATGCAGTAGTAATTGGAGTGAAAGAGGGAGGATTATACAAGCTCAAGGGACAACCAGAACAAGCCTTGGTTCATGGAACTATGGAACCAAGTGAATTATGGCACAAAAGATTTGCTCACATCAACTACAAGGCATTACTAATCGTGAGCAAGATGGTGAAAAAGATACCCGAGATCTAGACTAAGCATGAAGGCATATGTAAAGGATGTGCAAAAGGGAAGAATGTGAAGAAGCCAATTCCAAGCAGCGACAACAAAGCCAAGGAGATTTTGGAGCTCATACATTCAGATGTTTACGGGCCTATGTCTTCCAACTCATTAAGCGAGTATGCCTACTATGTTTCTTTTGTTGATGATTATTCTCATAAAACATGGATCTATTTCTTAAAATCCAAAGATTAAGTATTTAGCAAGTTCAAGGAATTCAAAGCCCTTGTAGAAAATCAGACTGAAAAGAAAATGAAAATATTAAGATCAGATAATGGAGGTGAATTTACCTCAGGAGATTTCAAATCATTATGTAAAGACTCGGGGATTAAGAGGGAGATGAGCACTCCCTATAATCCACAACAGAATGGGACTGTAGAAAGGAAGAATATAACAATAATGCAAGCTATGAAGGCCATGATCCATGATCAGGACCTTCCAATGCACTTATGTTGGAAGCAGCAAGAATAGCAGTATATGTTCAAAATAGAACTCCCCACCGAGTACTTGAGAACAAGACACCCGAGGAGATGTTTACAGGAGAGAAGCCAAAAGTCAACCATCTCAGAATATTTGGTTGCCCTGTATACATACATGTTCCGAAAGAGAAGAGGACTGTTGTCACCTAAACTGTAGTTACCCCTATGGATGTATCCACTCATGGATGGCAATAGGGAAGGGCAATTCAAAAGGTGCAACCACGATCACCTCGACCTCCAATAGATGGTTGTCACGCCAGTCGAGGCAACCTTCACTTTATGTTATCTAGCCCAGACAACAAAGGGGGAGACCCGATCTACTCCCGACAGGAGAGATCAAAACCAAGACACCAAATCAAGTTATTTCTAAGTGAAGTAAGGTGTATGGTTTATCCTAGACCTTAGGATGAAGACACAAGACAAGTGAGGGGTTCAATGAGTATAGCTTTGGTTCATTATTGATGTGAGAGTGACTTATGATTTGTGAAATAGGATCCAGGATTAAAGTACTAGTTCAATGTGAGAAAATCCACTGCCTTGGGAACCGTGTCCAATGCAGGATAGTTTAGGGGTTGAATTGGGGCTAACTAGTACAAGTGACACACTTGATCATGCAGTATGATGGCATCAAAGGGTTTAGTTTACCACACAAGGGTCAAACCACAAGTTAATCCAACAATCTAGGAAAGTCGAATTGACTTGGAGAGAAACCAAAGCCTTGGGAATTGGGATAATGGAGTCAAAGTAAAGTTAACTTGTGGTTAAGAACTCCTATTGCATGAGACAAGTGGGCAATTAAAGTCTTGATGGATGAATAGGTCTAGATCTAGGTTTGACCCAAGTGGACCACAATCCCTTAAAACAAGGAATGCTATCCCCAAGGCAAGATTTGACAAAGTGACCTACTAGACCTAGGTTTCGAATTATTCCCGTTCCAAATCCACTGAAATCTCAAGTACCCACGTCCTAGAAGTGGGACATCTCCCTTCTCCAAGGTAGTGCAACTTTACCCAAGGAGGCTAAAATGTGGGTTAAGTGGGTCAAGACAAGTCTGATGGCATCCAAACTTTAGATCCGGGTAGGTTAGTCAAGTAGGAGTGTGGATCTACAATTTCAAGGCAATCCGATGGCTAGATCTTACTAGATCTAAGTTTGATGATACCAAGTGGTCCAAAATGGGGATTAAATCCCTTAAAATGTGGAATGGGGCCCACAAGGTAGAAATCAGAAAAGTGACAATCTAGGGGTAGGTTATTGGATGTGTAGATCACGAATCAAGTGGAATCTCAACTACCCACATACTAGATCTAGGTCAACCAACCCAAACTAGGAAGTGCGCCCTTGCTTGGAGAGGCTAAATGCCTTGGGAAGAGGGTCAAATGGAAGCCAATCCTCACCAAACTATAGATCCGAGAAGCCGTGGATACTATAGAGGTGGGTTTTCAATATCTTACCCAAGAAGCCACTAGATCTTAGTAGATCTGAAAAAATGTAAAAATGGGGGTTTTGATTAATTAGGGTTTTAAATGTTTTAGACAAGTGGATAGATCATGGAGATAGAAATTACCTTGAGATCATACCTGAGCGATGTGAATGAGATATCTTGATGTTGAGGAAGATTCCCACAGAGATCAAATGAGACATTGTTGATTTTGCTTGCCGAATTGATGCCCTATCCCACAAGTGCGACCTCCTCTACCTGTCAAACCAAGGAATAGCAATTCAATCAGTAAGATCAAGTATGGAGGAAATACAAGAGAAATGCAATAGTAACATGAAATAGAAGGTCCTGGGACAGTAATACTCCCTGTTACCAACGAAGAGATCCAAAGAAGAAGTAGGGAGAGTCTTCCCCCACCAATACTTCCTCCTCAAAGCAAATCGGCCTCCACCTGTAGATGCAAAAACATGGTACAAAAGAAATGGCAAAACAAGATCTCCAATAACTCAGTGCAAAGGAAGAACCAACGAACGAACACCAAAAACATTCACCACAACACTGGAGATAGATGCAATAATAATTTTATATTCCAATAATCCAGAGCCACAAGTCCCCTTACAATGAGAAGCTCTCTCCTTTAAATAGGAAGGAGAGGCATCAAAATCCTAACCACTTTTTGAATGAGTGACCAAGATTAAAAGATACAAATATCTAATCAACGGTTGAGATGAGCTCAACAATAAAATACATGGATCACTAATAAAATATAATGAGTGGACAAAATCGCCCTAGAAGAGGGGAATCCCACCAAATCATGATGACAAAATATAATAGGAAGCTTATGGTGGGTCCAAGGGGTAATTTTATCCACCCTTGGTCAATCCCCATAGCACAATAATCATAAAATAGTCATCAATATACCAAATCGTGCCTCCATGGTCAAATCGTAGGCCTCAAAAGACCTCAGAAATCATCAGAAAGTTCCATAAGTGATGGATGCGGGCCCCGATGAAGCTGAAACTGCTGGAGGAGGTGTGGAAGACATCGATCCATCATCACTGATCATCCCATGCCATAACATTGTCTCAGTAGCCCAAATCGATTTCCTCAATAGCCATTTCTACCAATCCTGAAATGCCTCGAAGCGTGAAACTGCCCCAAACTGCCTCCTGGAGTGCCTGCGCTGTCAAGGTGAGGGAACCAATGTGTCCGGGAGGGGGGTAATATGGTGAAAACAAGTGGCTGGACCACCCCGTCCAAGCAAAGCGCCCTAGGTCAACCGGATAAAAATCCCATCTGCTCTGACAGGGCCTCTAATAGACCAAAACTGCACTGGGATAGCCTACTGAGGCTCAATCATCACTCTAAGTGCCCGGAATTGAAAACAAACTGTCTCATTGGACTCAGAAGGTCCAAATCCATCCAAGATGTGTACTCATACACCATATGAGTCTCTTCATGATCAAAATATATATCCAATATACCGGAACAGGTCAAATAATAATAATCTGTAAATGATCAAATAATGCTGTAAACCATGAATCATCATCATAACCCTGTAGCTGCTGCATGGAATCATCATGTACATGTACACAGACCATATATAATCTATCCATATCATCATAAGGTCCAACCATCTCATGTCCTATGGTTGACCTTGGTCAAACTAGGTCTAACCAGGTCAACATGACCAAATATAACTCATACCATCATCAGAAGCTGCTGCAAAGTGTCAAAGGTTAATGCATGCTCTACAACTTATTCAAATAACAATTATAACACAAAGTAATCATTACTGGCGATCTAAATCCAAATATATAATGTCATTAATTATTATTATTACTCATACTAGACTTTCACAATCATACTCACTTCATAGCTGTGATCAATTTGCTAGTGAAGGGTGAAGGCTAAAATAACTGGCTAGGCTAAGGGATGACTTGACTGACTTAACTTTGTGACACTTTGGCAAAGGGAAAGGGAATACACACCATATTATATACTGAATGAGCAACAACACAGGGAATGGCGGTGTCTCACAAATGGATGAGTTGTTCAAAGAGGGTTTATTCACCTTTAACAGATGTGCACAATCCATAATAGAAATAAGGCCAGCAATTGTTTTGATATAGCATTTGAGTTCCATTGCTTTTTGGGCCTGAAGTTTCCATAGCCTTGGTCTATGTGTGTTTATAAACACATTGCATAGATTTTCATTTATTTTAGGCTTTCTGCTGCAGGTGTGTTTTAAAGGCACTTGTTTACCTGAGCACTTCTAGGTGTGTCACAGACAGCTTGTTTACCTAGGTATTTACATTTCCAAAAGATATAACATTTTTTTCATGGCCATTTTCATTTGGCATGCCTTTCATTCATGTGTGTTTAGAAACACATTGCATGAATGGGCTTTTCATACAAGATACAGCATTTCATTTTTTCCAGACTTTGTATTCATGGCAACACTAAAAGTTCCAGGTTTAGCCAACACAACTTTAGTGACTAGGGGGAATTCACAAGGAACTCCAACTCACCATAGGCAAGTTTTGTCACTAACTCAGAGCCGAGACACAATAAACAGGGAAGCTCATCCAATACAGAGGCTACAGTGGGGAAAAGATCCTCCATGTCACTAGTCAAGTAGTAAGTCAGGGTGATAAACTAAAAGGTAGGCAATGGATGGATGAAGACAATGAATAATGGAGCCGACACTAGCAAGCCAAGGTATGGTGAAATGATCACCTCTATTCTCCCTAAGGAGGGTAAGACCAATGAGTATGAATAGTGAACTTCTAAGTCTAAGTAGGGACAATATAATATATATAATAAGATCAACCAGGTCCACATATCTATATGATCGCCAGATCATGACACTAAGTGCTAAGACATGCTATAAGAATAAGTATAAAAGCAATATAACCATAACACAATGATTTACCTGCTGAATCATATACCTGAATGCTCATCAACCTGTACCATCATCTGTCCTCTGAAACTGCTGTTGTAACTCTGGGCACTACTGACTGCTTTGTACCAATGGTATAATGGCTACATCGGTCATCTCTCTGAGTGTTCTGAGACTCAGTCATGGCATGGGGAATACAACTGCTGTCCACAATCTGATAGTGATCCAATATAGATGCTCATCTCAGCATCTCAAATGTAAGGGAACTGGATGAATAGTGTACTGGAATCAGAAAAATAATGTATGGTAGCCTGACTACTATATATGTGATAACAAGGACCAAGTTGGAGCCTTCAGGGAAGAAGGGAATCTTCGTCGGTTATAGTGATTCATCAAAGGCATACAGAATATATATACCAGGATTCAAGAAGATCGAGACTAGCCGAGATGTAATCTTTGATGAAGATACAGCATTCAGCAGATCAAGGCAGATTCACTCCAATGAAGTACATGAAGAAGAACCTGAGACTCACAGATTTCGAGATATAGTGATGGAAGACCAGATTCAAGAAGAACCTGAAGATCATGATATGAGTGAGCCACAGAGACCTGTAGATCCACCGAAAGGAGTGAGAACACACAAGAGAAAACCAACCTGGGCACGAGAGATTATTCAGGATGCAGAGAGGTATGGTGCCCCAGAAGGGACTTCCAAAGATAGCAAGAGACCTCGACCATACTCCAACTATGTGGCATTGTTGTGTGACATCATTAATGCTGAACCTTCCAATTATGAAGAGGCGGCTGAAAAGAAAGTCTAGAAGGATGCTATGATCGAGGAGTATTAGTGGATCATGAAGAATGATGTCTGGGAGGTGGTTCCGACACCAGAAGGGAAGTCAGTAGTGTTTTCCAAATGCATTTACAAGATCAAGCATGCGGCAAACGGAAGTGTCGAGAAATACAAGGCAAGGTCTGTGGCTCTAGGTTTCTCCCAGAAAGAAGGCATGGATTATGAGGAGACATTTGCTCCCGTGGATAGATACACTTCAATTAGATCTATACTTGTTATAGCCAAAGTGATGAAGTGGAAGGTACATCAGATGGATGTGAAGAGTGCCTTCCTGAATGGCGTAGTAGAGGAGGAAGTGTATGTGGAGCAGCCACTAGGTTTTGAGACACATGACAGGCAGACTCATGTGTGCAGATTAAAGAAGGCCTTGTATGGTTTGAAACAGGCACCCAGGACATGGTACGACAGGATTGACGGGTTTCTGACGAGCTTGGGCTTTACCAAGAGTAAAGCAGATTCCAACCTTTACGACAAGGTTGAAGAAGGAAATCCTGTGATTCAACTGTTATATGTAGATGACTTATTCTTGACAAGTGATGAGAAGCTCATAACAGAAACGAAGAGGAAGCTTGCCGCAGAGTTTGAAATGAAAGACCTGTGTGTGATGCACTATTTCTTAGGTCTTGAGGTGTGGCAAAGTCCAGAGGAACTTTTCCTGAGTTAAGGAAAATATGCGGTAGAGATCCTGAAGAGGTTCGGGATGATGGATTGTAAGGCCATGGTCACACCTATGGCATCGAATCTGAAGTTGTTGAGTGATACTTCTTCAGAACTGGTGGATGCCACGGTATATAGGCAGATAATTGGTCCGTTGATGTACTTGACGAACACGAGGCCAGGTTTATGCTTTGCGGTGAACACTCTGAGTCAGTATATGGTAGAGACGAGACATGTACACCTAGTTGCGGCAAAGCATGTGCTGAGGTACCTGAAGAGTACGGTTGATTATGGCCTCAGATATGCATTAGATCAGAAGATTAACCTACAGGCTTATGTCGATGCAGATTGGGCCAGGAGTGTCGTGGATAGAAAGAGCACATCAGGTTGTTGCTTCAGTTTGGGATCGGGTATGATCTCATGGTTTAGTAGGAAGCAGACAGTGTGGCACTAAGTACAGTCGAAGCCGAGTATATGGCATCTTGTTCGACAAGCTACGAGGCAGTATGGCTTCGGAAGTTGCTTACAGGGTTGTTTGATCTCGAGTTACAGGCGACTTGTGTCTTTTGTGACAACCAAAGTTGTGTGAAGTTGTCTAAGAACCCTATGTTTCATGACAAGTTGAAGCATATCGAGATCAGGTATCACTATATCCGGGATATGGTGCAAAAGGGAGCAATGAAGCTCCAGTATATAGCAACCGAGGAGCAGATAGCCGATGTGTTGACCAAGCCTCGGTCAAGGGTGAAGTTTGAGTACTTCAGGGATAAGCTTGGAGTGGTCCAGATCAAAAGGGAGTGATGAGCTCAGATGAGGTAGCAGGTAGTCACGAGTCATGTGACGTAATTGAGTCTCCTAGGCTACGAGAGGATTTGGACGAGCGGTGAGGTAATGCAGGTAGTTGCGGTGTGCAACGTAATGAAGCTCCTAGGCTAGACCCACCAAATGGCTTGCTCGATTCATGGAAGAGGACAGTTGCATCTAGTATGAAAAGGGATCAGCTCTGCAGGACATTTGCATATGGTATGAAAAAGGATCAGCTCTGCAGGATATCTACATCCAGTATGAAAAAGGACTAGCTCTGTAGTGGTGTGCATCCAGTATGAAAAAGGACTGGCTCTGCAGGATATCTACATCCAGTACGAAAAAGGACTAGCTTTGTAGTGGTGTGCATCCAGTATGAAAAAGGACTAGCTCTGCAAGATATCTACATCCAGTATGGAAAAAGAACTGGCTCTGTAGTGGTGTGCATCCAGTATGAAAAAGGACTAGCTCTGCAGAATATCTACATCCAGTATGAAAAAAGGACTGGCTCTATAGTGGTGTGCATCCAGTATGAAAAAGGACTGGCTCTGCAGGATATCTACATCCAGTATGAAAAAGGACTGGCTCTGTAGTGGTGTGCATCCACTATGAAAAAGGACTGGCTCTGTAGGATGGCTACATCCAGTATGAAAGAGGACTAGCTCTATAGGATTTTGCATCTAACATGAAAGAGGGCTATCTCTGCGAGATAGATACATCCAACATGAAAAAGGGTTGTCTCTGTAGAAAGGCACATCCAGCATGAAAAAGGGTTGGCTCTGTGGAGAGTTGCATCCAGCATGAAAAAGGGTTGGCACTGCAAGGCACATCCAGCATGAAAAAGGGTTGGCTCTGTGAAACTTCTTATGATATATAGATTTGGGAGATGTCAGATGTCAATAGTCAAAGTACAAGAAGTGCAGCAGCTGGAAGACGATGGTGACAATGTCAAAAGAATACCTTCCTTGTTAAGAGGGAGTGTTGAAGAATGTAACTTCGGAAGATATTCTTATTTGTATTGTACTGCCTACGGAAATTATTATTGATGTAATTGATCATGTAAAAGTCATTGAAAGAGTCAATGTAAACCCTAATTGTTATGTCAGCCTAAAAAGATCCAGAAAAAAGATTATTTTATTGTGAATTGGACAAGTCGGCCCAGTTAGGAGAGTCAAGTCGGCCATGTTTGGTAAAAAGGTCAAGTCTCTAATTAGTATAAATGAGCAGCTCGCCCTCCTCATTTGGTCACCTCACTCACTCATCAAGTTCGCATGAGTAGGAGAGATAGAGTCAAGTGAATAGCTGCTTTTGGAGTCTTCTCATTTTGGGTCATTGCATGAGGAATACTATTGTACATTCTGACGAATCTATATAGAAGAAGTTTGCTGGGTTTTTTTGCCCCACAAGGGTTTTCCTAGGATAAATTATTATGTACTATTGTCTATGCTATGCTTGTTTATCTTTCAGTGATCCTTAATGTCATTGCACTTAAAATTCTAACAGTTCTCTGAGGCTGTGCAACACATTGAAGTCATGCCTGTGCCCTCTACCTCTACATTATTGTTGTGTAACTCCCAAGACACACTAGTGTGTACATATGCATAATTAAAAGCATGTGATAGATATAATGCATTTAATTGTTTAAGTGTGAGTCATCATATAGCATAGTCATGAACACATGATGATATACCCTATAAGTATTTTCAAACGGGTTCGTTAGATTAATGATCTAAGAACACACCAGTACCATGCAAAAAATATCAAAGTATTTACCAAAGGGCTAGTTCTTCTTCGCGGTGGAAATGGATAACTCACAAGAGGTTTAGGAAGTGGATTGACTTTAATTAATTGTATGACTCAAGGTAAGGGGTTCAAGGAATCCTTTGTGGTCTACACCAATCAACCGAACAGCAGTAGCATGTGTCAACATAGAAGGGGTGTGTTATGAGTTACCTTACCTTTGATCCCAACAGTAATATTTCCCTTTATTTAACTTTTTCTTTTCTTTTCAATTTTTCTTTTGCACAATATTAACATATTGGAAGATACTGGCCCTAGTTTTACACCTTTCGGATACCAGTGATGACACGGCCTTAGCTCTACTGCTAGCAAGCGTCCATTGCCCCAACAGAGTTGCAATAGTAAAGCATATATATGCAAATAAGCATAGCTCTACTGCCAGCAAGCATCCATAGCCCCGACAAGGGTTACCTATTCTTCCAACCGTTCACCATTATCTAACAATAGCATAGGGAGTTTATGGGTCTTAGGAGAAGGAATTTCTCAATTGTAGCTCTTCCTTACTACAAACAGCTAGCCACGAGGAGCATACCCGAAAGCTTCTTGTACTAAGGATTCACTACAACACAGCAACCCTTAGACACAATTATGTAATAGCAAAGCATAAATGGTGATGGATCCACAAGGGGGGGAAAAAGAGCCAATCAATCAACTTCAAGCCAATGGGATGCGAACCAAAGATGGACTGGTATGGATGAAATGATAAAGGCTAAAGGTGGAACCAAAGAAGGGGTAATAGTCCTTGGAAATACCAAATAAAGAGTAGTCATCTTGGTGCATGGCATGTCATCAAAGTGTCAAACCATCAACCTTCACCCTCGTCAACCTATGCAAGGTACTACTAGCTATACTCATCAAAACAATCAAACACACTATATCAAGAAATAACAATAAACAATATAGTACAACGTCATGTAATACATCATCATCATCATCTAACATAGCATAGTAGTAGAACAAGGCGGAAATATAACATCACCTCATGGTCATCACACCACTCATATCAAGTAGAAGACCCATAGGCATAAGAATGGGCTACAACAATCTGCAATACATCAGCAAACTGGAATAGAGTGAAGCATAAATATGTCATAATATGTCCATACAGTATATGGCATAACAAGGATGAGGCGCAGGAAGCTCCAAAGGTTGAGCCAAAGTCACCAGCGACTTCCAGTTTAGGGAAGCAGCCTTTAGATCTAGAGGAGGAGCCACCAACTCCTACTAGTTCTATCAGGAGACGTCAATGGTTCACTCAAACATTGAGGGATGCTCAGAAGTACGTTGAGGCTCCTAGGAGCATATTTTGGGAGAGCAGACATCCAAAGAAGTTTCCTAATGTAATATCCTAGGGTATTACCTTTAGAATAAATGTTATTGTTAATTAGCTGCAAATTATTTTTTATTTAAACACTTACTTACCCTTATTATAAATATTATTGTTAATTAGCTACAAATTATTTTTGTTTTAAACACTTACTTGATTTTGGAATCAAGACACCATGAGACATTATTATAATGGAATGAAAATGTCCAAGATTGATCTGGGACAGGACCACTACAACTTACAACAGAAACCATGATACCACAAGTGGGGAAAACGACCTAAGAAATCCAAGTGTCAAACCAATTTAACCCCTTCATAAAATCTAGCCATGTCTTCCAAGAATTTAGGGAGAGAGTTGTTACCCTATCTTAAAGGAGGAGGGAGAGTCCAAAGAGAAAAAACTCATTCTTAGTTCTCTTAAGAAGAAGAAAAAAGGAATTCAAGTGGGGAAAGAGAGTAATTAGACATTAGGGTTTTAAAGAGATGGAAAAGGAAGTTGAGGAAGGAAAAATGGAAGGAGTTCAAATAAAAACCTAAAACCATTCAAGTTCAATCAGACTACAGTAAATCAGGTCCCTCTATGGTCATACCAAAGAGCACTGGATGTGTTTTATGATGCAGGTATTGTGAGTACCTAACTCTGCTAGTCTATGGATTGGTGTTACCTTGAACAGGTGAAGTACAAAGCACTAAAACTGTATATGCACATTGTTCTGAGCACTGGGAAGTGTTAGGTGTAGCATAAATAAGAGTGTACTTGTTGAACTGTTTGAAGGTCAGAGTTAAGGTCTAACAAGAAGAAAGTTGTTAAATCCTAAGTGGATTTGTCATTGTGATATCCTGGTTTGGATCGGGGGTGTCTTTTGAGACAAAAGGTTAGATGTCTCAGACAGCCTATGGTTGGGAGGTTCACGGACTTGTCCAAGTCAGTCTTCCTTGAATAAGTACACTTTGGGAAACAAATAAGTTTACTGTTTTGTTTATTATGAGTTCTCCGACAAAAGTAATTTATCTTATGTATATATATGAAATGATGGGTGTATTTTAACAGTATTACTGTATGAATCGGATGTGATTCCTTTTAGCAAGAAATTTACCCATGTATTATTTGCTTACAGTATGCATGTGAATCTAAAGTAGCAAAAGTAAAACATTGTTTGAGTTTCCTAGAAACAATTCTATAAATGGAACAAGTAAAGTATCACATCAAGCAAATAGAGGATTCTGTTTAAATACAAAAACCAAAGTCTAGATTAAAGAACTCAAAGTCGGTAAGTTTTGCTCACTATATAAGCTATTCGAACATAGTTATAATCATACACTAGAGAAGAACAGATTTACAAACTTTGTATTGTAAATATTGAAGACATTCTTTATGCTCATTCAACTCTAGCTACATTATTCAGCTAGACAAATCGATACCATATATATATACATCAGGTTATTAACAAATTTGTAACCATAACAAATGCCATACAAGGAAAGAGAAGAGGAAAAATAGATGCATTTACATGGTTAGACTATAGTCTAATCTGTAGCTTTCTCACAAGTTCTCTCTTCTTACTGACATCAAGATTCCAGACTACAGTACTAGGTTCTTCTTTTCAACAAAACCAAGGAAGGCTAATAAGCTACAGAGACACCTAAAAGCAAATCCTTATAAACGGAGTATCCAGGGTCCTATTTCAGTCGAGACCTTAGTTCCTTCCCGCTGACAGAGCGAGAGGCCCTCCATGAGTCAACGTAAAGAAAGCTTCTCATAGAAAAAGTAGGAGAGACCTATAAAAAGACGTCGAGACATAATCGGGGATTAGTTTCCTCCATAGTAACTCAGTACCAAATTTAACTAAAATAGAGGGGCATAACGATTCTAATAGTAGATTTTTCTTTCCCGGGATTAAACTCAAAAGATAAGTAGTGGGGTATATTAGAAATCCTGTACATGTCAAGCACATGAGTGTTAAATGTCTTTTAAGCTACAATGTCCCTAAACAAAACAAAAAGAGATATCAATATATACAGAAGCGAAAGCATCAACATGCGAAGCAAAACAGAGCGAACCTCATAGCGAGAAGCCCTCTCTACCTGAGTATAATATCCAATAACCACGTTACAGTGAAACCTGAAGTAAACAGGAAGACTCAAGTATCATCAAATACTAGAATGAGTCTAACCCAAGTCTAAGGAAACCAAGTGCGAAAGAAAAGAACAGAAATCGAACTTGAATTATATTTTAGCTAGCAAGTTACCTGAAGAAAATAAAATCCAAGAGGCGCAAGCGAATTAGCAAAGGCAACCCTTGTTTCCAGAATTGAAAATGTCACTCACGAGCCCTCCTCTTGTCGAGATTGAACCTGACACTGTCTACTAATAAGGAGTTCTAGAGCTGAAATCCTTACTCAATGGCTTACTCAAAGTCAAAGAGTAGATATTAAGTATGTAATCAAAATAGAAGCGGAGGACTATAGTAGGATGTGAATCCTCAATGCCTACTCCAGATACCAAGTATGTACCCATGATAGAAGTTGATGCTTGGCCAAGTTAGAAGCTCAAGGAAGAAAACTCTCCTCCAACAAAGAATCCATCCAGACAGTCTCCGAAAGAATCATGATGGAGTGAGGTAAGTTAACTGAAGTATTACCAAACCAAGGTCGTCTTTTCCACATTAAAGACCGATCAATACTACCCAACACTTGTCAAGGCTTCGTACACATTAAACCAGTTTTCATGAGGAACCAAGCACAGAACTCATAAAGGCGATCAAGGACTGGCCATATAGTTCACAAGTGGTGAATGCTTAAGACACCATCTGGTATCCTAGGAGTATGAGTGTGTCAAGTTGAAACTCGGGTTAATACAAATAATTCCTCGAGATGTTAACTCCACCATCTTTGTACATCACCCTCCTTGCATGTCAACGTTCCAAGTAGATGCAGGTTATAGCATAGTAAGAGAACCATCATAGCGATCAAACCCTAATCCATGATGGAACAACCTTTGAACATTGGTGATAATCCTTAGAACATTAACTATGATGTGTTTAACCCTCGCCATAATTCTTAATACCAACATTTTATTAATGTATCGTATAGGTAAGCCATAGCATGGAGAAGGAGATTTGTATGTTAAGAGGTTAAAATGGCAATTATATATATAGTACTTGTGCACACACACACATATATGTTGAAGGTAGCAGCTTCTTGAAACCAAGGACATGGCTAGAAATATGTTGGTGATATAAACTTTCTAAAAATATGTTGTTATGTTAAGAGCATATGTTTTTATGTTATGTTGTTATGTTGTTATGTTAAGAGCATAGTTCTTATATTCACATAAACTTATTTACAATCAAAAAAGCTACCAATGGAAGGGTATATACAATTCCTATCCTAACCCCGTCCTAAAGCTTATTAGAGCAAAAATAAAATCAGAATATACAATAGGATCCAACTTTTGGCATCCTTGATTAATAGGGCTCCTTTGGCTAGTAATTGATGGTGTACCTCATCTTTCCAAAGCGCAATAAAAGCTGAAATGGAACTACTTTCTTGATCAAAAACATACTTGCACCTAAGTTTCCATATCACGAGAAAAGAAACTATCTGCAAGCAATGCCACAAACCAAAGAGTGAATCTTGTACCAGGGAATAGCCATCTCCAAGTAGAGCTGCTCTCAAATAAAGTTTGTTTAAGAACAGCTCGGGGTGTTGCTCCTCCACAAATCTCCAACAGTCTCTGGCAAATCGACAGTCCCAAAAGATGTGCTTAATTGTCTCCAATCTTTGGCACACACGACACAAACCATCTGAGAGGCCGAACTAGCCAACCGGGCCTTGGACGGAAGCCTATAAAAGATCATCAACCAAGCAAACACTCACAGCTTATAGGAAAGTTGCACCGACCAAACAATGTGTAACCGATGAATCCACCGCATCTCTGGATCTGACAAAACCAACTCACATTGAGTACTGACAAAAGGGGATGACGTTGATGAAGAGTTGCGTACAAACGGCGAGAATTACTACAATAGTGGGATACCACAACTCCACTTCCAATCTCTCCAGAAAGGCCGTGGCATACCAACGTTCATTTTGAACAAATCTGACACTAGGAGATAGGCCTATAGCTCAATGGCAGGGAAACCCAAGGCCAATAGCCCAAACTCCTGAGCAAGCAGTCTCCACTGCTTCAATGAGTGATCCTCAGAATACCAAAGATCACTCCAATGAAAGATACCCTTCTCACCTAGAATCGCGACAACTCTGCAATGCAGACCCCTTGGTCCCGCCAACTCCAAATCAGTCGAGAGGCAATGTCCCACCCAACTTTGTTTCCCTCCCACTGCCACCGAACCAACCCAGCCACCAACCTCCATGTCATCCAAATACTCCTAAAGAAAATAGAGACCCCAACCTAAAACAGAGAGGGCTAAGAGATGGTGTCACATAAGCCAAATATTCTTTGTATCTTGCCTTGGTGCTAAGCTATCAAAATCTGGTGTCGAAAGAGAACCTGCCACAATGTTGCGCCCTCAAGACATAGAACCACCCACTTGGCTGCCAAAATACTGCACTGTGTGGCCACATCAATCAATCCTAACCCCTCCTCATCCTTAGGAACAGTGCATACATCCCAAGCAACTAGGGGCAAACCTTTAGCCCCCCCATACTTCGACCAAAGATAAGCATGCAAAATCTGCTCTAGTCGTTTGAACTGAGCCCTATTAAGAAACCAACAGGATATGTAATACACATGAGAGGCCTGGAGAATGCGACCAACTACTGTTGGATTCCCTACGAAAGGAAGATCCTTGTGATGCCATACATGTAGTTTGCTTTGAAGTCTCTACAGGAACCAATCCCAAATAAACATTGGGGATATGCTTGTCCCAAACGGAATACCAAGGTATCTAACAATCACCCCGGGTCGAATAAAGGACCAAGCCTTAGGAATCTAAGTTGGGGGTGAGTCAACTCCAATCAACCAAAAATCTGTTTTGTGAGGACTGGCGATGACACTGGAAGCCTAGCAGAAGGTGTCAAGACAAGATAGGGCCTTGTCCACCAAGGCCTACTTGATACTATCAGAGAGAAGGGAGTCCTCGTCAAAATGGTTATTGACCACTTTGAACCATCTGAAAGAGAAATCCCTCTAAACTGTCCAGTAACCCATGTTGCCTCCAACAAGTACCCCAAAGCATCATCAATCAACACATATAAGTACAGAGCCAAAGGGAATCCCTACCTAATAGAGTGATGGAGAGTGATATGAGGGAACAAAACCTTGTTGACAGCAACAAAGGCAAAGGCATTAGAGAACAGTGTTCACCTACCAACACATGGGGACCAAACCCCAAAAACAACAACATCTCTACAATGAATGACCAATCCACCCGATCATCTTGAACATCATGCACTGCTACCCTGTCTCGCAAGCCCACTCCACAGCCTCCTAGGTCGAGACTACCGTATCCAGAATGAATATCCCCTCCACACAACCTATACATATATAAGACCATAGTTATCATTATATGATCTATACGAGCATAGTTATCATTATATGATCTATAAGAGCATAGTTATCATTATATGATCGATGAATAGTAATAATTTTGTTATTATTAGCAAATCAATAAAGAAAGTAATGGCTACAAGATTATTTGATTTAAACCATATATAAAACTGATAACTATGAATCCAGAATTATTACATTTTTTAAAATAAGAAAAACAATAGTACTTTATAGTACTTACTTACATTGATTTTGCTAGTTCATTTATCATTTTAAGTTTATAATGTTCTTAGCTTGTAGTATTGGAAGAGGTTATGTTACACCTAACTAATGCCAGTTGGCATTGATGAGTAGCATCAGAGATCAAAGCCTTCCAGTTTTTTGAAAGCAGCAGACCAGCAAGCATGGCAGGATGCCATGGTGGAGTACACCACCATCATGAATAATGATGTTTGGGACATTGTGCCCAGACCGGACAAGAAGTCAATAGTGACTTCTAGATGGCTCTACAAGATCAAGCATGAAGCAAATGGCAGCATAGAGAAGTACAAAGGGAGGTTTGTGGCGCGAGGGTTCTTCCAAAAAGAGGGAGTAGACTATGGGGAGACTTTTGCTCCAGTTGCTAGGCACGCTTCCATTAGAGTAGTTATATCCTTAGTTTCAGTTATTAGATGGAAGATACATCAAACGGATGTGAAGACAGCTTTCCTTAATGGGATCATTGAGGAAGAAGTGTACATAGAGCAACCTCAGGGCTTTGAGATAAATAGGAAGGAGTCCCATGTTTGCAAGCTTAGAAATAGTAGATGAAACAAAGACAAAACAAAAATTAGGTAGAGTATACTTTTATGTTTTCCTTCTCTCCCAATTCAATCTACTCAAGGCTAGGGTCTAAGGTTCATCTTCTTTTGTTGAGTCAGATTCTTCATCCTCCAACTCAAACTGCATTTTATGTGGCTCTTCTTCTCTCGATTATTCTTCTTCTTCGGGAACATTTTTAAACTCTCTAAAGATTACATCCCAACGATAGACACTGTTCTTTGTTATCAAATTCCAAAGTCTGTAGCCTTTTACACCATCTTTATAACCAATAAAGATACACTTTATTTCTTTATTATCCAGCTTACTTATTTTCTCCTTTGGAACATGCACATAAGCATTACAACCAAAAACTTTGAGATGTTCAAAACAGGGTATCTTAGCAAACCATGCCTAATGTGAAGTTTTCTCAACAAACATTGATGTAGTTGCTCAATTTACTAGGTAACGTGCGATATCTAATGACTCCACCCAAAATTCATGTGCTAAACCTGCACTATTGAGCACACTCCTTGCTATTTCCATCAATGTCCTATTCATTATTTCTGCAACTCCATTTTGTTTAGGGGTGTATGGAGTCATCTTTCGCCTGCTATTGTACACTACTTATAGAACTTCTAGAATACGTTTCCACGGGATTCTCCACCATTATCTATCCTCAACATATTGATATTCTTTTATGTCCAGTTTTCCATAAGAGCCTTAGACTCTTTGAATTTTTACCAAAAACCTCAGATTTCTATTAGAGGAAATACATCCATGTATTCCTTGAGAAATCATCTATAAACGAGACATAGTATAGAGATTTACCAAGTGATGGAATAGGCATAGGTCCAAACACATCATTATGTATGAATTACAAAATCCCTTCTGCTCTTTTAGAACCACTAGGGAATTTCACTCGATTTTCTTTACCATAAACACAATGTTCACAAAAACAAAATCTAACCAACAGTCATAAACTTATTCAACCATACCTTTATTGTGCAAAAGTCAAAGGCCCTTCTCTCTAATATGTTCCAGCCTTTGATGCCAAAGCATTGTCTTCTTTCTAGGGACAGTAGGGGTCTTGTCTTCTTCATTGCTACCCTCGGGAACAACAAAACGGTTACACTCATCAATAATAGTGCTTCCCAACAAGTTATACAGAGCTCCAATCTAAAGTCCTCTCAACAACACCTTTGCTGCTTGAACCTTCTTGCAGGTTTCATTTTCAAATACAATATGCATGCCTGCATCACTCATCCTATGGATATCAGATATTTGGCTAACGCTAGAAAGTGAAAAACCCTAGGGACAGTTCTAAACCTTCCATCTTTGAGCTATAGCTTGACCTTTCACATCGTATGATTATGGTTGTCAAGTCATCTCCTAGGAAAACATCACCTTCATTGTACTTTTCATGTTCACAAAACCAATCCTCGTGAGAAGTCATATGAAATTAAGCACTCAAGACTATCAGCCACACATCATGATTTGAATCTGTATTTGTAGATGCCAAGTATAAATCACCTCCTTCTTCCATGGAGGTTTCTATTTTTGTGGAAGGAGCATCATCAGATCCCTTACTTTTATCAACATTTTGAGCTCTGTAATCTTCCTTATAAAGCCCAGCTTTACTGCCTTTTCAGCAATTCCTTATAGATTTCCTTGGAGATTTAGATCTACCTTTAGATTACATCCCCCCCCCGGAGACTTATTTTTATTTCTATCTTGGGGATGACCTCTTATAGATAAGGCATCCTTGGAAAAACCCTCCATGGATTTTCACCTCATCTCTTCCGATAACAATGATGCAACTACGTCCTCAAACTTTAATGTAGTTGCAACAATGTTACTAATGGACACTATTGAAAAAGTACTAAGGAAATGTTGTTCACCTTGTGATGCCTTGGGGTGGACAAGAACATTAAAAAGTGGCCCCTAGTACTTTATAAAGTGAGATACACTTTATTTTATAAAGTTACTTTATAAAGTGAGTTTGAGGTTCTAATAATTAATTGACTTTATGAGAAAATTAAAAGTGGGCAAAGTACGTAAGTGTCTCATTAATTATTTAAATAAAGTGCATTAAATTCATTTAATGAGAAAAAGGTGAGCAATTAATGAGAGCCTTAGATCTCATCAAGTCAAGATTTGATCCTAGCCATTGGATTATGTCATGTCCCCTTTCAAGTAGCAAATGGACGACTTATTAGCCTATCAATCCCCATAGGCTATAGTCGACAGTAATAGGGGATGGATTAATTATTTAATGTCACCTAGGCTCAAAAGAACTTTATAAAGTGACATTTAATAATTATTTCCTAAAGTGACTTTATAAAAGTCACTTAAGTTAAAAATGGCACAAAATGGTAAAATGAGGCCAAAAAGGGTCAACGAAGGAATAAAAACTACTTTCTCACTAAAAAGTCATTTTTAAATTAAAAAGTGAGAAAATGGGAGAAAGGGAAGTTGAAGAGTCATAAGAGAAAAAGAAGAGTTATAAAAATGAGAGAGAGCCCACTCTCTCATTCATTCTTGTCTATTGAATTTTCGAAAACTAGAGCTCTTGAGCTTGAAGCCTCTCTTGGACGAAACCCTAGGAGAAGGAAATGGTTTCGATAGTGAGAAATCTATCATAGCCATTGTTTGAGGCAGTGTTGCAAACATCGGAGCAGCGAAAAAATCGGCAAGGTCCAGGAAACATCGTTTCGGGATATCTCGGCAGCACATCGGCAATAAATTGGCAAACTTAAAAAAATACAAAAATATTCATTTTTTTTCAATTTTTTAAACATTTGAAGCAACAATAACATCAAATAAACACATTGCCACATGAATATGAATTATGAAAACCGATATGTAAGATATATAAGATGTCTGGAGATACATCACACATCAAAAATGGATCATGTCCTGAATCCTAACTCCCGAGTCATCAAAAAAATAACAAATGTATCTCATGATCATCATGAATCAATAACAATAATAAATTAAATTAATTAGTTTGACTAGGATAATGAATGCTCTACAAGGGCGGATTAATTAATGTTGTAAGAATGCTCTGAAATTAATTAATTAGTGCCATAAGAATGCACTAAAATTAATTAATTAGTGTTGTAAGAAATAAAAATGCTTTGAAATTAATTAATTAGTGTCGTAAGAATGTTGTGCAAGGGCAAATTTCATAACAGGCTCCTCACACTCCACCCTCCACGAAGTCAAAATCACCTTTAGAAAAAAATGGGAAAAAATCGGCAATATCTCGAGATAAATCGGGAAAAACTCGGCAATATCTCAGAAAAAATCGGCCCTGGGAAAAAATAGGCAATGTCTCGGAAAAAATCAGCCCGATTTTTTAGCCGATTTTTTGAGAAAAAATCGGCAAGCAGCAAAAATCGCGATTTCTCGGCCGATGTTTGCAACACTGGTTTGAGGAGAGATCAAACAGATTTCTCACTTGTGCTTCATCTTCTCAGTTCGAGATTATATCGTCTTCAGATTTGGATGTTGGGAGCAATTTCTGGTGGTTACTTGGAGAGCGTTGGCATTTCTCTTTGGCTCCCAAGGAAGGGCGCACTTGGTACTGCATATTTTCATTGAGTGGGGGCGCACTCAGTCCAACTCACAGCTGCCACGATGCACTAGTTACAAGAGAGGGGTGCACTCTCTATTCACTGCCAAATCGTCAGGTTAAATGCTGTAGCTTCTTCCTGAGATTTGCACTCACAACTGTGGTTTATTCTGCTACAGGGGCGCACTGCTGTTGGCTTATTCTTACCCTATACTCATTGTCCAAGTCGTGGGATTTAACTTCTGAAGCCAGCTTGATAATATAATCACTGTTGAAGGGATTTGGCTGTCAAATGATGGAGGGCACACTTATTTAATCAGCTGTTCATTACTATCAAATGTTGTGTGGAGAAAAGACAAGAGAAGGGTGTATTACTATGATATGTTGTCTCTATATTTTCCTAGAAGAAGAGATGGCCATGATTGCAAATTAATCCATGCTGTATCAGGCTTCTTATACTGCCCAAGATCAACTTCCTGTAGCAGCCCACTAAGTTATTCAAGCTATTATCAGCCTGTTGCAAACAGTTTGTTTATATTCTGTACAAGGAGATATCTTTGAAGAAGCAGCAATCTATTGAACACCACCTCTCTATCCTCCTGAAGTGAATCAGCAAAAAGCACCGATGGCATCAACTCTCAGGCATGTAAACAGTTATATTTAAATGCAAATTGCAGATCTGGTTATGTTTATCTAAGTCTGATTTTTGTATTAAAATCATCCTTTTTCTGAGTGGCAATATTTATATGTTGAATGCAATACATTTTCCACTCAAGGAATAAACTTCAAACATGTCCACATAAGTCTGAATATGTTCCAAGAGTTTGGTCATTGTCATTTAGCTACAGTAGAATCCTACAAAGTGTTTGATAAAATACTTCAGCCAAAAGCAATAGTATAAGTATACAGACATCAGACTTTTGAAAGGAGGATGCAACCTACAGCAGTACATTAACTCACAACTCAGAAATTATGAAGTATTTATCCAAAGTCACAGTCTTCTTTCAGCACGAATTATCAGTTTGGAATTTGGGAAACATTATACACTAATTGTTGGTTCAACTCTCCACCTAAGTCAACATCAACCAACAAGAAAATTGTATTCAATCGAGCTGAGGATATTACAGATTAAAAGAAGTTAGTTACCAACAACAAAACAAGGGAAAGGCATTCATTTCTCATTCATTGAGACCAAGAGATTTGGAGAGCAAGAGGAAGAGAAGAGAGGAACTCGACTTGAGGAGAAGGAGAGGGTTTTTGAGAGAGAGGAAAACTGGCACGATTTCCAAAGTTCTGGAAATGGCACAAATCCCAAGGCTGAAGCAGTAAGAGGACAGCATGCAAGTCAAGAAGAGCACAGAAATCAAGACATATTTCTGCATTAATTGCTGTAGCAGCTTGCACAGAAATTGAGGCACACGTGTGGAGGCCGTACAGTCTGTGTGGGCACGATTTTTTAGGCTGTTTGGGACATTCAATGAAGTTGAGTTTGCACAGAATTCGAGGCAAGTATAGGGGCAGAATTAATTCTGAGTTTGCACAGAAATCGAGGCCACACGTGTGAGGCTGTACAGCTGTTCTATGGGCACAAATTTCGAGATAAGTTCTGGAAATTTTCAGCAGGTTGTACAGAGATTGCTTGGCACACATGTCGAGAAGAAATTGGTTGAGATAAGTACTGCTGTTCTGTTTTGTAAATTGTCTCTGAAAAGAATAAAATCTCTCTCTAAACAGCTTTTCCCTTCATGGTTTTTCCTGAGCCTATTTGGCTAAAATTCTGGGTTTGAATTTTTTTTATGTGTTTGGCTGTTATAAATTTTCTGAGTTTGAAAAAGAGAAGAAATTCCATGTGTTTCAAAAAAAATTAACTTTTTATGCATTGAAGCTAACATGCAGTCATGGGATTTGGGCATATGTGAAAAATTAAACTTGAAACCGGGTTGGGGTTCCAAAAAATTTCAGACACAACCATATTATACCATGAATCTAGCAAAGAACATAACAACATAATACACTTATCTTCTTTAGACATTTTTAATATCAACAAAAACCTAAGTTGCCAGGGTACTTGGGTACTAGTATGGGTACGGGTACGGGTACGCCACTTTTTGAAACAGGGTACTTGGGTAATAGTATGGGTACGGGTACGGGTATGCCACTTTTTGAAACAAGGTACTTGGGTACGTCGAGGTACTATAGACACACACACACACACATATATATATATATTAAATTTTCAAGTTTGTAAATTATATTATATATTAATATTTATTATTAAGTTTTCATTGTTCAATATTCATTGTTCAACAAGTAAACAGTAAGCTACAACACATTGGCATTGCACATTGCTTGAAATTCAAATTGCATATTGATATTGATATGAATCATCATCATGATATATGTCCATTGTCATACTACCTCCAAAATTTGACAAATGGCATTTGCCACATTTCCCAACATGAAATACAAAATACTAAAATACTAAAATACTAAACATCATAGTTGATTTGGCTTCCTCAAGCCATCTATGCTAGGTCAATAGCATCTGCAACATCACTGTATACATCTGATTTGAATATATAATGTAAGAACTGTGAGACATGAATCATGATACATATGCCTTGATATGCCTCAAAGACTGAAAGTTATTTATAAGAAGAATAGTTTGGCTTGTGTAAGGAACTTGTTGCACTAACCTGAAATTAAAGCTTTATTATTTTATAATAGCGTAGCTACATAAGTATGTCTATTTTTGTTCAGAAATTGTGTAACAACAGATTGAGATAATGCGTTTATTCGTGTTGTGGAAGTCATTGGAGCAAATGGCTGCAGACTTGGACATCTTTGGGAGAGGGCCCCACCATACCCTATCCCCTCTTCGCTTCAAAAAAAAAATTAAAATTGGATTTTGAAGTCCGCAAGCTGAAATTTATGGGCCAGAAGTACCCAAAATCAGGGTGCTTTGCCTTTTTTGGAGTACCAGTACCCGACTGGATAGTGGAAAGTACCAAGTACCTCTCGGATACTCCTAGGAGTACCCATTCCCATATTGGGTACAGCAGTACGGGAACCCGATACGAGTACGCATCCCCGACCCTTGAGTACGAGTACCCATGCTACTTAGACAAAAACCCACTGACTTAATTGTTGTCACATCCATAGTAGTTGGGCTACCATGATGTTGCAGACCAGTTTTGTACCAGACCTGAGTTGGTCCTACATTGACATGAGCATTTGTTAGCACAGTGATGATCAGTGCCTGAGTACTTACAGAGACAATCAAAGCCCAGAGTAGCAGTTCCAGCTTGTTTAGTCATCTTTGGGCCCACATGATTCCTGAGAGATGCTTATTAGGCCATGGTTCACTTGAGCAATCAGTTGAGATTCCTTTTCTTTGCCCTTCCAGACAGTCAAAGGCGGTGCAAATCCAGATCCATATGCAGAGATGACTGAGGAGACATACAACATGAGGTTTGCCTGCATGGTTTGTCTTTCCTGATTATAT